>CM018696.1:7219232-7819232 GCA_009363875.1 Mikania micrantha | reverse complement strand
TATTTTAAGTTAATCTGTGTGCTTATGATATCGGTTCAAGTAAGTCACCCCTCACCTCGGAGACATCACCACTATGCTTCCGCAACCGGTTCAGTGACGTCAGGTCAGACACGAGGTGATGAGGGGTGGGGGTGTGACATGTTAGACATGTCTAGATGTTATCAAATGCATATTGAAGTGTTTAGAAACACATTTGGGCATTTGATTTTATCAAAAACATGGTTTTGAAGAAACTTACCATATAAAGAAACTTTTGTAAATCAAAAGAGGGCTTTTGATGTTTTTGAGTGTTTTGAGGAACTTTGATAATTGAAATATGTTAGAAATGGTTTCTAAGCATATTGGAAATTTTGATTTGTGAAAACAAGCTTTTAAACGGATACTTACTATTTTAGGAAACTTTATTTGGGTTAAACGCCATAAACGGTAATTTATGCGCAAACGGTATATTCTAAGTGTTTAAAAGTGTTTTTTTGTAAACATATTAAAGGTATTAACTTTGTGAAATGGAATTTCAGAACCACACTTTCTTAAAATAGAAACTTTCCAAATATGAAAACTTTTACCGAAACAGAAACGTTACTATTTCCGAAACATGACTTATGTGAAATCATCACGATTAGAGTCATAGGAATGCATGTTGGCGTCTTACTAGCATTAAGACACATAATCAAACTAAACGAAACCAACGTGTCACCAACGATTCGTAGAGTCAACACAAGTCAACACACAAACACTTGGTTGAGCACATCGACACTTGGAGTTTTATGGGATACAACACACCACAGAACACATAGTCACACCTATATGGTTATAGGTGCATACTAGCAGGTGCTAGCTTTCGCAAGACGCGAACACAATCACACCGGAACTGCTTATCAGGTGAGTTCACGGCCCCTTTTTTTCATTTTCTACCTTTGGGGGAGAAAACATTGCATAAAAACTACTTTTGAACAACATACACACTTTTTGGTTACATTTGTACATGCTAATATCGCGTATATGCATATGTATGGCACTCATCCACAAAACTGATAAGTTCTCATTAAACACATCTCGAACCGTTAATAGCGCGTAACGCATAGCGTGGTAATTCTGAATAGTATTATTTGGGCCTGACAAGCCCCACTGTTGCGCGCCGTATGGCCACCACGACTAGAGGTCGGAACAATGGATAATTGACCAAACAACATTTTCATATCTTGTTGGATGTATATGGCAGGAGGCAGCATGTTAGCTTTGGTTGCGAACCCGCATATGGTATAACTCATATTGACAAGCTATCAATGTAGACCTGCAAAACACTTTCTTTAAACATTTGATGTTTATTTCTGACATAAAACATGTGCTCTCACCCACCTTTGTGTTGACCTTTTACTCGCATGTTTTCTCAGGTAACTAAGGCACGTGCACGAGGAATCTAGGATGCTAGGCTGGAGTCGCATGCATCTACATAGTGCTTTAGTCTTTGAGAACATTTATCATTTTGTTATGTCATGTATTGTTTAAACATCTTTAATCATTTCCGCAAACTTTAAACTTATGTTATTTTGAAGACTATTTTATTAACGCTTCCGCAACTTATGAACTTTAACTGTTTTGATAACCTACACATTAAACTTCCGCAACTCTGATTTTACTAAACTGTTTTATCCAAGTTATTGGATGTACGTATGAAACCAGACATGTAGGTCTCGCAACATTGGATCTAGACAGCTCATATTGTACAAAACTCTCCTTCTACCAATGTACAATATGTACAAGCTGCCAATGGTAGCGTGTACCAGCTCACTCCTGCCCCACTTCAGATTGTTGCACTATCTCCTCCTCAAATAAATGCACCAGGCCCTGCTAACCGGTCTTCATCTTCTAGTCAACCGGCTCTTTTCACTCAAGAGTACGTAGATTGGAGCAGCATGCCTGAAGATGTAGGCTATGCCCTCATCACTTCTGAGACAACATAATTTGCTTTGTCTTATGGCTGTTGGTGAAGACTCCACACCTTCTGATCAACCTGAAGCAAACGCTTCTGATGCGCAGGTATCCTCTTCTACTCTTGAAAAACTGTGCACCGATGCGTGCATTGATTCTTTTGCAAAAATAACGAAAGCCAATATGTTGCTACAACAACAGAATCAAGAGCTGGAGCAGCTATTGGCTAATAAAAATTCAGAAGTAGAAAAGTTAATAAAAACAAAGATAGTCAAATTTCTATCTTAAAGACTGAAAAATCCAACCTACAAGCTTTCTTTGATTTGCAAAATGAAAAATATTCGGCTTGTAGAGATGAACTGACTCAAACTAAAGTCAGCTGTAAAAAGTGGGTTAAATCATGCAAAGGATTTAAAATGCTTCTAAGCAAGCAAGTTCACCGTAAGGCTAAGTTTGGGATCGGGTATAATCACACTGGTACTCCTGAGGACTATGCCCTGATGGACAGTAAAATAAATGAAACTGTTTCTGAACCTCTATCCCCCACCTTTCTTCCTGATGAAATTCCAGCCATAAAAATCACACCTCCAAGAGTGTATCAACCTGGACATTTCCAACGTTTGTATATCCCACTGATACTAACTTGGAAAAGCCGGAAGTGACATACATGGAAAGTGATCATAACAATAATTCTTCTGAACAAACTGAGATTCCTCCAGCCATGAGTTCTACTCAAAGTTCAGAAGGTACAACACTACTCGAAACTTCTGATAACCCTAAGGCCTATCTTGACAAAGGAAAAAGTCCCATGGTGGACATTAAATTCTCTCCTTCTCATCCTCACCCACCTTATCCAATAATGAAGGCAAATAAGCCATTCATTCCTAACTACTCTTCACTATCTCCTGCTTGTCTGAAATGTTTTAAGTATAATCATACTGCTGAAAACTGCAGGACAAAAACTCCTTTGGAGAAAGCTAGAGATAGACTGAAGGCTGAGCAGTTGAAAGCTGAACATGCTTCTTCATCTAAAGGGAATCCTCCCAATAAGGTGAAGAAGTCCAAGAAAGCAAGTGGACCATCTGCTAACAGTGCAATAAGACCAAACACCCGTTCACCCTTCCACTTATCTTCTCCTTTACTTGCATCTCCCAGACTATCCATTCTGGGTACACCACCTTCTTATCCCATGGTGACTCATGCTTCCTATTCCCCTGCTGTTGTGAACCCTTCTTCCGTGGATTCACAAATCAACATCTTGCATCAAAATCAGCAACAGCTGATACAAATTATGCAGAAACTGTTGAATAACACACATCAAAACAAATAAATTCCTAAAGTGTTCTTGTCTTTCTTCCAAAAATAAATAATTTCATATATCTAACCTATTGCATTTGATCCTCATGTGCAGAGACCTTCTTCAAACGAAAATCATCTATGGTATGTGGACACTAGAGGCTCTAGGCATATGACAGGATGCAAATCCATTTTAAATAACGTCATTCCAAAGAATGGAGGATCTGTTTCCTTTGGAAATAATGCAAAGGGTTAGATAGTAGGGCCTGGTTCTGTCCTTAGTGGAAAATTGCACTTAAAGATGTAAGCTTAGTTGAAAATTTCAAGTTGAATCTCTTGAGTGTTTCTCAATTAGCAGATAATAACTATAGTTCATTTTTCACCAATGACAGCTGTAAAATTCTTTCTCCTGAAATAAATTCGAAAATAAAGATCTTAATTGATCAACATACTCTACTAACGGCTAAGAGAAGTGGAAATGTCTATGTTGTAGACATGACTACTGATTCTCAACCATCTTCTCCTACATGTTTGATAGCCAAAGCATCATCTTCTGAAACTGCCCTTTGGCACAGAAGATTCAGTCACCTCAACCATCAAACTTTTCACAAGAATTCTACCCTTTCTTTAGTAAGAGGATTGCCTTCAAAAGAATTTCACTTTGAAGGTGAGTGTGAATCTTGCTTAAAGGGAAAGCAACATAAAACATCACATAAGTCTATTAAGGAATCCAAATCAACTAACTGTCTCAATCTGCTTCATATGGATCTGTTTGGTCTAGTGAAGGTAGCCAGCTTGGCAAGAAAGAGATACTGCTTAGTTGTTGTGGATGATTACTCAAGATTTTGTTGGACCTTTTTCCTCTTCAGCAAAGACGACACTGCTGATAAAATAATTGCCCTTATCACTTAACTTGAAAGACAATTTTGTCTCCCTGCCAAGATAATTAGGAGTGATAATGGTACAGAATTCAAGAATAATGTTCTTGATAAATTCTGCATCTCTAAAGGAATCCTTAGACAATATATTGTTCGTAGAACTCCTGCTCAAAATGGAGTTGTAGAAAGAAAGAATAGGACACTTATTGAAGCTGTAAGAAGCATGCTTGCAGAATCAGGATTACCTCTTTCCTTCTGGGCTGAGGCAGTAAACACCGCTTGCTATATCTTAAACAGAGTTCACATTGTGAAAAGACATAACAAGACCTCCTATGAAGTCCTTCATAACATAAAGCCCCTCATTTCTTTCTTCAAAGTTTTTGAGTGTCCATGTTTCATTTTGAATACAAAAGACTCTTTGTCCAAGTTTGTAGCTAAAGTTGACTCTGGATATTTTGTTGGATACTCTCAAACTTCTAAAGCTTACCAAGCTTTTAATCTCAGGACCAAAATTTTTGAGGAAACCATATATGTTAAATTCAATGAATCTGCATCAATTTCCTTTTTCCCGTCTACTCTTGACGACCTCTTTGATCTTGAAAGCTTTACCTACACTTCTCCTACCTCTTCCTTATCTCCCTCTTCAGAGTCGTGTCAGACCTCTGAAGATCTGTCTTCTCTTGAGGAATGTTCAGTATCTCACTTCTTTACCTCTATCTCGTCTTATCCAATAAATCGTCAAGATTAGGATGAACAAATATCTACTCCCTTATCCCAAGCATTGGATAATGTACCTGTAGATATTCATGAACATGTTCATGCTACCTCACCTGCAAATCCCCCCATTCCTACTAAAAATTCATCTTCTTCCGAAGCTGCTTCTACAAATAATTGTTTCGACATCATTCCCTTCAACAAAAATCATCCACTAGAGTAGATCTTAGGTGATTTAGGTAAGGGTGTTCAAACTAGGAGCCATAATTCAAACTTTTTCCTTCATGCAGCTTTCTTGTCCTAAATTGAGCCCTCTAAGTATCATGAAACTCTTAAAGATAATAATTGGGTGGAGGCTATGCAAGATGAACTGTTGCAGTTCAAAAGGCAAAATGTTTGGACTCTCTGCCCCTTGCCCACAGGAAAATACCCTATAGGAACTAGATGGGTATTATATAAATAAAACAGATGACAGAGGCATTGTAATCAAGAATAAAGCCAGATTGGTAGTACAAGGGTACTACCAAGAGGAAGGCGTCGATTATGATGAAACCTTTGCCCCTATGGCCAGACTAGAAGCCATCATACTCTTCCTAGCATTTGTTATATCCCACAACATAAAGGTATTTCAGATGGATATAAAAAGTACATTCCTATATGGAACTAAAAGGAGGAAGTCTATGTCTGTCAACCTCCAGGGTTTGATGATGTTCATCATCCTGATTGGTGTATAGACTAGACAAAGAACTTTATGGTCTGAAACAGGCACCTAGAGCATGGTATGACACTCTTTCTCAATTTCTTCTTTCAAATAAATTTTCTCGAGGAACCATTGATAATACCTTGTTCATCAAGAGGGTAGACACAGAACTTTTGCTGGTCCAAATCTATGTCGATGACTTCATTTTTGGATCAACAAAGCCTTCCTTGTGTGAACAATTTTTTAAATTAATGTCTTCCAAGGTTGAAATGAGTGCTTTAAGTGAACTAAAAACAGTTTTAGGACTCCAAGTCAAACAAACCCCTAATGGGACTTTCATTCATCAATCTAAATATGTAAAGGATCTTCTGAATAAATTTGAAACGAATGATTGAAAAATAATTTATACCCCCATGGCAACCACACCTTGAATAAGTCCAGATGAAAATGGTGAACCTATAGATCAAACCCTATACTGGTGCATGATTGGATCTTTGATGTACCTTGCTGCATCATGGCCAGATATCATGTATGCAACATGTGTCTGTGCAAGATACCAGTCTGCTCCTAAACAATCCCATTTATCACTTGTGAAAAGGATATTCAAATATCTTAAAGGCATTCTTATGCTAGGTATTTGGTATCCTGCTAATCAAACTTGTAAGCTTGTTGGTTTTTCAGACAGTGATTATGTTGGATGCTCGCTCACCAGGAAGTCTACTTCGGGAGAATGTAAGTTCTTTGCAAATTGCTTAATGCCATGGCAAAGCAAAAAAGCAAACTTCAGTGTCAAATTCAACTGTTGAAGCCGAGTACATTGCAGCAACTCATTGCACTGCTCAAATCCTTTGGTTACAATACCAACTGTTGGATTTTGGAATAATGGAGCTAAAAACACCTCTCCTAATAGACAGCGAAGCTGGCAAAAATATATTAAAAAATTCTGTCTATCACTCTAAAACCAAACTCTTAGAAACAAGGCATCACTTCATTAGAGACTATTTTGAAAAGGAACTGATTGTCCCAGAACATGTTTCTACAAGTGACCAAATAGCATACATATTTACCAAACCTTTGGACTCTTCAACTTTTTCTAAGTTTGTTGCCAAATTAGGTATGGTAAATATGAGCTAATAAATAATTATGGTTAACAATATGTTTCTTAAACCTTAAAATAAATATATAAAAGTATAATTCTCAAGAATTGTCCTAACAACGGATATTTAATAAACCACTGATAAAGTAACCTAAACACGGATACGTTCAGTGTTTATAGTAACCACTGTTTCATATCTATCCGTGGTTATAACTTTCCATTGTCACGTTTCAAACATTCCGTGGTTTTCACTCCTTTCGAGGTCTCCACTTCTTTCGAGGTTATAACCTTCTAACTTATCCATGGTTAAAATTCTTCCGAGGACAAGGTTCTTCCGAGGTTGAAATCTCTTCCGTGGTTAAAATTTTCTCTCTGTAGTTATCAAATTCTCGATAATTACATCTGATTTGACCGTCACTAATCACTCTGCAAGATTAGACTCCCTACAATTAATTGAATTGACCCTCATTAATTGTTCTCAAGGCTCGATAATATCTTATCATTTTACCATTTTACCCTTCTCACTTCCAATGGCCACTGATGAGATCCCTGAACAAGTCTCTGTCCCCACTAGACAGATAGATACATTTGTTCCATCCTCACAGATGAATCCAAAATCTCTACCCCATCTAGCTCCTCATCAATCCTCTCAACAGGATGATGTTGTACTCCAAAGGGACCCCTCACAAACCACTGAAGTGTTACTTGAAACTCAGATGGCAGTCAACTCTACCAAGGAAATTTCTGCTTCTTCTCCACGAAAAGGCCTTAACTCTATTACCTAAGTTCTCCATGAGATTGATTCTACCTTTGAGCAAATTGGTTCTCCTCCCCCTTCACAAATTGAGGAGCAGCCCCTTCAAACATTTGCTCAAACTAATCAATCTCCTACCCTTGGAGGAAAGGATGAGACCAGGGTGTCCTGTCCATCTAGACATCATGATCATATATCTGGAGCATCCATCTCACATGAGAGCCCAATAGGACCTCATCTGGATGGATCAGGCAATAAGACTCCAGGTATGACAACAACCCATGAAGTTCTCGACATTGAGGCTGGAAATCCCCGGAACCAAGAAAAAGGGGTCCATGACACTCCTGAGATGGACTCAGGTCATGATAAAATTGACTCACCAGTCAGGGATTCGGATGATATTCATAAAAGGATGGACGAATCTGATCTTAAATTAAAGGAGTTGACGGATTCTGTTGCTCATATTCAGGCTGATGTGGCCAAACACACTGAGTTAGTCACAATAGTCTTGGATAACCAAGTCCAGCAACCCCAATCCATCCAATGCGGGCACCTTTACTTGAAGGTACCCCACACATTCCACCTACTTCCACTGCACCTACCTTTTCAAACCAAGTTCTTCAAGAAGTGTTAAACCCGCTTCTTAATGCCCATCTCACCACTCTCTTCACCAAATTTACCAAAGATTTCCTCATCACCCAGAAGATACAACTGGATCTACTGAAAATTTCAGTATATTCCAAAATCTCTTCATTATAGCATGAGGTATCTAACCGTACTCTTTTTCTAGAATCTTTTACAGGGATTGCTCCTCCTTCTCCTTGGTTCAAGGAACATGCTAATGAAGCCAAAAAGAGGGATAATGAAAGGCTCTTGTCTGTAGAAGATAAAACTGAGCAAAGGAGGATGAGGGAAATAAGATTGAAAAATTAGGAGGCACTCCTCAAAGCTGCACTGGATCAGCAGTTTCAAACTAAGGCTGCTAAGGCTAGCTTTGAGCAGAAACAAAGGGAAGCTGAAGCTGAAGTGAACACTGGAACATCTGGGGTGTCCAGGAAACCCAAACCCACCAAATCAGCTCCTACTGAGCCAACAAAACCCACAACCGCTGCCCCTTCTTCCTTTGCCTCAACCACTCAGGACATACCAATTCCAACTGGTTCTGTCCAATCTGAACATAACCCAATCTTCCTTAAACAGATCTCTCCCACCATATCTATCCCCTCTTCACCCGTACACACAAATAAAGAAAACTCACCTACCCTTTCTCCAAACTCTGCTTCTCAAACTCTCCTAGAACTATCCTCACATACCTCCCTTCCTACTACTCTCAATGCATCCAAAATTGGCCAAAAACTAGCTCCCATAATCACTCAGTCTTTCTCAAGAAGACAAAAGAGTGTGGCCAGAAAATCTAAAACCCCAATAATAAACCTCAGAAACCTCTAACCCCTATTCAAGAACCATGCTCAAACTTAAATGATGATCATCCCATTGCCTCTCTTATTCCAAGAAAGAGAAGGAGCATATTGGCTGATGATGATGAGTCTGACCTACCCAAAACTACCACAGCTCCCTTACCAATAAAGTTAGCAGATGCTGAAAAATCACAATCTTCTCCGTTTAAGGAATCCTATTCTCCTGTAAGGACATTCCCTTCTGATGAAGACCTTCAAGAGACAAAGCATAAAGAAACTGAAAAAGAAAATAAGATCCTAGCTGGTCTAAAAGCCACTGGTCTCTGAGGAGATGATTTGGTCAAAACCTATCAGGAAGAAATAACTTTGTTGGATCAGCAACAAAGTAAAGCTTATCAGGCTGAGAAGGAGCAACTGATCAAGTTTATGCTGGAAGAGGTAAGTATAAAGTTGAAACCTTCAGCAATTGGGATATCACAAGCCTTAGAAATGAAGCTGAGGTTCTTTCCAAAAGAATAAAGGCAGACATCAAGAAGAAGACCCTTGAGCAAAGAAGAAGAATAAAACATATCCTCATCCAAAACCAATGGGGACCAAAGAACACTATAACAAAATGGACAGATGATGCTTTGTTTGATGAATGGTCAAAATTCAAAAGAGAAAACAGTGATCATCCTGATCTTTGGAAAGAAGCCATATCACCCTCCCCCACTATAGGGTCCCAGCTCTAGGATGCTAATCCAAGCACAATGCTTGACCATCTGCTTAATGCACCTATGGGAAGCCTAGGTGTTGGTTCTGCAGAATCTCCATCTACTTTCAACTTTAGACCTTGGGTTGAAGTTGAAAAGGAAATTCTTTTGGATCTTCTGATAAACTATGAGCCTCATTAGCATGCTTTAGTGAAGAAAGTACTTGATTCAAGGGATCAAGTAAAAAGAAGAGAAATAATTCACTGGCATGCTGGAGCTCCTCTTCCTTTCGGTCCTTCTTCTAAATCCCATCCTCCTCAGATCATAAATTCCAGAATTAGAATAAAAAGATGGTTCTATGATTTCGTCTCCACGATCATGATCATTGAGAGATACAATGGATGAAGATCCTTCTTCTTAGAATGGGATGAAATTCTCAAGCTACCAAATAATGATCTGAAGGAGCTGTAGCATGTGACTTTAGATAATGCGGATACAGAATATTAAGTTCTGAATTATGTGCGGACTCTCAGAAATAAAATTAGTCTGGCTTTAAGACAAAAATAGATGGTTTTAGCTTCATCAGTCCAGAGGGAGATTGTTGAAAAATAAGGACTGATCAGCGAAACCACTGAAGCCAGAAAAATGAATAAAACCACGGATTGACCAACCGCGGATACTTCTCTTCTGGAAACCTTCCATTTCGACTGAAGAACTACTGAAATTCAGCATCGGAACATCAACAGCGGAAAATTCGCCAAAAACAACTACAGCAGAACTTCTCTACATCGGAAGACATTAGCTGACCCTGATTTCTTCGGAAGACAACCAATGCTTCGGAAGACAATCTCCTGATTCCGAAATAACTGATTGTTTAATAATCAGCTTCTGATGTACACCTTTTGAAAGAATAACCACTGATCCTCAACACAACTATCTCAACCTCGGAAGAGCTGAAGACCTCCGAAGACTTCTGAAGACTCTTGTTTCCGTTGTTGTTGAATTCGTATTAGTTGTACTATTCTGATGATTCAGTGTCTGTAATAGTGTCAGCTATTTGTCTTATTATTTCTTGTCTTGTAACTCTAAATGTTGGGTATTTAAGCCCCAACATTCCCTGAGAAAATAGAATCACTTACCCTAAAATTCCTTGTGATGTTATTCTGTTTCTCTCTCTCTTTCTAGCAAAAACTAAACAATCAAAAGAACTAAGTGTTAAACTATAGAGGGAACTAATATCAAATCTTTGACCGTGTGTCTAAAGTCTTTGTTCCTAGTTAAACACGCTCTCCGAGTTTTCAACATAATAGCATTGCAATCTTTAGACGGCCAGGCAACAAAAAAATCGGTTTCCTATTTCAACTCATAGGATTATACAACGAAGTTCGGTTGTCTAGACGGCTTAGTTTTGGCTTGGTTTGGGTGAGACGAGCCGTCCTGACCGGTACGGGCCGTCTTTTCCAGACGGCCCAGTTTTGGACTGGTTTGTGGGAGACGGATCGTCTTGCCCAGACGACCTTGTTTCGGCCTGGTTTGGGGAGATAGGCTATCTTAACCAGCACGGTCGTCTTGCCTAGACGGCCTAGTTTTGGCATGGTTTGGGCGAGACGGGCCGTCTTGACAAGTACGAGCCGTATAGTGAAACGACCTCATTTGGGGTTAGACGGCCTTGTTTGGCCTGAGAAGGCCTGGTTTTGGGTGAGTCGGCAACCTCAGTACGGACCGTCTTTGTGACATTTCGTTTCTTGTTATGAGGTAATTTCCTAAATTCTAGAATTAATTATTTTAATAAATTTAATTATGGTTAAATATGTATATACATGTGAATCTGTGTATATATGTAAGGAAATTACAAGATGAAACAAATCACAAATAACATTACGCAAAATTGCCGAATTACGCGAAATTTCTGTAATAATGACCAAAAACTAAATTCAAGGGTCCAAAACTAAATTAATATCAATTATATGATGAATTAAAGTGAAATAAGTGATAACATAAGAAAATCAAAGAATCCCTAAGTTCGATAAGTCAAATTGCGAAAATTTGCGAAAAGGCAATTCGATATGCGTAATTGGCAAATTTATGACAACTAGAACTTCCTAATCATATTATAATCATAATGTGATGTAATTGGAAGCATGACCATGATAGTTGATCATTACTAGTAATTCCTGAAGTTATATTCAAAAAGCCGAGCAAAAGTCGAACAAACGATCCCGAAAATGGCAAAACCAACAAAAACCATTTAAAACCCTTGAACCCCTTTCACATTTGGACTTTAGGATCTGGTTTACATATATTTTAATTGAAAAATCTGACCCAAACTTACAGAAGAAGTTAATTCAATATTAAAGCTTGAATGTTGACTTTTGGGTCAACTTTCACACGCTTCTTTCTCCCCAAATCCGACCAGAACCATCTACTAACCTACAGGAGCTTCAAACAGCATCCAATTGAAAATTCTAAGCAATCCCAACAAGGGAAGCAAGGCCAAGATCAAGAGAATCCAAGAAATCAACCTTCAAAGTTAATTTTTGGTGGGTTTTTCCACTCCAAACTTGAAATAGTGAGTTCTAACCTCAATTCTTAGTTTTAATAGCTTAATATGAATTAAATAAACATGATGGAATGATTGGTGAGGTTTGGAAATCGTCATATCCTGAAAACCCATTAAAAAGGCCATTTCGTTCGAAACCCGAATTTTTCAAAGTGGTCGAAATTGATATTTTTCTTCACAAAACACTGGATATATGTTAAAAGCTAAGATCTAGAAATTTTAGCCTGAGAAAAGTACAAAACAATTGAGTTTGGCACACAAAAACTTTGGATGACGCACTGATGGGCACAGCGGCCCGGGCGCGGCCCAAGCGTGGCACGGGGGCGGCCCCCATTCCAGGCCTCTCTCGATCAAAGGCAGCTCGTGCCCAGGCCATCCTCGGCCATGCCCGAGCGAAATGGAGATAACGACCCACATGGCCGGCCATCCTCGAGCCACCCTCGGCCAAGGCAAGGGCAGCCTGTGCCATGGCGAGGCCAAGGCCAAGGCTGCAGCACCACCGAGCCACCACCGCCTCATGCCGCCAGTCCCCGGCATGTTTTCGGCCAAACTCCGGTGAGGGTTGTCGGCGGCGGAATATTCCGGCAGAAACCATAATTTTGTCATTTTTGCATCCTGAACTGCGTTTCGCACTCTGGTTCGCAGTCCGACGATCCGTTTTTGATAAAAAGGACTTATTTTGAATCGGTTTCGTGTTCCGGACTTGATTTCCCGAACCGTTTTGCAATCCGATGACCTGATTTTTATCTGATTTCTGATTAGAATTTCGGTTTCAATAACATGGTTAGTTTATGCGTTGTTTTTCAATACAGATACATATTCTTAATCGATTTTGCGATTCGGACTCGATTTTGTAATAAATTTCGTAATCTGGAAATCCGATTTTTGATCTGAAAATCGATTGAGATTCTGGTTTTAACAACATAATGCAATTATTATTAATTTAGAATCAAATGAGTATAAGAACTCAATTACTAAAAAAAATCAGTGATTTTAACATTACAAAGTAACTGATAAGTTTGTTACATTAATTCTGAATAAATACGTGATTCAGAATCAGTTTGATGAATTGAATTACATTATCTTTGATATTTAATATTAAGGAATGTTCTTGTAATCCAAATTGGATACAAAGAACTTATGAAACCTTAATGATATGCAGAATTCAATTGAAGCTGTGTGTAACATTGCAACAATATCGGTGAGTTTCATAGACCCCCTTTTAAATGTTTTGTTATCCAAAACTCAGGGATTCTATTACAATAAGATTATGGTTACATATTTCAATTACAGTGATGTGTTTACATGATTTCATTACCCCTTTTCAAATCTTAGGATTTCTAAAACTCGGGGTTTGCATTACAATAACATTATGATTACGTATTTCAATTACAGTGGTATACTTACATGATTTCATTACCCCTTTTCAAATCTTCGGATTTCTAAAACTCAGGGTTTGCATTACAATGACAATGACAATATGGTTACATATTTCAACTAAAGTGGTATACTTGTATGATTTCATTACCCCTTTTGAAATCTTCGGATTTCTAAAACTCGGGGTTGGTATTACAATAATATTATGGTTACATATTTCAATTACAATGATATGCTTGCATGTTACTTATGCATTTCAACTCTTGTCTTATGATTACATGAAAATTGTGCCATGCTATCGTAAAAGTTCTCACGTAACAACTGTAAAAAATAAACTCATGGATAAGCCAGATGATAACAATGATAGTACTATCAGACTGACAACCCCATTCACGGGTATATAGCGTCTACCCTTGTGTGAATGCCTGTTGCCATTTATTAGATTACAAGATAACAGCTTAATGCAATGATAGGCATTAAGAGTGAGGCTAAGGTTTTACCTTCGGTTATTGCCGCCAATTACATTACAGTCACATAGGCGTTCGTTATGGGTTTTCATGGTGAATCATATTCATAAAGTTGCATATGCATGCATACTTATCATATCATATCAAGTCATATCAAATCATATCATATCAAGCTTTTTACATTTATGAACTCATCAACATCCTTGCTGTTCTTTTACATTACAAAACCAATTTCAGGTGAACAGTGAATAACAAAAGAAACAAAAGTGAGGATGCACAACAAGATCACACATTAGGAAACCTTTAACTATGGATGAATGTAACACAAATGTGGAAGTTTTAATATATCATGTAATATAACTTACATTTAGCATGTCATGTATGTGTTTTGATACAACCACAGTGAAGGTCCCACCCCCTCTCAGTGACTTCACCACCAAGCTTCCGCAACGCATTAAAAAAACAAGTGACATTATCGGTTTAGAAGAGGTAGGGGTGTGACAGGTTGGTTACAGAGCCAATGGTTATAGAGAATTAGGTTGACTTAGAAACCTAGTCTATAGCCTCATGCTCGTATAGTAACACAGAGTGCAATTACACGCGTATTTTACAAAAGTACTTATTATTACTATAACTAACGACAGATTGTGGATACGATTTCAAAAATTTTATACGAAGATTTCGAGGTCACTTAACGAATCCATTGTGGAGGTTATACCTCGGATTCTCATTAATGCCACTCATTCTAGTTCTAGTTCCTCTGACAGTGATTTTTCTGAATCTCCTCACCTAGAAAATAGTACAATTGTGTCACGTGTATTGCTACTCCTTTACAACATCAATCACTTGTCAGGTAACCGCATGTATCAGATGATGATGTTGCTAATGCCTGCTGTGGGAGGGATCATATTGTATCAAGATACCCTCCATCACCTAGACAGTACCCTATATGGAGTCAGCTAGCTACACGTGAGCTATCCTATCTTAATTACAATCAAGGAGGGTCCTCAGCACAGGTCAAGTTACGAGCGCGACCATAGAGGGTTACAACAAATCTCCAGGATATGCAAGATCAGTTATAGAGGACTCATAAGCGATTGTACAGGGTTTATGCTACAATCTAGCAGACTCATGCTTCGCTAGAACATGTTCGTACCGCTCATTAGAGCCTTAATCAGTAGTTTTCTACCATGGAGGTTAATTCGATATACTGGAGGATGTTCGAGGACAAGGTACATGGATTGGCGAAGTTGATGCGAAAGCAGCACACAAAATCTATGATTCAACTAACAAGGTTGTATTAGTAGTTGATGGGTGCGGTTGCAGTAGCAGCCTTTGCAGTTTTAGTTGCATGCCTACCTTTCTTTGGAAAGTAATACTAATGGTGGATTCCATGAAAATACAACAGTTTATGCCGGATGGGTCATATGATTGTGAGAAACGGTGTGAGTACAGTAGGATAGTATATCTGGGAGTGGTGATGGAAGTACTAGTAGTAGGATATCAAACAGGCGTAATCGAGTGATTTTCTATATATGTATAACTAACTCGACATACTCCTTGACGTAAAACAAAGATAATTTTCGTGTTACTTATTATTTAAACATATTTAATTATGCGTATAGAAGGCTGATTAACTTGGGTAAACCTAGAATAATCAGGTGGTGCAGTTTACAAGTATGAGTGGCCAGCGTAATTTAAACCAGCAACACATGTGCGTTTTGGGTGAACCTTGTGACACCCCGTAATTTCCACGTCAGATTCTATTTTAATTAAATGTTTATGTAATTAACATTTGCATACATGGCACTAGAATTAGTTTAATTTAGTGCAACACGTGGCACGACGGTACAGGCACAGTCACACAACAGGATAATTCGAGTAATTATCGAAAAACTGCACACACGTGTCAAAAGTCACGAACGTTGGTGAGCGTCACAACAGTTAGTCACAAGAACACTTCACGTGTCAATTATGACTAATAATTGGCAATTAGAGTTCAAACGATGCTAAAACAACGCCTTACAGTAGAGAAACGAGCGAAAACGGACTCAAATTATGAAATTGGGCCTATTGGGCTCATCCGGAGGCCCAGGCGGTACGCCCGGAACCAACTTCCAACGCTTGGCGATGCGCGCGAGAAGGAAAAGGGGGAGCTGGATGAGGGTCATCCGCGTGCTACGCCTGATGTCGGTACGCCAGGTCAGGCGATGCGCCTGAGAGCCCAGAATCACAATGATCATAAAAGGAACAACCAGAAGCTAGATGTAACCAAACCACTCATTACTCTCGAAAATACAATCTAAAACTCGGCCAAACACACTTCCTAGACCTCATTTAAACATCTGGAGGCCATTTTTGAACAACTTGAAGCTCAAGATTGAAAGAGGAAAGCTTGGAACACACAACAGGTTGAAGAAGAAGGTTTGGAGAGCTTGAGCATCATCTTCACCTTCATGTCCCTACAAAAGCTTGCTGTCCAGATTGTTTCTAGAGCTGCTACAACAACATCTAAGAGTTACAAGGGCTTGAGAGGTTGTTCTAATGACCATCACACACACAACACACAAAAACGCACATGCAAGGTCTAAAACCCTCATACACACACTCTAGCATCACATGCACAAATTTTAAATGATTTGGATATGGGTTTGATGATAATACAACTGATATTGATGATCTATAATGGTTTGATGATGTATTTTGATGATCCATGATGTCGTAGATGTGTTAAATTGCATAACTTGTTCATAAGTATTGAAATACTTGCATGCGTGTATGATCTATGGCTAATTGGATGATTTTGGATGTTGATACATGATTATTGGTGATATTGGTGATGTGTTACATGACTTGTTGTCAATAAAATGGTCAAAATATGATTATTTGGTGAACTTACGAAATATAGTAACTTTTATGTTGCAAAATGGTGTTATGGGTAAGAAATGTGAACATGCATGTGAGTAGGAGTATCATTGGTATTATAAAACGATAAGAAATCCATTTGGGATTGTTTCGGGTAATTTTGGGCCCAGTTACTATTTATAGTAACTTTTACAATCTAAATATTGCTAGATGATTATTTAGATGAAGTGATTATACTTAAATGATGATTGATGATATATTATGATGAAATTTGGTTAAAGAATGGATTAGGAATATTTAGGGTAATCATTTGAGAAGTATTTGGTATAGTTACTATTTTTAGTAACTTTATCTTGTAAAAAATTGATTTAGTAATGTAATACGCGATTTGAACATGCTAAATGACTTGACATGATGTAATATGATTATCTTGTGTGAAGTTATGTGATTCTTGGTGATAATAATGCTAGATGTAGAAACTTTCCTTTTTAGGAAACTTTAATGAGTAGAAATGACTTATATACTATGCGATCGTTTGTAACGATGTGTTATGTGCTAACATGATCATGTAGGACTAACAAGCATGCTAGAACCTTTAAAACAACATGTGTTATGGAACTTGCTAAAAATGGAAACTTACTATAAATAGTAAGTTGTCCATGAACGCGATTTGCGCGTTTTGTACACAATGAGCACGATCACGAATGTTACACGAGTTACCACCAACTCACAGTTCACCAACGGGTCGTTGACTTGACACGGTCAAACACGAGCAAGCACGGTCAATGTGGACCGACATGGACAAACATAACAACCGAGGGTTGTTGAGCACAAACACTAGCACGAACACGAACACAGTCACATACACGAACTCACGTAAGCTATACGATATAGGTAGCCGGTGACTGGCACGCATACGAAGCAGGAGCTTACGAACTCTCTGAATTTCACTAAGGTGAGTTTACGACCCCTTTTTAACTCTTTTACTAGCTTTTCAAATAGGGGGAGAATACTTGTTGAATCAAGTCAAACAATATTAATGTACAAACATATTTGTGTATGCTGGTTTATTAGACAAACATAAGTGTTGTAATCGTAACAAGCCCTCACAAAGTCTTACCGTTAATGTACACACAACGGGGTGATTCTGAATAGATCTGTTTGGGTGTGATGAACCCCACGTGGCACAATACTGACGGGAGGTCGAGACACGTGAAATCTCGACCTATTTTGCCATGTTTTTACGAGACATGACGGAGGCAAGGACTAACAAGTCTAGTTCGGTAGTGACGCACTGACGCTTGGAGCCTAGGACTCGGGACTAACATTTTAACAAACAGCATGACACATGATTTTTCTGATTATTATCTATGTATATCAAAACCTGTGAACTCACCACCTTTTGTGTTGACACTTTCTTTTTAAACATGTATTCTCAGGTAACTAGCTGGTTAGCTGCACATGGGCAAGAATGCACTTAGAAAATGAGCACAGGACTTGCATGCATTTCATGTCGACTAAAATCAAAAAATATTTACTTTGTTGCGTATTTTAAACAATGTAGTGTCTGACATCTTATTTTCCGCTGCATTATCAAACATATTTTATTTCCGCTGCTAAATTTTAAAAATTGTTTGGTTGTGTTATCGACAAACATTGTATTTTGAAACGCATATAGAGTTGTTTTATATGACCATGAGCTGTGATTCTGTCCACGTCACACCTATGTGGGCTGACTCCACACGTGAGAATTTGGGGGTGTGACAAACCTAATGCTCAGGAGAAAAATAACATAACAAAACAGAACGAAGTAAAATAATTCAACTCTATATATTTATATATATAGATATAGGGTATAGATCATTTGAAAACCTCTTTTTAATGTGAAAACCCATAAAATCTCATGTAAAACATACGTAACAAAACTAAAAAAAATTGTAAAACATATGTAAAAACGTAAAAAATCCCGTCAGATCTGACGCAGTGCTATGTATGTTTTACAACGTAAAAAATTTTATAAAATTTTTTTTTAAAAATATTTGTACGGTGCTTTTTTGATTTTTTTATAAAAATGTGCCCAATAATGTTACAAACCTGTAAAAAAAGTTCAAAAAAATACGTTTGTTTTACATAAGTTTTCAAGGTTTTCTCACTAAAATAAGGTTTTTATTCCCCTATATATATGTATGTATTTATGGTGTGTAAGCGCAAGGGCACGATCGTGATATATCGAATGGGTGGTGGGTTGGTGGCCGGGCATTATGCCCTACATATACTCTATACATAAACTACCTTCGGTATGTTGAGAAAGTGTCCGTGCGTGAGTAGTGGTGATTTCATGTTTCCATGACGGATTTCACATATTCATGAGTTCTGATGATTTGATTTCTTACTTGTCTGTAAGAGGAAGAACGTTATTTCAAATTAAATTCTAAGAGTTCATTCCAAATCCTTGTGTGATCATGGGATGACAAGTAACAATTACATATTTTAGGGCATATTTCAATTAAATTTGATCATGCCTCCCAAGAGAGGACAACTAAATCAAGATACCCTTTTAGGAGGAGTCAATATCAATACACCACCAACAAAAACATATCCAGAAGCTGACATATCCAGAGTTATTAATGCATAACTCGCGACTGAAATTCCTACCTTGGCAATTCAGCTTTAGCTATGTATTCCGTTGGATTCTGTAGAAGCAATAATGTTAATACGAACATATCAAGACTTAACGAAACTTAACATGTGTACCAGTATAATTGAGCATATCTGTATCCTAACATAACATTTCTAAATAACAGAAGTGACAGTGTTAGTGTCACAATGCCATGTTGCTAAGTAATACTAAAACACATCTGTTAGATAACAAGACATACATTGTCTAACTATGAGTATCAACATAATAGTACACATTGTACCTGTGTGACTATGCATACCCGAATCTGTGTAACCAAAACATATTTGGGAAGTTATACAGTATCTTTTGGGTGATAGGCATGTATCTGTATATCAAATATAACACTTCTGTACAACAGTGCATAACTAAATCCGTATGACTGAATGTGCTCAAACCTAAGTGTTCTTGTTCAAGCAATCCTGATTTTTAAGTCATTGGTATGTAATCAGAATATGCCTCTTATATGTGGTCGACCTTCTAAGAACACTACAAATCAAGAAACAAATACAGATCCACCCACGAGTGGATCAAATCTGAGCAAAACTGATATAACTCGAATTGTACATAAACAACTAGCTGCAAGTATTCTGGGTATGCCAGCCCGATATTAACAGAACATATCTTCAGGCTCAGGTGGAGGCTATACTAAGCACAATCCAACCGATGGGTGTATGGAAACTAATACTGCCACCGATACAAACATAACTGTCCCAACCCTCTGAGTTTTACAGGCAAGGAAGGAGCTGCAACATTGCTAAAGTGGATTGAGGAAATGGAAACAAAACTAAAAATCAGTCAATGCTTAGAGGCGCATAAAGTGTCTTATGCTAACTGCTCTCTCAAAGACAAGACTTTAAGATGGTGAAGTAACCAAGTGAAAACATTGGATACAACTACTGTTGATGTGATGGGCTGGAATGAATTAAAAAATTTGATTATTTCAGAGTATTGCCCCATCACATAAATCTAAAAACTTCAAGAAGAATTCTGGCATCAATCTATGATCGGTGCTGAATGTTGAAATATACCAATCAATTTCATGAGCTCACATGCTTACTCCCTAACATGTTTCCTACTAAGCAATCCTTAGTAGAGAAATACATTAAAGGCTTGGTTCTGCAAATCAGAGGAATGATGACCTTTGCTGAACCCATTAGTCTGAAAGGAACTATTATCTTGGCCACTAAACTTACTGATGAAATAGTAAGGGGTGGTACCATATCAAAGTAGGTTGAACAAAGTGTCATTTGTACTGATATGATTACATTAGCTTTACAAAGGGCATTAAACAGAAATAGTCTGAAAAAGACAAACAAAGAACTTCAGAAGAAACCAGTCGGAATGTCCCAACTATTAAGAGTTATGGGGCAACTGGTCAGGAGAAGAAAACTTATACAGGGATGACACTGAAGTGTAACAAATGTCCTTTCATAATATTGTAACATGCTGGTTTGGGAACCAAATCAAGCTCTATAACAACAACCCCCAATTAAAGCAAATAACATTATTCAAGGGTTTGCCTTGAATTTGAACGATCACCACTTCAACATTCATCTTCTCCCTATCAAACTTGAAGGCTTTGATGTCGTTAACAACATGGATTGGCTTTCAAGGAATTAGGTGGAAGTAGTATGTCAGGATAACGTTATCCGAGTCCCGTTATCTAATGATTACATACTTACTATACAAGGTGAATGAGCTAGTAGGAAACTTGGGATCATATCATGTATGCAAGCTCAGAAATGTCTGAGGAAGGGTTACCAAGATTTTCTGGCAAGTGTGAGAAAATAATCTCAGACAAAAACGTATCAAAGATATCCATGTGGTCAGAGATCACCCCAAATACTTTCCTAATGTCTGGATTACCCATGGTAAGACAACGTGAATTTCGTATCGACCTGGTTCCAGGTACAACACCAGAAGCTAAATTTCTCATCGTTATGCACCGGCAGAAGTGCAAGAACTTATGGGCAAAGGTTTCATTGGACCATGTTTTTTACCTTGGAGAGCACCAATTGTTCGATAAGAAGAAGGAAGGATGATTCAGGGTGTGCATTGATTATAGGGAACTCGACAAGCTTACCATCAAGAATTGTTATCCTTTACCTCATATTGAAGATCTCTTTGACAAGCTCCAAGGGGCTACTTGTTTTCAAAGATCAATCTCAAACAGGATACGTCAATTATAAGTTCACGAGGATGATATTCCTGGTAGTGCCATTTGGAGTAACAAATGCACCTGCAATATCCATGGTTTCGATAAACTGAGTATGTAGATCCTATCTGGATAAATTGTGATCGTGTTCATGATGATATTCTCATCTATTCCAAAAATCAGAAAGACCATGAACAACATCTAAACCGAATTCTTGTATTACTAAAACACGAAAAATTGTATACCAACTTTTCTAAATGCAAATTCGACTACGGGAAGTCCAAATTCCTCATATGTATAGTTAGTGGAAAAGTATGCAAGTAAATCTGAGTAAGATTTATGCTGTGAAAATGGTTAACACCTGTGACCCCAACATAAATATTACAATTCATAGGGTTGGCAGTTATTATCATTAAATTCATAAAGAATTCTTCTAAAAATCCTTTCCTTTAACAACCCTAACACAGTGTACTTTACTTCATGAACCGAATATGAGTTATTAAATTTGGCAATCTAGTTTAAATAATCTTGGATGAAACCATAAGTCCAAATATTCCATTCATCCAGGCAATGATAAGATGTATTATGATCTTCATGATTATTAGTAGTGGCTTGATATGAAAAACGAAATTGCATTGTGTGGGATCAAATGTCTTACAGGTCTTAAAGTTAAGGCAAGACATCAAAAACCATCAGGGTTACTACAACAACTAGAGATTTCCATGTGAAAGTTAAAGCAAATCTCTATAGATTTCATTACCAAATTTTCCAGAACTTCACGAACCCATTATTCCATATGAATCATTATGGACAGATTGACTAAGTCTGCTCATTTCTTACCTATTAGTAAAGATTATGCTATGAATAGACTTGCCAAACTATATATAGATGAAGTGGTAATGCGACATGAAGTGCCTATCTCAATCATCTCTAATAGGGATAGTCTTTTCATGTCTAGATTCTGGCAGACAATCCAGAATGCTTTGGGTACAAAAATTTACATGAGCACAGCTTACCATCCTCAAACATACGGACAAACTGAGCGTACTAACCAAAACTTGGAAGATATGCTCAAAAGCTGTGTGATTGATTATGGTGATAGCTAAGATATTCATCTTCCACTTATTAAGTTCTCATACAACAATAGCTATCATACGGGTATCAAGTGTGCCCCTTTTGAAGCATTGTATAGCCGTAAATCATAGGCCCCGAATATATTCAAGAAATCACAGACAAAATTGTTGACTATAACTCTTGAATAATTTCAAATTGATGAAAAACTTCATTTCACAGAAGAACCTGTAGAAGTTATGGATCGCACTTTCAAAAAACTTAAACGAAGTTGTTTACCAGTTGTGAAAGTTAGGTGAAATTCCAAACGTGGGCTTGAGTTCACTTGGGAACGTGAATATCGCATGATGGAAAATATCCCCATCTATTTTCACACAAAGTTGATTCCAAATGAGTTCTGCTAAAATTTCGGGACGAAATTTCTTTAATGGGGGTGGGGGGGGGGGGAATGTGACATTTCGTTTCTTGTTATGAGGTAATTTTCTAAATTCTATAATTAATTATGGTTAAATATGTATATACATGTGAATTTGTGTATATATGTAAAGAAATTACAAGATAAAACAAATCACAAATGACATTACGCAAAATTGCCAAATTAGGCAAAATTTCTGTAATAATGATCAAAAACTACATTCAAGGGTCCAAAACTAAATTAATATAAATTATATGATTAATTTAAGTGAAATAAGTAATGACATAACAAAATCAAAGAATCCCTAAGTTTGATTAGTCAAATTGTGAGAATCTGCGAAAAGGCAATTCGGTATGCGTAATTGGTAAATTCATGAAAACTAGAACTTCCTAATCACATTATAGTCATAATGTGATGTAATTAGAAACATGACAATGATAGTTGATCATTATTGGCAATTCCTAAAGTTATATGCAAAAAGCCGAGCAAAAGTCAAACAAACGATCCCGAAACCCCTTTCACATTTGGACTTTAGAATCTGGTTTATAGATATTTTAATTGAAATATCTGAACCAAACTTGCAGAAGAAGTTAATTCAATATTAAAGCTTGAATGTTGACTTTTGGGTCAACTTTCACACCCTTCTTTCTCCCCAAATCCAACCAGAACCATCTACCAACCTCCAGAAGCTTCAAACATCATCCAAGTGACAATTCTAAGCAATCCCAACTGGGAAGCAAGGCCAAGATCAAGAGAATCCAAGAAATCAATCTTCAAAGTTGATTTTTGGTGGATTTTTCCACTCCAAACTTGAATCAGCGAGTTCTAACCTCAATTCTTAGTTTTAATAGCTTAATATGAATTAAATAAACATGATGGAATGATTGGTGAGGTTTGGAAACCATCATATCTTGAAAACCCATTAAAAAGGCCATTTCGTTCAAAACCCGGATTTATCAAAGTGATCGAAATTGATATTTTTCTTCACAAAAAACTAGATATATCTTAAAAACTAAGATCTGGAAATTTTAACCTGGCAAAAGTACAAAACAATTGAGTTTGACACACAAAAACTTTGGATGGCACACTGATGGGCGCAGCGGCCCAGGCGCGGCCCCAGCGTGGCACGGGCGCGGCCCCCATTCCTGGCCACTCTCGATCAAAGGAAGCTCGTGACCAGGCCATCCTCGGCCATGACCAAGCAAAATGGAGATCGCGACCCACATGGCCTGCCATCCTCGAGCCACCCTCGACCAAGGCTGCGGGGCCACTAGCCAGCCCACTGAACCACTACTGCAGCACCGTCGAGCCACCCCCGCCAACCACTCGACGCCGCCGAGCCGCCGCACCACCGCCGCCTTCGGTCGCATGTCACCGGTAGGTTTCCGGCCAAACTCCGGCGAGGGTCGTCGGCGGCAGAATATTCCGGCCAAAAGGAATATTCCGGCGAATATTCTTGCAGAAACCCTAATTTTGTCATTTTACGTTCTGAACTGCGTTTCATACTTCGGTTCGCAATGTGACAATCAGTTTTCGATAAAAAGGACAAATTTTGAATCGATTTCGCGTTTCTGTCTCGATTTCGCGAACCGTTTTGCAATCCTGTGACCTGATTTTTATCTGATTTTTGATTAGAATTCCGGTTTCAATAACATTATTTCTTTATGAGTTGTTTTTCAATACAGAAACATATTCTTAATTGATTTCGCGTTCTGGACTCGATTTTGAAATCAATTTCGTAATCCGGTAACCCGATTTTTGATCTGAAGATCGATTGAGATTATGGTTTTAACAACATAATGCAATTATCATTAATATACAATCAAATGAGTATAAGAACTCAATTACTAAACAAAATCAGTGATTTTAACATTACAAAGTAACTGATAACCTTATTACATTAATTCTGAATAAATACGTGATTCATAATCAGTTTGATAAATTGAATTACATTATCCTTGGTATTTAATATCAAGGAATGTTCTCGTAATCCAAATTGGATACAAAGAACTTATGAAACGTTAATGATATGCATAATTTAATTGAAGTTGTGTGTAGCATTGCAACAATATCGGTGTCCCCTTTTAAATGTTTTGTTTTCCCAAACTCAGGGATTCTATAACATTAACATTTACGTATTTCAATTACAGTGATGTGTTTACATGATTTCATTACCCCTTTTCAAATCTTCAGATTTCTAAAACTTGGGGTTTGCATTACAATAACATTATGATTACATACGACTATGATCTTTGTTGCAATCTCGAACTTCTTTGTCCAAGCTTCTAGGTCTGATGCTAAGCCTAGTCTTGATCAATAATAGTGAATAACTACTTTGTCGTAGTTATTCATGTTGATCTTTCACACTTAATAGTATCACTGATTCTTACTGGTCTACTTCTCCAGATTAGCTATGATCTTAGTTCCGTTCTACATTCATACTTTCTTAAATTCTAGAACTGGAGTTCTCGGAATTTGGTAACTCAAGTTCTATGAGGTCTAGATTTGAAGTAAGGGTCTACTCTATAAATTTTGCATTTCCTATTGTTCAAAAGGTGCTGGTCTGTACGAATGTCTCAGACTGATATTTCTACAGACGTATCAGTACTCTATCATATGTGTATGGAGAAATTTCCGATAGATTCTCAAGAATCACCTTCGTAGCTTTCCAAGTAGTCAAGGGTAAATTACTTAAGAATAACCTAGTCTCAATTGATTAAAGGATTTCCTAAATCTATCCTTTATTTAATTTCTCACTTTGGATTCCTACAGATTTTAGTGTTTTATTCCTATAAGGTTTCCTCCGTAATTACCGTATTTAAACTGTAATTAGGAATCATTCTAACTTTATTTATTTTCTTGGCACTTAATCGGCCTAAGGTTTTCTTAACTTATTATTCCTATCATCTAATGGGCACCGTGTTTGTTTACGGTTACCTTAAATTTATTGATCCTAAACCACAACATGATATATATTTCTCACTAGCATACAAATGAATAATTTAACACAACAAGATAAAATATGTATACCTATGGAGTCATCTAACTCCAAACGTGCCTTAGGAGTTGGTAAAGCAAATAGTTCCTCGGGAGGCGCAGGATCTGATGAAGATACCCTCACGGGGCAATTCCGTGCATAGTGTTCGGATGTCCCGCACACATAGCAATCCTTGCTGTGTCGAGGAAGAGGATATGTAGTGGTACCACGGTTCTCATTATGAGTTGGGGGATTTCGACAATCACGAATCCAGTGTCCCTTCCTCCCGCAGTTCAGGCAGTGTTCGCACAGTTTGTTCTTGGCATGGTGAAAACCGCACGTGGTGCATAAAGGAAGCTTGCCAATGTATTGATTACATATTAATTCCATCGGAGATCTGCATTGATGAACTCAATGGTCCATCTTACCACAACGGGTGCATTGTCTGCATGGGATTTCAGCACAGTGGTGATATTGGCAGTTAGTGCAAGGAGGGGTTTTTCCAGCATAGCGCTCGATCATGAACCTCTGGTTTCGGAGTAACGGCCATTTGGCGAAGTGTAATACATTATAGGGCCTCTTGGTTTCTTAGCACGACACCGCTTATGTTTCTTGCTCATTTCTCCTTGCACCAATCCTTCCGTTCCCGTGATTGTCTTCGGGTAGCATTGGGCGTTCTCATCACTGTTCATGACACAAATGATGGGGTAGGGAATAACAACAACGAACAGGTCAGTAATCAAGGTAGCAAGTGTAGCAGTTGCCGGGTCCACCTCATGAGGAGGAGACGAAGGCACTAGTTGTCTTTTTGGCGGCATTCTGTCTACAACCGAAAGGTCTCAGTTAGTAATCGTGATTGAATGCAAAAAGACATATGCATATAAGTTCCTAACCTTAGTTTCTCTACATGAAGAGTCCCTAGGTTATAGTTTAGCCCAAACTGTTTAGATAAATGACCTATATTTCTCTATAACCATGGCTATGATACCAATCTGTCACACCCCGAGCCGGCGGGCCGGATCGTGTGTCCCGTCGAGCGGAAAGGTCCCGGGGCGCGATATCGGGAATGATAATCGTGATGATCAGATTGTTTACATTGCACATGATATATAATGAGAAAATGCTAAATAAAATAGAATTACAAAGTTAAATTACATCAGTTTCGTTCATAATTTAACAATGTAAATCTACTAATAACATCATAACACTTCCATCTCGTATCTGCAAGTACCAACTAATATGTATGATGATGCTCAAAACATGCAAATCCAAAATGCTAGGTCTGAAATCTGGGCAACCTAGTCAAAAACACGAACTTCCTAGTTAACCTGTTCGTTACCTGAGAAGTCATGCAAAAAGATCAAGTCAACACATGGTTGGTGAGTTCATGTAGTTTCGTCTAAAAATGGATTTGTACAAAACCTGTTCGAATGACAACCTTAACATCACCAAACAACCACCTATACTATCCAGCTAAGTATGCTTATATATAGGGCATACGTAGGGGAACAAGCCCCAGCCAACATCCCACCACATACCGAACCACATAGTATATTGTTGTTAATGATAATTAAGCGTTTCATTCCATACCTTTGATTCACAACGTTTTGAATAACCTGAAAATTTTTTAACATTGATCACCCGAAATGACAACCTTAACCTCACTAACAACCACCGATACTATCCGATCAAATATGCTTATATATAGGGCATATGTAGGGGAGCAAGCCCGAGCCGACATCCCAACACATATCAAACCACATAGTATATTGTTGTTAAAGATAATTAAGCGTTTCATTCCATACCCTGAATCACATACCTGAACTGTCTGAAACTGGTTACCTTTGAACACTCGAAATGACAACCTTAACCTCACTAGTAACCACCTATACTATCCGGTCAAATATGCTTATATATAGGGCATACGTAGGGGAACAAGCCCCAGCCGAAATCCCACCACATATCGAACCACATAGTATATTGTTGTTAATGATAATTAAGCGTTTCATTTCACACCATCGACATACTAGTTGTTTGAGTTCCACAAATTGAAATTCTATCGATTTCTTGAGTTCATCACACATTCATGATCAACCATAGTATTTGTAGAAACATAATATTAAATGCTTAAATAAATGAATAAGTAAGCATTTAATACAAACTAAGCCATAATGATTGGGCCCTAATTAACTCAATCAATTGTTCTTAGTTTGTTGGTGGTGTCCAGTCTGTATTCTCTCACACGTGGCCCATATCAGGCTTGACCCAAAGGAGTCTACCTGTATGTGTCGGGACTTTATGATGTGCCCATATAAGCTTGACCTTTAGGCCTACTGTTTATGTCGGACTTTAGGATATCCTTTGATCATTGTTCGCCTATGTTCTATTATTGTTCGTTTGATTGTTTGATTTGTCCCCATATTAGCGTGACTATAAAAGTCTACTATTTATGCCGGGACTTTCCGTGTGTTTACACGTGGTCTTGATCGGCATACAACTGACATCTACCTTGCATTGTTCTTTATTGAATTTATTAGTTCTTTGATACACACACGGAAATGATTTCTCTGATTTTGATCTTTACTTTCCTTGAACACAACTTTGACATTAGTTCTTTAAGTTTGAGTTTTAGTTTCCTTGAACACGACACTGATATTAGTCCTTTGAATTTAGATTGTTAGTTTCTTTGCAACACGTCTCCGAAAATAGTTCTTTGTTTTGAAACCATTGTCTTACTCCTAGAGAATAATTTATTCATTTTGTAAACATGTAAATAGTTTACCTAAACAGAATATAAATTAACAATTTCGCATCTAAAACATACGTGAAGTAAAAGCATTTACGTAAAATATATTTCAAGAAAATAATTTACGCATGCTTCTCAGCCCCACGTTTGTAAAACAAAAATGTTTAGAAAAGGGACAATGAACTCACCTGTGTTGCTATGTAATGAATTACAACACATATGCGCGCTCGTTACTTGTAGATTAAGTATCTTCAGTACCTGAGTTATTTTTAAGAGGATTCGAATACTATAAGTATTTCTAGTTGACGTATCTAGGGTTTTGGTCTCGGTGTGCAAGTATGTGTCCTATATTACTAGCGTGTTTCTATGTTACTCTAACTAGTCTACACTACTTATCCCTTTTCCCGTAGGTGTTCACAACTAAACCTTACTTACATAAGGTCTAATTTACCACATTCAAGGTCTTTTAGATAAAATGTCTTTAATAAAACTCATTTTAAGTTGAATCTTTAAGTTAGAAATTATATCATTTATTTTAAAAAATTTTAAATAAAGTAATTTATAATTCATTTCCTTTTTGTTAAAACATAAGTTAATTTAAGAAAATTACAAGTTAACTTGTTAGACTTAGGTTAATCTCACTCGATTAACTCCAAGTCCTTTGCTAGGTCTTTGTTTCTCGAAGTCTTTTGATCATCTCTTGTGTATAACTTAGCTTAGAAAGTTCAATTAAACTATCTAACCTAGTTATATGTTAGTATAGAATTACTAAGTGTTGGGTGCTAAAAATGAAGTCAACACCCACACTTAGTTTGTTTCTTGATTCTTGATTATTCCTCAACTTTTTTTCCTTCTGTTCCTTGATAAAACTTAACACTTGACTCAATATATATGTTTGCAAGTTCGTAAAGGTTTTAATGTGGTAAAACTTGTGATTCTTGGACACCAAGTTGTTAGGCACAATAACCACCATGGTCATTGTGTAATGTCACTAACATCTTCTAAGTTTTTTCCTTATGTATTTACAAGTACTAATTTTCCCAAAACATTAGTTTATGTGTTAACATGATTAAAGAAAACGTATGTTTGTCTTCCTTTAATCTTGAAAAAAAATCACCCCATTATACTTGCAACTCCATAAACCCTAATGAGTTTTTCCCATGCATGCATGCAATATGAGAAAGAGGGATGTTATTCAAATAGAAGTTCTCAAATGAAGCCATTGGTATCCCAACCGGTATCTTACGACTGAGACAGCTCATGCGAATGTGATATCATACGAAGGAGATTGGCATGCGAATGATGCTACTCGCCTGACCATGGTGATCATACGAATGTGGTGCTTGACCGAAGGAAGATGCTCATGCGAATGAAAAAGGTCCGGCCGAATAGGGTTAGCCACACGAATGGTGATCTTCATTCGGCCCATGAAGCTCATTCGAAGGAGAGGGTTCCTTATGGCCTTTCTGCTTGTGTCATTCGGCCATCTGCACTCCTATTCGGTTGGTTCGAAACCGAACAGGTGCTGACCCCCATGGTTGAGCCTATGACCAAATCATGAAGCATTACATGTCCCTACATCACCCTAAACCGTTTATGTGAAGCTCCCAAAGGTTTTGTGATGTTTTCAATCGGTTATAGATAGGGGCTCGAACAAGGGTTAAAAACCCTAAAAATCGCAACTTTAAACTCAAATCTACCTCGTTTCAGATGATTCCAAGCTCTAAACTCTTGTACTTTCGTGATCTACAAGTTGTTGTGGCGTTTTGACACCAAGGTGGCTCGATTTGGTGAAGAAATGAGGGTTCTAGGGTTTGTGGTTCTAGAGAGAGAGTGTAGAGAGAGAAAGTGACGGTGAGATGAGAGAGAGTGGGTAGTTGGGGAGGATGAATGGCATTAAATGCCATATGAATGCTTTCAAATACCCGGGTGTGTTCGGGCTCGTTCGGTTTCGCTCGGTTTTGCGTAGAAGCATCAATTTTTGGGCGTTTTCGTGAGGAAACGTTAAGGTTTTAAAATAGAATTTATAAATTTAGTTTAGGTGGTAATTCCTAGTAAATTAACTAAATATCTTTCGTTTATTTTAAATTTCTGAAATCGTTAAATTTACCTGTTTAAATCGAATCGTATAGTCGTCGCGCGTATTCGTTCGAATCGTCACCCGTACGAACACGACGATAACTACACTTTTCGATATGATTTTCTAATTATTGGATATCATTCAGAACGTTAAACTTTCAGATATATTCGTTCAGATTGTCACCTATACGAATAATCCGTCAATTTAGCATTTACGTAACGACATCCGTTGTTGTTTCGTTTTGTATAGCCTCGCATACGTTTATACATAATAAAGTCCTAACTAACAATCACATGATAGTTATGAGTTGTCAGACGAAATTCTGACGGTTGAACCATGGTTTATGAGTTACGTTTCTATAATGAATGCGTAATAGTGTTGTGTCAGACATCAAATGATAATAATACATGTACATTACATGAAATTTGTACCTGTGTTACTGTGTAGATCATTGTTCCAGTTATGATTCCAGCACTTATGTTACAATATATATTCTGAATGATTCGTTTTATATATGTTGGAATGAATTAATTGTGTTATTTGTTGTTTAACAATGTGTGCAAATATCATGAATTCTGGCATCTTCAGTCGAAGCAATTATTGGGGTCCTTTTTTTAATAAAACTAATAATTTACCACCTTCCTCAATCTGTTGGTTACAGCGGCAGTCTGCAGTTATGATGGGTAATTTTGACGTTTGTGCTTCTGTTTGTTAGTATTAGTTTAGTATTGAAATTATATTTCAGAAGGTTAGAAGTTTATGTTCTTCATCTAGAAGATTATTTCTAGGGTCTTTTAAACAAGATTTATACGAATTGTTTCAGTACGTCAAATGACTTGCATGCTAGTATCTTATGCAGCTGATGAACTTTAACCAAGGCTCATAAGATTATATAGTTTGCTAAATGATTATTATCTCATTTTGGTATTGGTTACTGCTTTATGATATCTGTGAAGAAGAACTAGACTTCAGTTTGTTTTTTATTATCTTTTTTATACATTATTAAGTTAAGGTGATTTAACTTCTAAAGATATATTTAAACTAAACTTGTTTATTTTTATTATTATTATTATCATTATAAGGATTAAACTAAGTTAGTTGGGTTAACACTGTTAGTAGTTATGTCGGTTAAACTAACCTTGTTGGTAGTTACCGTTAGGTGTTTATGGTAGTTAATTAACCGCTAAAAGTTAGTTATTTGGTTGGTAGTTAACCACCAAAATACTCCTATAAATAGCCTTGTAAATATTCATTTGTAATAAAATAGTAATCAAAAGTTTGTTTGTGAAATTCTTTGATCTTTCAAATTCGTTCTCGATTGTTCTTCGTCTTTGATTACCAACAACTTCTGTTTAATCATATATAATACTTGAGATTTAGCGTTTGGAAAACTTGGTTGCTGACATATTCTCATGTATATGTAAGTGTAGGTACATGGAAGAGACTGGATATACCTCTTTAAACAAGGGTCGAATGTTAGGACATATGGGGAACTTGAGTCGAGTGATTTACATGTCTTTCCTTTGCACTTGTTATTTTGTTGTTATTTTTTATATTTTGAAAGTTATCATGCATGTTGTACAGATAAAATTGTTTAGTAAGAAATTAGTCTTTGGCAAAATATTGACCTGATTCTTTCCTATAGGACAATGATGAGTTTTTTTAATTTGATATCTGTAAATTTTCTCTCTGAAAGTCGATATTCAATATCTGTTCAAGCGGCTGCTTTAAAACTTCTCTTTATTTGTTCACTGACTTGGATGGTATGATCTTTTATCAAATTTCAAGTGTTATATCCACATGTTATTAAAGAAACTGTTTTGGATAACTTAAAGGGATGGGTGATGGATGGGGCGTTAGGCCTTATACTGGACTTTTAGCTGTATGTTTAGATGGGTATGTCTTGTAACTCACTACTGCTATTGCAATTAAAAATTAGTATTCATTGCTTCCTATCAATCAGATCAAACAGATGCCATTATGTGAAAATTAACTCCATTTAAACTAGTTATTACTAGTAATTTAATCGAGAAACTAACATATGACAGAGATGGATTGGTTCTTTTCCAAATGCACACACCCAAAGAAACATACGACATGCTTACTAAATCATGAAATCACCACGCAATAAAATCACGAAACAAAAGTAGTGTTCGGGAGAAAGTACATGCGCAATGATCGTTAACCACGGCTTCCTCCAATCGATCGTTTACGACGGCGCAAACATAAATCACCACGACACGCTGCAATTGAACGCTCAACACATATTACATGATACAATTTGATTAAACGATGGGGACGAGCGGTTTTGTTTTTCTAGGGTTAAAGGGCGAGTTTCCCCAATTTTTCTATCATTAATTTCCTGGTTCCCACCCATTTTGATGAAACGTGCGCTCCCAAAATTAACTAATCAATATTACTTTTTTCCAACCATTTTGTTGGTGGCAAATTATGATATAATTTTTTACCTACCAATTTGCGAGCAAAAATAAAAGGTTGTTAAATTTCTCACCATTTACCTACCATATCATATTAAATAATTTAATTTGCATTTGATGAGAAATTGGTAGCAGATTTTCTACCGTTTATTTTGGTGATAAAATTTGGTGACAATTGACTAGTTTGTAGTAGTGGCATCGAATAGATGAAGTATTTGATCATTTAAAAGGACATGGATTTGTAGAAGACTACTAGTATGGGTCTTTCATGGAGAAACCTCCTCGCAAGCAAGACATAATAGAGATGATATGCTTGACAACTTTGATGAATTAATGCATGATAGGTTTAGAGAAACTATAGAGGGAACAAGTACAAAAAATGGAGGTTTAAATGAAGAACTTAAAAAGTTGTATACACTAATAGAAGATGGAAATAAAGATTTCTTCCTAGGGTGTAGGAGTTTTTCAAAGCTATCTTTTAATGTTAGACTTCTTCTCTATAAGAACCTTCATGGGCTTAGTAATGTTGCACTCGATAATCTTCTAATACTTTTCAAAGAGATGATTCCAGAGGCAAAGCTTTCAAGTAGTTTTACTGAAGCAAATAAAATCATAAGGAATTTAGGCCTTAATTATAAAAAGATTAATGCATGTCCAAATGATTGCATGCTTTATTGGAAAGAGGATGAACGTATTGAAGTGTGTCGCATTTGCAAAACTTCTAAGTGGAAAAAAATGAAGAAAAAGAACAAAAGAAGCTTAATAGTGAGGATTCCAAAAAACCTTCAAAAATTCTGGCTAAAGTGGTGTGGCATTTTCCTTTAAAACCGAGGCTGCAAAAACTTTTCATATGTTATGAAACAGCTAAACATAGGACATGACATGATAAGGGATGCCCTAAAGATGGTAATTTAAGGCATCCTGCAGATAGGCAAAGCTAGAAGGAATTTGATACCTTGTATCCTCATTCTGCAAAAGAAACTAGAAATGTGAGGTTAGGGTCGTCAAACGATGGATTTAATCCATTTAGAACAATGAGCATTGCTCATAGCACATGGCCTGTGGTATTGGTTATCTACAATTTGCCTCCATGGATGTCACTAAAACCAGAATACTTCATGTTGTCTTTGCTAATTCCCAGACCCGAATCTTCGGGTAATAATATAGACATTTATTTACAACCTTTAGTTGAGGAGCTTAAAGAATTGTGGATTACTGGGTTAGAGACATACGATAAATTTAATCATGAGACCTTTGAAATACATGCCATCTTAATATGGACAATCAGTGATTTTCTAGCTTACTCAATGTTTTAATGGTGGAAAACAAAGGGAAATCTTGCATGTCCATGTTGTAATCATGAGACTAGCATACTTTACTTGATGCATAGTAAGAAAATGTGCTATATGAGTCACCCTAGATTTTTAGATGCACAACACCCATGGCGACGTACCAAGAGTGCATTTAACTGGAAGATTGAGGAGAAGGTTTCTCCAAAACCTCTATTAGGTGTTAAAGCTTTGAGTGAGTTGCTTAATTTTAAAAATCTATTTGGAAAGACACTGTGACACCTCGCAAAATCCAGGTCAGCAACATGATTAATTTAATGTTAATTTAATATGTTAAATCATGCGTGACACTTAATTGGGATTAAATTAGTGTGACACGTGTCACAATAGACCGAACACAGATGATTTGAACAAGTAATTTAATGAATTGCCGGAAACGCACACACGTGTCTTGAACTTATGAACGTTGGTGAATTAACGAACAAGGAATTCAAATATGTAACAACAACTAATACGCAAGCACATGACAAATGAAATTTAGACGTATTTCAAAAAACGATAAACGAAAATCGAACGAAAAAGAATCGAACAAATAAATATGGGCAATTGGGTCTGCCAAAGAAAATTTATCACCAGCCACTTCTAAGGCATTTTAGCAACTGTCCTAGCCAAATCACAGCCACCAAAGATCCATTGAGGTAGTCTTATATGGTTTATTTTCACCTAAAACACATCTAAACACACATGCAATCACTTACACACACATGCAACTCCAATGGTGACACATGCACGAATTTACACATCTTGTAAACTGGTATTGGAAATCTAGATGACTGATTGGAAGTATTATTGTGTTTAAAAATGAGATTGGGTGACATTTTGTGAAGATGGATGCACATTTCCGTAAAAGGAAACTTTTTTATGCTAAATGATTGAAATGTTTCTGTTTAGACATGATATGGGATTCAAATGATGATTTTTGCATATTAAAGTTATTACCAACTTTATGTTGACATGTTTTAGCATGTATTCTCAAGTAATCAATCACGCTTAAGGCTAGGATTGCACTTAAGGAGCCAACCACAAATGTCAAGCATGCATTATCAACTTTTTGAAACAATTTCTATTATTGTGATATGTAGACAATCTAATATTTGTACAAGCTTTCGCATTGTTATTGTAATTCCGCTGTAGAACTACTTAAACTATTTTGGGACATCTACAATATATCAACGTATTTTCAAAAGCATATAGATTCGTTCTATATGACTAACGTATCTGATCCTGGCACATTACACCTAGCGGCCAGACACTGCAAGTGGTAATTTGCGGGCGTGACAGATACACAACAAGAAAATTGATAGCACTTGCCATGAAAGAAAAGGTCAATATTTTTTGACTTGCCATATTGGCTATTCAATAAATGCAGACATAATCTTGATGTCATGCACATTGAAAAAAATACATGTGATAATGTGATAGGGACATTGTTGGATATTAGTGAGAAGTCAAAAGATCATCCAAAAGCTCGATTTGATATTTTAGAAATCGCCATTAAAGAAAGGCTTCGACCCATCACGCCATTGTTTTTACGATAGACATGGCGGATGCTAGAGCAAACAATTCTAGTTCGGTAGAGACGTAACTGACACTTGGAGTCTAGGGCTCGACAAACATTAATAAATAACATGGCACATGACAAACATTATTTTGCTCATGTATTGTTTATCAAAACTTGTGAACTCACCAACCATGTGTTGACACTTTTTTTCTTAACATGTATTTTCAGGTAACTAGCTCGAACATGGATAGGAATGAACTTAAGAGAACAAGCACATGAGTCGCATGCATCCATATCATAACATTTGAAAACAATATTTATTTTGTTGTGTATTAAGCAATGTAGTGTCTATCACTTTACTTGCCGCTGCGTGAACTTTTTCTATTTACGATGCCTTAGATAATTATTTGCAAACAATTTTGATATATTTTATATTCAAACAAGTGTATTTTACAAATGCACGTAGAGCCGTTCTATATGAATAGAGTTGTGATCCTAGCCACATCACACGCGATGGCTTGATGCTGTCAGTGGGAATTTGGGGGTGTGACAGTTGGTGTTTTTTGTTTTTTTTTCTGTTGGTCGCTTTCTTGGGCGAGTTGTTTGATTTCTGGTATACCTGACGATCCATCTTCCGGATGGAAAGGATTTAGGGTTTCGCTGTTCGGTCATTGATATTCACGAACGTTCATGACTGCAGAGTTTCTTGGGGTTTTTTTCACATATCTAGCCACCGTCAAAGCTTGAGTTGAGTTACCTCGAGAATTGGGCTCTCGTGACACTTCAGATCTAAAAGGTCAAGGAAAGAGGAACATATCTGTAAGGTTTCTTGTTCCCTATTTTCCAGCTATTGAAGGAGAAAGAGCATCATAAGGGCTTTCCTCCTGGTTAGTTGTTTTTCGAAGATCTATTGTTGATCTTGTTTTTTAAAAAGCATATAGCACTGTAAGGTCCTTCTTTTCTCTTTTGCATTAGTCATCCTGGTCGGGTTAGGTGGACCGACATTGGTATAAATTCTCTCTTTGTGCATTAGGCATACTTAAGAGCAAACTGATTGTTTTTCTTGAAAGTAACCTTGTGTATTGTTGATAGTTATATTCAGTTTTCTGGTTTGTAAAGCATTTTTCCACCATTGACCAATCCTGGATCTACCATAAATGTGGTGTGAAAAACCTGCCCTGGTCTTGGTGAGGCATTAGTGAGTCTTTGTGAATATTATCATAACTAGTTGTCAATACATCCATCTTGACTAATCCTTGATCTGCCACTATAGTGGTGTGAATACCTGGCTCTAGTCTTGTTTTGGATCTTGTGTGCGTGTGCTTGTGTATTCTTGTTGTGATTATTAAATTCTATCAATCATGAGTGATTCAACTAACACCACACTAGTTAATAATGAAACCTTAATAAGCAAACTGGATGTAAGTGATCCTATATACTTACATGTAAATGATTCAAATAGTTTAACTATTGTAACAATCAAATTAAAGGGAACTGAAAATTACTAAGTGTGGGTTAGTGCTATGAAGTTACCACTAGAGGTTAAAAACAAGTATGGATTTGTTAATGGTACTTGTATTCGGTTTGTAGACAATAAGGTATTAGGAAAACACTGGGATAGGTGTAACTCAGTTGTGTTGTCATGGATTCTAAATTATGTGTCTGAGGAGCTCTACTTGGGGCAAGTTTATTCCAGATATTCAACTGAACTGTGGCAAGATTTAATGTAAACTTATGATAAAATAGATGGTTCTGTGGTTTTTAATGTTAATCAAAAAATTAATTCTTTAACTCAAAATGGTAGTACTGTATGTGAATATTATCGCAGATTAACAACAATGTGTAAACAATTTGATGCCATAGTTCAGTTGTCCACTTGTTCTTGTAATGCTTCCAAGGAGTTTAATGACTTTAAACATCTCATTAAACTAATGCAGTTTCTTATGGGACTGTTTGATGTTTATCAACCAGTTAGAACAAATCTCTTGACCAGGAACCCCTTACCCACTATTAAAGTAGCCTTCTTTATAATTTCTAGAGAAGAAATACACAGAAACTTTGGAACATCTTCCAGGTCTAAAAATCAAAATATGGGTTTTTTTATCTAAAATAAATCAGTATACTTCTAATAACCAAAAACCTGGAAGAAATTCTAATTCAAACTTAAAATGTAATCACTGTAACAAGATAGGTCACACAGTTGAAAGATGTTATGAATTAGTAGGTTATCCTCCAAACTTTAAAAGAAAAGTAAATACAACTCAAAATTTCAAAAATAGTAATTTAGTAAATAATGGTAACAAATCTGGATCACCTAATTCTGCGTCTTCTTCTTTGCCTTTTACTCCAGAACAGATAACCAAAATCAATGGGTTGGTTAGTCATACTAATGTCAAGAACACAGAAGCATCTACTTCTGGAGTTGGAGGTAAGACCTCAAACCTGTCCAACACGTATAATTTAAATGTTGGTTTCTTTAGTTGCTCCAGTTTCTCAGATTTAAAACTTGTTAATAGATTCTGGGGCTAATCAACATATGGTTAGGACTGAAAAAAATATGTTTGATTGCATTGATGTATCTGGTTACGATGTAAGTGTAAGTCATCCTAATGGAACCAAAGCAATGGTAACAAAATTAGGGAACTTAACATTAACTGACAATGTAATTTTGTATGGTGTATTGGTTGTGCACGATTATTGTATTAATCTGTTGTCTGTACATAAACTTGCTGTTGATAACAAACATGAAGTTGTGTTTAATGCAAATAATTGTTATATTCAGGATTTGAAATCAAAGAAAGGCCTGTGATTGTTAGCCAATATGATGGGCTTTATGTGTTTGAAAAGGATGTTTGTTCTGTAAAGGTGTGTGCTAGTAGTTTGGTACATTCAAATTTATGGCATAATAGGTTAGGACATCCTTCTAATGAGGTTTTAAAAGCACTTAAAATTGAAACTATAGGTGTCTCAAATCCTTGTGAAGTATGTCATAGGGCAAAACAATCTAGAGTTCCTTCCCCCCTTAGTGATCATAAGTCCAAGGAAGTTGGGGCACTAATTCATCTTGATGTGTGGGACTATATAAGTTGTCAAGTACAGAAGGATATAAGTATTTCTTAACTATTGTGGATGATTTTTCAAGAACCGTGTAGTGTTATATGTTAAAATCCAAAGATGAAGTTTTCAAAAGCCTGTTCAGTTTTTATGAGTTAATCAAAAATCAGTTTAATAAAATAGTAAAGATGTTTAGAAGTGACAATGGTACTGAATTTGTGAATAATCGTGTTGATTTTTGTTTAACTAAGGGTAGTTTACATCAAACCTCTTGTCCTTATACCCCACAAAAAAATGGAATAGCAGAAAGGAAACATAGACATCTATTAAATGTTGCTAGAGCCTTGTTATTTCAAGGAGGTTTACCTTTAATTTTTTGGTATGAAAGTGTTCTAACTGCTGTATATTTAATAAACAGTACCCCTACTTCTGTGTTAAAAGGAAAAAGTCCTTATGAGGTTATGTTTCGTTTTCAACCCTCTCTTACCCACTTAAGAGTCTATGGCTGTCTATGTTTTAGCACTGTTTTAAATTCAACAAATAAATATTCTGGTAAATCTGAAAAATGTTTTTTAATAGGATATTCAAATGTTAAAAAAGGTTACAAGTTATGAAGTTTAGATGGTAAATTTGTTCTTTTTTCAAGAGATGTCATTTTTATGAAAAGATTTTTCCTTTTAAGGGTTCAAATAATTTTGAGTTTGAAAGTGTTTCTGAGGTCAATATTTTAATTTTTTTTGACATAGTTGAGCCAAGAGTCTTGAGTGTGGAAAATCCTGAGGATGATGGGGGGGGGATGATATCTCAAGGATCATCTCATACTAACCAGCAACCAACAGTTTCTGCTGGATCCACTGAAGAGGTAGAGTGTTCCACTCGACAACCAATGGGTTATCCAAAGAAATGTGAGGGAAAGGATCTGGTGCTGGTATTAGCAGGACTGGTGCTGGTACTAGTAGTAATGATATTGATTCATGCGTTTTAAGTGATGAGATTAGCCGATCTGAGGGTACTTCTAGTGGCTTAAATGATCGGAATGAATTTTCTATGGCTAGACCAATACAAACCTCAAATAGGACTTCTAGTTTTCCACTAAAGTTCAGTGATTTTATTGTTGAAGGAAAGGTCAAATATGGTTTAGAAAGGGGGTAATTAATTACTCTAAATTGTCTGCTGAAAATTTATGTTTTATAACGAGTCTAAAGAAAACAGTTGAGCCTGTGTCGTATGCAGAAGCTTCCACTAGTCAAAATTGGATAAATGCAATGAATTCTGAAATGGAAGCATTGCATAGAAATAATACATGGGAGTTGGTAGAACTTCCTGTAGGTAGAAAACCAATAGGATGTAAGTGAGTTTATAAGACAAAGTATAAGTCAACTGGTAAAATAGATCGTTATAAGGCTAGATTAGTTGTAGAAGGCTTTAATCAACGTGAAGGAATTGATTTTGATGAAACTTTCTCACCATTTGTGAAAATGATAACTGTTAGATGTGTAATTTGTTTAGCTTTAAAAAATAATTGGTCATTGTTTCAGTTAGATATAAATAATTCATTCCTTTATGGTGATCCAACTGAAGATGCATACATGTCACTACCTGAAGGGTATTACTCTAAAAATGAAACAAGAGTGTGTAAATTAGTAAAATCTTTGTATAGTTTATAACAGGCACCAAGAAAATGGTATGAAAAATTAACTGGGGTTTTGCTTGAAATCGGTTTCATTTAAAGTGCTTGTGACCATTCCTTGTTCATAAAGTCAAAAGATTCTGTGTGTTTAATTTTGCGTGTATATGTAGATGATATAATGATTACTGGAAATGATAAGCTGGAAATTAATGGTGTTAAAGATTTTTATTCAAGAATTTCTTAATAAAACATCTTGGTATTTTGAAATATTTTCTTGGAATTGAAGTGCAATATTCCGAGAAAGAGATTTTTTTGTCTCAAAGGAAATATTGTTTAGATTTATTGGCTGAATTTGGGTATTTGGGATATAAACCCATTAAGACACCTATTGAACAAAGTTTTATAGTAGGGTAAAAAGCTAAAACAAATGTGGTTCCTTTAGAAAATATTACTGGTTATCAAAAACTGATAGGAAAACTTATATATTTGTCATTGACCAGACCTGATATAGCCTATGTTGTACAATATTTGAGTCAATTTATGCATGCTCCTATGGATTCACACTTAAAGGTTGGTCTTAGAGTTCTAAGGTACCTAAAGTCTTCTCCTAGTACAGGAGTGTTGTTTGATAAAAATATTGGTTTAGGATTAAGAGCTTATGTGGATTCTGATTGGGCCAAATGTGTAGTTACTAGACGGTCTGTTACATGTTTCTGTATTTTTCTTTGTAATTCATTAGTTAACTGGAAAAGTAAGAAACAACCTACGGTGTCTCGGTCAACAGCAGAAGCTGAATATAGAGCTTTGTGTTCTGTGACTTGTGATTTGGTGTGGCTTCAAAATTTGTTATTGGAATTGAAAATTGGAAGTAATTTGCCTATAACGGTCTATTGTGATAATCAAGCTGCTATAGCTATATGTACAAATCTTGTATTTCATGATATAACGAAGCATTTTGAAATTGATTCACATTTTGTCAGGGAAAAAGTTTGTGCTGGGTTTGTGCAGGTGAAAAAGTTGATTTAGCAAATCAACTTGGTGATGGTTTTACTAAAGGATTAAGTGTTGAACAACACATATTATTTTGTGCAGGTTTGGGTTTAATGGAAGAGCATATAGCGACGATTTTCAATAGCCATAGTGACGATTTTGGTCGTGCTAAACAATGTTTTTGCTGTAGTGCAAGGAGCGATCTACATTACTCATAATAATAAGACCACATGACTGTCTAAAAGAAGAACATGGTTACCTAGCTACATGATCAATGGCTGCATGTGGTCTTATTATTATGAGTAGTGTAGATCGCTCCTTGCACTACAGCAAAAACATTGTTTAGCACCGACCAAAAGCGTCGCTATGGCTCCTGAAAATCGTCGATATATGCTATAGAAACAACATGTCTTCGCAACACCGTCTTCTCTATTGTTCTGTCACTATTTCACGGACACATCATCACAGTAGCAGCCGTCGCAATAAGAAGTGCTATAGCGAGGACTTGTCATTAAATGGCTCAATTTAAAATTTAATTTCCCTTCTCTTTTAACTTTATAAAAAAGATTTTCCACGTAAAATTAAAACAACTAAAACCATTAAAAAATTACGGTTTGTGCCATGTCGTTTAAGTGTTTTAACTATTTGAGCCCAATCTAGAATCTTCTTTAAATTCAGCACCTGTGATTTAGACAACTATCAGTTTTGGACCCTCAAACTTAACTATTATAGCGGTTTTGGCACAAAACCTAACCATGGTTGGGGATCAAAAATGTTAGTTCTCTAAACCATAGGGGCTGAATTAATATATATTTTGGGCCAAAATAGTTATAACACTTTAATCACAAGGGCCAAAACCGTAATTTACTCTAATATTTAACAGTATAGGTTATAGCGACGACTTTTCATCACTATTCAGATTTTCCAATTGAAATCTCAATTTACCTGTTATATAAGCTGCCATAAATCTAGAAATAGAATTACGACAAAACAAAGTTGAATACATCCAAATACCACGGGTATGACGATTGTCCTAATAGAAATACAAATCCATGTTTAAAACTACAAATCGAAATTCTAAGACAAATGAAAGTGAAATACATCCAAATACAACCAATCTAGTTTTACCAAAGTACATCCAAACAAAGTAAAATACCTATCCACTGTCATCATCGTTTTAATTTTCATCGACGAAAGGACGGTACGGTGAGTCGGAACCTTTCTGCATTTAAAGCGGTGCATCTATTTGTTGTTGCATCTTTTGGTTGATTTCTTATTATTCTTGCCACCATGTAACCCCCCAAATTTTTATGCAAGTTAGTTAAACTTACGAATGGGTAACAGATAATTAACTTGTAGGAAAGAGATGAAAAACAAAACGAACAAAAGATCACAAAAGATCACAAATGGGAGTACACTAACCCCATTTCGTGGACTTGATTTTCGAGAACCAACTTCATGTACTTTCCTATATATATGAGTGCATTGGGAACCATGCTCACCTTTGGTTGGAAGCACTCTCTATCAAGTACACGAAGTGCCTGTTCGTGAACTACAAGAAATGACTTTTGATCGATCGAAACGAGGAGGAAATACACGAGAAGCTACATAAAGGATCATCAAACACCATGTAAGGGTTTGATTCGTAAAAGTTATGATTTTGAGACAAAAAGGAAAACATGCATAAATGTCATGCCTTTATGCAGAAAGTTCGTTCTTTTTGGTTCCAATGCGTTGGTAGGACCATTGTGCACCTAGAACTAGCTCCCCAAAGTCTGGGAAGGTTTTATGTGAAGTTTTATGCATAAAAGATGAGTATTCAAAAAGGTACACGAAGAAGTACACAAATAGGGTATTCGAACCTTTGTCGTGAAACTCAATTTGTGAACTCTGAGTTCGTGTACTCCAAATAATTCATGAACTCATGTTTCGTATACTTCAAAGACTTCGTGAACTTGGTATTTCGAATAATATGAAATACGAGGGACTAGTTAGGTGAAATATGAGGAGTTAGAATAAATTCAAAGTCTAGTAATGAAATGTAATGAGACAATGCGATGATATAGGTTCTTGAGTCCAAGCAAAGGCAATTTGGTTTAGCAAACTAAGAGCCACTCTACTTTCAGGTGAGTTCTAGATGCCCTATTTTCACATGTTATGTGTAACTATATCTTGGGCTGACATACATGCTGTTATTGTGTTCATGAGGTTATATGAACATGATATGATGATGAATGCTCGATGATATGTTAAGATATGTTATGCATGAGGTTATGTTAGAATGATGAATGCATGCTATATGTTGTGATGGTTAAGGAATGATGACATCATATGATGATGACTGCATGATGATATGCTATGATGATGATAACTATGATGATAGTTAATTGATGATAAAGTCCTAAGCTGTTAGGGAAATGGTATGACAATAAGATCATAGCAGACATGTTTACGATGACGGTATGTTACAATGTTATGTCGATAAGTTGCTAGCATGACATGTTTACAATGATGGTATGTTATGATGTTATGTTGATAAGTTGCTAGCATGACATGTTTACGATGATGGTATGTTATGATGTTATGATGATAACATGCTAGCGTAACATTTTATGTATATACGAGGTTGCTCTCATATTCTTACGCGGTAAGTATGATGTTGCTCCCGTACTCTTTACGGGGTAAGTATGATGTTGCTCGAGTACTCGTTACGGGGTAAGAATGATGTTGCTCCCGTACTCGTTACATGGTAAGTATGATGTTGCTCCTGTACTCGTTACGGGGTAAGTATGTTGATTCTCCCGTACTCGTTATGGGTAAGTAAGATGTTGCTCCCATACTCGTTTTGGAGTAAGTATGTTGATGCTCCCATACTCGTTGCGGGGTAAGTATGATGTTTCTCCCATATCCGTATGGGGTAAGTATGCATGGTGCTCCAGTACTTGTACTAGATAATTGTGAATCTGTTAAACGCTTCGGCGATTTAGATCAACGTTATGGAGCCTTGCGTCAGCATAAGCCCACTGTTTACGCTTAGTAGCAGTGGTTGTATGATGATTATGTGATATGTTTGCACATGAGGAATGTATGATGATTATGTGTTATGGTTACGTAGGTTGAATCTATGATGTTTTCAGCAAATGATGCTTTAACCCACTAAATTGTTTATGATGTTTTACGAAAACTAGAAATCACCAGCGTACACTGACAGTTAAGTATGTATGTCAGGTTGAAGGATAGGTACGAGTACCGGATGGCGCCGTGGTACGAAGCTAAACCATGCGTTGGTTATGGCAATTTGTTATGTTTAAATACAGACAATTACATTTATCATGTGTTGACAAACTATGTTAAATTTCTGTTGCTTATTTGTGAATTTTTTGGTTTAAAAACTATGTGATGATGATGTAAATCCAACTCTGGGAGGTACCCGGGATCGGGGCCTCTCACACCAGGCCTTTGGTTGTCGTAGTTCTTCCATAACCGTGTGATGCAAACATACTTGGAGCCACATCGAGGCTTAACTTTTAACCGTTTGGCCAACACCTTTTAATATGATCACGCCTCTTTTCTAACGAGTTTTCAAGAATGTCAACCTCATTAACCTTTGTATCATCACCACCCGATCTCGACATTGATTTATTCTTCTCATCCATTATTTTCCCTACATTAAAAACTAAGATATATATTACGCAAAATCAAAAATCTAAACGGGTCCAAATTATTCAAATCTTTTTTTAGAACACTTTAAACCAAAAATAACAAGTTTATGAGTCAATTATCCAAACCCACTTGTAAACACCCAAAACATGCAATTACAAGTTCAAATGGGCCATTATAACCTAAACTTATCTTCAAAGACATGTTACAGAAATCCAAAAATCTAAATGGGTCAAAATTATCCAAACTCACTTGTAAACATCTAAAACATACACTTTCAAGTTCAAATGGGCCATTATAACCTAAACACACCTTCAAAGACATGATACACAAATCCAAAAATCTAAACATGTCAAAATTGTCCAAACACACTTGTAAACACTTAAAACAAGCAATTATAAGTTCAATGAGCAATTATAACCTAAACGCACCTTCAAATACATGTTACATAAATCCAAAAATACAAACGGGTCAAAATTATCCAGACACACTTGTAAACATTTGAAACATACAATTATCAGTTCAAATGGATCATTATAACCTGAACCCACCTTCAAAAACATGTTACACAAATGAAAAAAAATCTAAACGGAAAAAAATTATGCAAACTCACTTGTAAGCACTTAAAACATGCAATTACAAGTTCAAATTGTAACATCCTAGGAAAATCCCACATTGGTCGTGAACAGGAGAGATTCCTGGCTCATAAGTAACGATCCACCTCTTTAATCACCAACACGTTTTCGGCATAGCTAGCTGTGAAGAGCAAGAAAACTCGACAGTTAAGCGTGCTCGGGCTGCAGCAATACAAGGATGGGTGACCTCCCTGGGAAGTTTTTACCGGAGCAACCGAAGGAAAAACCGTGAGCTTCGAGTGGGCAAAGCGGAAAATATTGGTGGTAGATGAAAACGGGTGTTACACAATGGTATCAGAGACACTCCTGTTCCACATGGGACGGTGGGGCAAGCCTCATCGAGGACGATGAGTCCCCAAGGGGTATATGTAACATCCTAGGCAAATCCCACATCGGTCATGAACAGGAGATATTCCTTACTCATAAGTAACGACTCGCCTCTTAAATCACCAACGCGTTTTTGGCTTAGCTGGCTATGGAGCACATGAAAACTCCATAGTTAAGCATGCTCAGGCTGCAACAATAAAGGGATGGGTGACCTCCTTGGGAAGTTTTCACCCGAGCAACCGAAGGCAAAACCGTGAGCTCCAAGTGGGCAAAGCGGACGATATTGGTGGTAGACGAGGCTAGATATTACACAAATGGGTCATTATAACCTAAACCCCCTTCAATGACATGGTACACAAATCCAAAAATCCAAACGAGTTAAAATTTTCCAAACCCACTTGTAAACATTTAAAGCATGCAATTACAAGTTCAAAGGGCTATTTTAACCTAAACCCACCTTCAAAAAAATGTTCCATAAATCCAAAAATCCAAATGGGTCAAAATTTTCCAAACCAACATGTAAACATTTAAAACATGCATTTTTCAAGTTCAAATTGGCCATTATAACCTAAACCTAGCTTCAAAGACATGTTAGACAATTCCAAAAATCTAAATGGGTCAAAATTATCCAAACCCACTTGTACAATTTGCAATATGCAATTACAAGTTCAAATGAGCCATTATAACCTAAACGCACCTTCAAAGACATGTTACACAACTCCAAAAATCCAAACGGGTCAAAAATTTCCAAACCCACTTGTAAACATTTAAACATGCAATGACAAGTTCAAATGGGACATTATAAGCTAAACGCACCTCCAAAGACGTGTTACATAAATGTAAAAAACAAAACGGATCAAAATCATCCTAATCCACTTATTAACACTTACCTAATGTGTTTCTGCCAACTTGTTATACCAACCATAGCTTCCCCTACAATGAATCTCACTCCATCCTTTCGAATGATTTGCCACACTGATTTCTTGGACATGTAAACAATTAAATTATTATAAACGAAATTTCTAATAGTATCAACACATCTTTGGAAAATATTAACTTTTTTACTTCAGTGTATCGCCTTTGGGCATAAAATTGTGTCCCATGGTAACTTCCATAGTGTATCATCAGTGCCTGAACAGTAGGTAGGAACAATAGGTTTGTACAGTAGTTTATTGTACGAAACTTATTTGTAATACTTGTTTGGGAATTCAATACGAAACTATTCATAGACATTATGTGAAATCATGATTTTAACAGTCAAAGGCACATTTGGCAATACAAATGCATGACAGGTATGTTAATTAGGTTATTATTATGTGTGAACATATGTGAGATTACACAATCTAAAGCAAAAACGGATGCCATTAAGTGAATATTAAACTAACAGTGTATTCGTGTGGGTGACGATTCGCATGAATATATCTGTGAGTTTAACATTTTGATTGATATCTTATAATTAGGAAATTAAATCGGAAAGTACAGTTGTCGTGGTGTTAGTAAGGGTGACGATCTGAACGAATACGCGTAAAAATGATAAAACGATACGATCAGACGAAACAGTTTAAATAAACGTTTTCGAAATTGTAAAAATAATAAAAAAGATATGTAGAATATTTATTAGGAATTACAACCTAAAAAGATTAAAAAACTTCTATTTTTATAAAATTACGTAATATTACGTAACGTTATGAAAATGATGCGTAAAACGAAACCGAACACACCTAGTATATAAAAACCCTAAATTCCCCCTCTCTTCATTGAATGCAGAAAATTACGCCCTCTCTCTTCATTTTCATTTTGCCACTGTCTCTTTACCTTCAAACCACACTCAGCCTACTCAAATCTTCTCCAAAATTGAAGTTCTTATAGTCAAAACGATCCTTGCAACGAGGAGAACAAGATAGTACGAAGGATCTGTGGTGAAACAAGCTCAAACGGTTGCAATTTTAGAGAGAAGGTTTGCCCAATTAGGGTTTGTTATTATTCCGGTCGCTTGAGCTTTAAAACCGGTTCCAACGCTTCAAAAGCTCTAGGATGTGCACAAAATTGGTTTAGGAACTTAAGGAATATGTTGGAGTAAAGTTTGGAATGATCCAACATGACTGAAATTCTGGAAAATCAACAAAATCGATGGAAGAACACTCATGACATTAGTATCGATGAACTTGAAAAATTCCAGCTACTTTTTCATCGACACTGATAAGTTCGATGGGTCTAGTTTCGATGACTCCTGGTCGATACTGTTAATCTCGAAGGTCTCCAAGGCTGGGAACACAAGGGCCATCGATACTGTTAGTATGGATGGCCTAAGGGGCTGGAAACTTGGACATGTCGATATTGTAGTATCGGTAAGGGTGGTTTGAGTTCCCATCGATATTAACCAAACTGTGGCTGTCGATACTGATCTCAAACCCATCAATAATAATGCCTTAACTCAATCCAAGGAAATGGAATTCAAAATCAGCTGGAAATGATCGAAAATGAAAACATGGGATTTGGTTAAACATGTTAGTATCGATAAGGTGCTATTTGGGTGATCCAAGTGTTAACCAAACTTAAGAACCATCGATACTACCTTGGAAACTTTAGAAATGGATATTCTAAGCTCATTTTAGTAATCTAAATTAGTTTAAAAAGGTAAACTCAATATCTACATGTAACAAACAACTTAAAACATGATGATGGACTCGATGGAATTCAAGAACAAGTTAAGTATGTGTGTGTTGATATTGTGATATCAACACCTGTCATAACAAGTTCAAATCATTGGTATTTACTTTGAGTATTCAAGTTAAATGATTTTAGATGCCATCTAAATCAAGAGTAAATAAAATCTATGGTCCATACCAAGGAAGACAATAACAAGAAGTGATACAAGGAATTGAGTTAGATTTGACAAGGTCTAATTCAAATTCCAAACTCATGAACTTAAGATTTTTTATAACCTAAACTCAGATTGTATTAAAATGTGTTAAGTAATAGTATGTTTTAAAGTCGTAAATATTCATAAGGATTTTATAAAATAAATATAATTTTTTTAATCAAATAGAGTCTTGTAAGAAATGATTTTCAAATAACTTGAAACATACCTTTTAAACACCAAACTTATTCAAATAAGATTAAGTCTAAACTAATTAGGGGAAAGGTTACAAGGAGGGTAAAAATTGATAAGATAACTTATACCCATATTATGGTAACATCTGTAACAATATCATAGGATCACTTTGAGCAATGTCATAGTAACACATAGATCAACATCGTAGTAGCACACTAGAAAAGTAATAGGACACTTAGCCTATCACCAAGACCTATCCCTTATATCAAACAACTACAATCACTCGCAATATAAAATCATAATCAATTAAATTAGGTGTTAAAGCCAAGTAGTCTACAACAAACGAGCGAGCGCAGTTTTGGTTGCTTCATATACACAACAACACAGGGGAGTTCATTGCCCCATTTCCAAACTTTTTGTTTTATAATAGCGGGACTGAGAAGCATGCTTAAATATTTTCTCTTGATTCTTTTTTGCATGAAATATTTTAAATTTAATATGTTATGTATATATAAATGTTATCCTAGATGATCTCTAGGTAAATTTTATGTTGGTTTCTTAAAAAAGATTACCTACTTATTATAAGTAGTTAGAAGATTTCTTAATGTAAACTCATGATAAGAATCAAGTATTCATTTTCAACGAATTAAATGTTCATTTTAAACGAATTAAGTATACATTTTCAATGAATCAAGTGATTATTTTAAACGAATCAAGTATAAATTTTCAACGAATCAAGTGATTATTTTCAATGAATCAAGTATACATTTTCAACGAATCAAGTGATCATTTTCAACGAATCAAGTGTTCATTGTTCAACGAATCCAGTGTTCATTTTTCAACGAGTCAAGTATACATTTTCAACGAATCAAGTTATCATTTTCAACGAATCAAGTGTTCATTGTTCAATGAATCAAGTGTACATTGTTCAATGAATCAAGTGTACATTGTTCAATGAATCAAGTGTTCATTGTTCAATGAATCAAATGTTCATTGTTCAACAAATCAAGTGTACATTTTCTACAAATCAAGTTTTCATTGTTCAACGAATCAAGTATTCATTGTTCAATGAATCCATCATGAGTTTTCAACGAATCAAGTATGAAACAAGAAAACCTTTTTTTGGGAATGTCTGGGAAATATCAAAGATAGCATGTGCGAATGAATCAAGACGAATCAAGAATGAAACAAAAGTCCTATATCTCAAGAAGTCCTAGCTAGATCGATTGATTTATAGGACACATGTTTGAAGATATTTACAAAATCCACCACCCCACTAAGAACCTTTGATTGATAGACGAGTATACTCGAGTTGACCTAGACCCAATCATTAGGACTTAGTTATATTTAAATGTTTATTTATGTAAGCATCTTAAATATTTGTCAAACTTCCACAATGGGATCATGGGGATGATCAGATGAGGAACGAGAAACACATGGTGAACTCAAAGAATCAATAATGTTGTGAATTCAAAGAATCAAAAGAATCAAATGTGGTATTGGTAGGGAGTGAGATGCTTAATTATCATTACTAACAATATCATATGTGGTCCGGTATGTGGTGGGATGGAGGCTGGGTTTGACCCTACGTATACCTTATATATAAGCATACTTGATTGGATATGATAGGTGTTGTTAGTGAGGTTAATGTTTTCACTCTAGCAGGTTTGTCAAAACTCATTTTCAATTACAAAACTATATAAACTCACCAACCATGTGTTGACTTGATCTTTTTGCATGACTTCTCTGGTGACGAACATGTCTAAGGTTTAGGAGCTTATGTTACTACGAGGATGCCCGGTTAGAGGACCTGGTACTTTTGGATGTGCACAGCTTTTGGACATCAATACACGAATCATTTTGCATATCTTGTGCAGGTACAAGATAGTTAGTTTATGATTCTTTTTGGTAGATTTACATTGGTTGATTTACATTGTTAAATAGGGGATTTCTCTAGGGGATTTCTCTTTGCTCTTTCAGTGTTATGGTAACTTTCTTGCTTATCAAAATGTTTTTTCAATATAGTTTTTTGGTCTTTACAGTGGTTTGCGAAATCTGCTTGGATCCCTTGTTTGATCCATTCATAGTGCTCGGTGTTGTGAAATAGTTGTAGATCAAAGTAGTGCTACAAAAACACGTTATTAGAAAGCAATAAAACTTATTAAATTGAATATAACAACGTCAAAGGTCAAACTGTATGCTTACATGTAGTGTGGTGAGTATGGACATTTTATGCTCACCGGGGACTTCTTTCCAGCTATGATAGTGATATGGGGCATGCCGATCAATCTCATTTGAAATTGATACACGTAGATTTATGCATACTATTTGATATAATTTCCCCTGGTTTTCACGTAAACAACAAGAAAATTCATTTGCAAATAGTCTTAATTATGACTTTTGGGAATTTACAGGATAATAAGCCTTGCTCTGAAGAAAAACAAGCCTTAAACAGAATTTCAGCAATTTTTGAGCAAATCTCCAAATGAGCACTATTATGTGGATCCTTGTACTAACAGTGCGACCAACGTTCCTGAGCAAGAACAAGCAACGCCAAGCCCATGCACGGCAATGCTGGCTTGTGCATGACCGTTCGCAAGCTAGGCACGACCGTGCTACCAGAGAGTGCTGAGTAACAGAAGACAGTGTCGGGCCAAAGCAAGGCAGTGCAGACCTATGCACGACCGTGCCAAAACCAAGAACGAGCGAGTAAGAACACCCCACAACCGTGCCATCAGGCAGTGTCTGGCCATCGCGAGGTAGTGCCGCACCACCACGAGGTAGTGTTAGGCCAATGGAAAGCAGTGCCATCCATTTTGACTTGCGCACTTCTGTCTGATCTTTTGGCACGATCATGCATGACACCTTGAGTCGATTTTAAAGTCTTAGCTGAAAATGGTAACGCTGAAAACAACTGCTGAAAAAATTCGAGTCCTTTAGCACTTTGCACAACTGTGCGCAGCAGGGGCACGACTGTGCCAAGTTCCAGACTTTTATAAAATGTGCATTCTCTTTCATTTGAAAGGGTTAGACTTCTTTGAGCAAAAATTCCTTCTTATCAGATTGTTCCACGCATTCCAAAGGTGATTTTGAAGGCTTTGAAGACTAAAGGAGCATCTAGCAACAACTTCATTTCAACCTTCCTTCTTGTGGTTTGAGTTTTTCAACTTCTACCATGGATTTCAATAACATAGCATAATTTATTATTGTTCTTGTAAGCTTTATGATCTAATCACTTTGTTTTCTAGATTATGATGATACATATGTTTTTGTGATGATGATTATCTGAATTGGTTGCAATGGTTTATTTGAATATAAATAAAAAAGTTATGAGTATATTCCATTGATGTTGTAGGCTTGTGTGTATTGATTATTGTTCAAGAATGATGAAAGTTTAATCATAAATGTTGGAAAAATATGATCAAAGCATTTGTTTATGATCTTATGAACTTGATTTTAAGATTATGCCATGATATTAGGAATGATAATTGGTTTCATGAATGATATGAAATTTGCACAAGTATACTTTTTCACAAGGGTTTGGAAAAACTATGGTGATATTATGATTTGTGACTGTGATTAACATGTAAGTTATGAATTTATGGCCAAATTGAACTCATTTGCATAATTATGTTCATTGATTGTAAACTAATGGTAATTGCAATTTTTTTGACTTTATGCAATTTAGGGTGATTAGTATGTATTAATCATATTAGTACATTTTTTTGACTTTATGCAATTTGGAATTTGCCATACAGATATAGGTTTTTTCCATGAGAATGCCTTTTTGTGAGTTGTGATACATTCAATTAATTAAAAAGTTAGTAACTACGAAATACATTCAACATAATTAAATATATAAATACACCAAACGTACAAGATTTACAACCCATTTGGAAACTGTACGGAGGCCGTAAAGAGGCTCATTTCCATCATTTCTGTCATGTGATCATGAAACATGTGCAATTCGTTCATAAAACAAATAATAAACATAATCTTAATTCTAAAAAAGATACAATAAGCAATAACATGTTGTAAAGATATAACATAAAAAAATAATAAGTATTAACATGTTTAACAAAAATAATTAATAAACATACATTCGAATGGAATCATCACTACAATAATGTGTGTCTTCAATATCATCATCTTCATTGTCAACATCGTGGTTTATTTCATCTTTCTCATCTGAAAAGTATGCATTTTCATCTTCCTCCTCCCCCTCTTCCTCTTCTTCATCTTCATAATTATCAATATCATCATCTTCATCCACACTTTCAACTGAAGTCGTTCTCAAGCGCTAAATGCCTAAGTCGACAACTAAGTTACAAAGAAAAGATTCATTGTCTCGTAAAAGATCTATCTCATCATCGACAACCAAATTATAATAAGATGATTGAGTGTCATGCAAGATATCTATTTCATTAACACTCATACTTGGATGATCCCAAAGTCTTCGATGGTGTACGTCTTCAAAAACTTTCCAATTACACGTGGTTCGAGAAGGGGAGATATAACACTTGCTTATCTTGTATAGCTAAAATATATTGTTCCTTAACAAACCATTCATGGATAATGTCGATCACAGTTATATTGTGTTTCTTAATTAAACGTTTACCAAATGTGTTAAATTTACAACAAAATAGTACAATCGAGTAACCATAAACACACATAAAGGCAAGTGAACATTCAAGTTTACATAAACATACACAAACAAATACACATACACATAATTACAAGTGAATCAAAATATAAATAAACACATACACCTAAAAATAAACATTACAAGTGTAAATCAACTGAAACATTACAAGTGCACATAAACATACACAAACATGTACTCATACACATAGAAATAAGCATTACAAGTGAATCAATTTAACATTACAAGTTTACATAAATATACAAAAAATGTGCACATACACATACACATACACTCACGCATACAAATAAACATTACAAGTTTCAATCAATTAAATACTATAGGTGTACAAAAAACATACTCTTACATGTATACATAAAAAACGCATACACATACACATTAAAAGTGTAGATAAACATACATAAACACGCATACAAACACACACATACATACAAAATCACATGTAAATACAAACATACACATACACATACACTTACAAACAGACATACAAATGCACACATACATAAAAAAATTACATACCTATAAAAACATATACATATATATACACATACAAATAAAAACACACACATACATACCAAATCACATACCTATACAAACACCCACATATATAGACATACACATACAAACACAAACATACATACAAAATCACATACAAATATAAGTACAAAGATACACATAGATATACAAATAGATATGCAAAGAACATATACAAAATATAACAAATACGAACCAACGTATACATACAAAGCAATCTTCCAAATATAACAAAAAAATGATAAAAATTAAAAAAAAACTTATGAAAGTTACAACAACATTCGAAATCATTCGTAGTGTATAAGTAACCTTAAAATGGCAAAGAATCTAAGAAAAAGACCCAAAATTGCCCTCAAGGCAAGAGAACACAAACTACGTAAAATGAAGAAGATGCGGGCAAAAACCCTATAACAACCCCTAGTCGTTGCTACAAGTTAAACCAAATAATATCGATATTTGTTTACGATATTTTTTATCAATAAGAAAATGAAAAATCTCTCTAGCAATGACTTTTGGTTGCTATCAATATTTTAAAATTATCATATCATTATTTATTCATTATCGTTATTTATAATTAAAGAAAAAAATTATAAAAAAGTAATTCACCTATAGCGACGACTTGTCGTGGCTATATGTTTTCTCACAACCATGAAACTTCTCTTTGTTCCCGCCCATTCTATTGTAACGATGACTCGTCGTTTTAGGCTAGAAGAAATAAAAAAATCAGGATAGCAGTATTGCAACGACTGATCGTCGCTATAGGTCAAGGAATAGAGGCGACTTTTATCGTCGCTATAGGGGTCGTCTCTCAATTCCTTTATTGTTTTTTTGTTAGATGGTATATAAAAAAACTAGAATGCCATTGTCAAAAGTAATGTGCTATGCATGGTTAAGAACGTCTAGATATTTGGATAGCAATAAGTTCTGTTATTAATTATCTTTTTTTGTTTTTGTAAAAATAAGAAAAAATAGGCATAGAGACTAGCTCGACAAGATAAGATTGAAGGTACCATTTATAATGTCAAGATGCAATAAATTCTTATCTACACATCGTAATATAAATAGGGAAGTGTAGTCTTTCGTCCTTCATCCATATGTTTTACTTCAACAAAAGATGTTTAAAATGGCTTCAAAAAGATTCCTTTTTATTGCCCTTGCTTTTGCAACTGCTCTTTTAGTCACTTCTGAAATAGTTGCTGCTAGGGAATTGGCCTCCAACAATGAGAGTGAGTACCTCACCAATTACACATATTTATCTATTTTACATACATATATTTTTATCTATGAAATTTACCTTCATGAAATGGTGCAGATGCGCTAGAAGATGCAAAGCATGATTATGATGACAATTATGATAATCATCATGATAAGCATGACGATGATCATGACAAGCATGATCATGACAAAAATGACCATGATGATGCTTTTTATGATCATGATAGGAATCACAATCATGATAGGGATGATCATGATGGCCATGATCATGACGATGATTATCACGAAAATGATAGGAATCACAATCATGAGAAGGATGATCATGTTGATCATGTTGATAATTGGCATGATCATGACGATGATGATTATTACGATCATGAAAGGCATCACTATCATTATGATCATGGTGACCATGATTGGGACCATCATGGTGACCATGATTGGGACCATCATGGTGACCATGATTGGGACCATCATGGTGACCATGACTGGGATGATCATGATCATGGATACTACTTTGGCAGACATAGAGGATATCGCCATGGTAGACATGGAAGGTACGACTATGGCTGGGGTCATAGAGGCGGATATTGCAGGTATGGTTGTTGTGGTGACAGAGATTTCTATTATAGAGGATGTAGGTGTTGCGCTACTCTTCAAGAGGCAATCGCATACAAACAAGCTTATGAGGCACAAACTCACAATTGATCTAAGCATGTTGTCATAATATATGTGTGGAATTAAAAGATTAGTGTTTGTATGCTATACATTAAGAGTCTATAACTATATGTTTGTTCTTAATATTTCTATGTTTAATAAATGAATACGTTTTATCCATTTGCACGTGTTATCACTTGTATACATTTTTGTATATTTATGAAGACAAAACTAACATAGTAACGCAAATCTAACATGAATATAAAGATTACTAGACAAGCATTGGAGTTACACATCAAAACATGATATCATGAATATAAGTTATTATAGTATGCATGTTTGTTTGTTTACTTCTTTGCGTGTGAAACCCTTTATATATGTGGTACAATGCACGAATTTGGTGCAAGAATTTAAAAAACCATTGCAACATTCCTTCAATCATGTAGATTTTGTACTACGCCTTATTAATTATGTGGAATCAAATTACAAATTTCATATGAAATTACCCATATAGAAATCTTGGATTTTATGAATAGCTAGTCGTTTTACTTGAATGAAGATGATTTTTAAAAGAATATCTTTATATTATATGGCTCTTTCAAATGTCTTACAAGTTGTTGAATACGTCCTTAATTTCGTAACAAGCTCTTTAAGGATGGTGATGCATATATATAAATAATATTAAAGAGTATGTAACTCACACCTTTAAACATATATCAATTAAACTCTAATTTCTCATAAAATCCATCAAAATTAAAATAACCATAAATTGTGTTCACTATCGAACATGATGACTACTCCATTTCCCAATCAAGTTTTCAAACATTTTTATATGTCAAGAATAATTTTTTTATATAGCAATTTTTTATCCCGTAATATTTTATTTGGAATTTGAAGACAAATTAATTTTGTGAGACATATCACTCGTGCCACTAGATTTTAAAATAATATTTGATATGATCATACATAACATGGATCCATTATCAACCGGTTGCCACTATAGGAGATTTCAGTCAAATTCACTTCTAATACTAGAACAAATAGGTTGACACATAAAAGATATTTGATATTAAGCTTTATTCAAGTACGAAACAAGAAAACCTTTTTCTTGGAATGTCTGGGAAATATCAAAGGTAGCATGTGCGAATGAATCAAGACGAATCAAGAATGAAACAAAAGTCCTATATCTGAAGAAGTCCTAGCTAGACCGATTGGTTTATAGGCCACATGTTTGAAGATATTTACTGAATCCACCACCCCACTAAGAACCTTTGATTGATAGACCAGTATACTCGAGTTGACCTAGACCCAATCATTAGGACTTAGTTATATTTAAATGTTTATTTATGTAGGCATCTTAAGTATTTGTTAAACTTCCACAATGGGATCATGGGGATGATCAGATGAGGAACGAGAAACACATGGTGAACTCAAAGAATCAATAATGTTGTGAATTCGAAGAATCAATAATGTTGTGAATTCAAAGAATCAAAAGAATCAAATGTGGTATTGGTAGGGAGTGAGACACTTAATTATCATTATTAACAATATCATATGTGGTCTGGTATGTGGTGGGCTGGCGGCTGGGTTTGACCCTACGTATACCCTATATATAAGCATACTTGATTGGATATGATAGGTGTTGTTAGTGAGGGTAAGGTTGTCACTCCAGCAGGTTTGTCAAAACTCATTTTCAATTACAAAACTATACAAACTCACCAACCATGTGTTGACTTGATCTTTTTGCATGACTTCTCTGGTGATGAACATGTCTAAGGTTTAGGAGCTTATGTTACTACGAGGATGCCCGGTTAGAGGACCTGGTACTTTTGGATGTGCCCAGCTTTTGGACATCAATACACGAATCATTTTGCATATCTTGTGCAGGTACAAGATAGTTAGTTTATGATTCTTTTTGGTAGATTTACATTGTTAAATTATGAAACATAACAGGTGTAATTTAACTTTGTAATTCTATTTCAATTTAGCATTTCTCATTATATAACATGTGCCATGTAAACAATCTAATCACTTTGATTTTCACCCGATGTCATGCCCCGGGACCATTCCGCCTGATGGGAAAGTCAATCCAGCCCGTCGGCTCAGGGTGTGACACATAGAGTCATTTTGATCGATTTGCTGAGTTTTCTTGGGAGCGTGTTTGGTATATGAGAGTTGTAAATAGCTCCTAAATGACTCAAACACAAACATCTTGGTCTATATCCTCCAGGGGATTTCTCTTTACTCTTTCAGTGCTTTGGTAACTTTCTTGCTTATCAAAATGTTTTTTCAGTATAGTTTTTTGATCTTTATAGTGGTTTGCGCAATCTGCTTGGATCCCTTGTTTGATCTCTTCATAGTGCTCGGTGTTGTGAAATAGTTGTAGATCAAAGTAGTGCTACAAAAAATACGTTATTATAAAGCAATAAAACTTATTAAATTTAATATAACAACGTCAAAGGTCAAACTGTATGCTTACATGTAGTGTGGTGAGTATGGACATTTTATGCTCACCAGGGACTTCTTTCCAGCTATGATAGTGATATGGGGCATGCGGATCAATCTCATTTGAAATTGATACACGTAGATTTACGCATACTATTTGATATAATTTCCCCAGGTTTTCACGTAAACAACAAGAAAATTCATTTGCAAATAGTCTTAATTATGACTTTTGGGAATTTACAGGATAATAAGCCTTGCTCTGAAGAAAATCAAGCCTTAAACAAAATTTCAGCAATTTTTGAGCAAATCCCCAAATGAGCACTATTATGTGGATCCTTGTACTAACAGTGCGACCAACGTTCCTGAGCCAGAACAAGCAACGCCAAGCCCATGCACGGCAATGCTGGCTTGCGTATGACCGTTCGCAAGCTAGGCACGACCGTGCTACCAGAGAGTGCTGAGTAACAGAAGACAGTGTCGGGCCAAAGCAAGGCAGTGCAGACCTATGCACGACCGTGCCAAAACCAAGAATGACCGAGTAAGAACACACCACAACCATGCCATCAGGCAGTGTCTGGCCACCGCGAGGGAGTGCCGCACCACCGCGAGGTAGTGTTAGGCCAATGGAAGGCAGTGCCATCCATTTTGACATGCCCACTACCGTCTGATCTTTTGGCACGATCATGCGTGACACCTCGAGTCGATTTTCAAGTCTTAGTTGAAAATGGTAACGCTGAAAACAACTGCTAAAAAAATTCGAGTCCTTTAACACCTTGCACAACTGTGCGCAACAGGGGCACGACTGTGCCAAGTTCCAGACTTTTATAAAATGTGCATTCTCTTTCATTTGAAAGGGTTAGACTTCTTTGAGCTAAAATTCCTTCTTATCAGATTGTTCCACGCATTCCAATGGTGATTTTGAAGGCTTTGAAAACTAAAGGAGCATCTAGCAACAATTTCATTTCAACCTTCCTTTTTGTGGTTTGAGTTTATCAACTTCTACCATGGATTTCAATAACATAGCATAATTTATTATTGTTCTTTTAAGCTTTATGGTCTAATCACTTTGTTTTCTAGATTATGATGATACATATGTTTTTGTGATGATGATTATCTGAATTGGTTGCAATGGTTTATTTGAATATAAACGATGAAGTTATGAGTATATTCCATTGATGTTGTAGGCTTGTGTGTATTGATTATTGTGCAAGAATGATGAAAGTTTAATCATAAATGTTGGAAAAATATGATCAAAGCATTTGTTTATGATCTTATGAACTTGATTTTAAGATTATGCCATGATATTAGGAATGACAATTGGTTTCTTGAATGATATGAAATTTGCACAAGTATACTTTTTCACCAGAGTTTGGAAAAACCATGGTGATATTATGATTTGCGACTGTGATTAACATGTAAGTTATGAATTTATGGCCAAACTGAACTCATTTGCATAATTATGTTCATTGATTGTAAACTAAAAGTAATTGAAATTTTTTTGACTTTATGCAATTTAGGGTGATTAGTATGTATTTATCATATTAGTACGTTTTCATTAAGAATTGCAAACCCAATTTTCTATTGTTTTTGGCTAAACATTGACGAAGGTTGAGTGTCGAGAGATATTGTGTCCACGGATTGATATCTGATTCTTACAATAAGGTATATCACTCTACGATAGGTACACTTGCCTATTGTGTGTGATTTAGTTGTTTAACAAAAACCATTTTTAAAATTAAAATCTGTGCGAAAAATCCATATTATAAATTATAAAGTTTCACGCACATCAGAAATTAACCTCACAAACAACTGGTAGTTCTCTCCAACAACCCTAGACTAGTTTAAGGAGTAATCAAATTATAAAGGAGGTGGTCTCTTAAGACTTTTTTTTTTTGGAATTTGTCATACAGATTTAGGTTTTTTCCATGAGAATGCCTTTTTGTGAGTTTGTGATACATTCAATTAATCAAAAAGATAGTAACTACAAAATATATTCAACATAATTAAATATATAAATACACCAAACGTACAAGATTTACAACCCGTTTGGAAACTGTACGGAAGCCGTAAAGAGGCTCATTTCCATCATCTTTGTCATGTGATCATGAAACATGTGCAATTCGTTCATAAAACAAATAATAAACATAATCTTAATTCTAAAAAAGCTACAATAAGCAATAACATGTTGTAAACATATAACATAAAAAAAATAATAAGTATTAACATGTTTAACAAAAATAATTAATAAACATACATTCGAATGGAATCATCACTACAATAATGTGTGTCTTCAATATCATCATCTTCATTGTCAACATCGTGGTTTATTTCATCTTTCTGATCTGAAAAGTATGCATTTTCATCTTCCTCCTCCCCCTCTTCCTCTTCCTCTTCTTCATCTTCATCATTATCAATATCATCATCTTCATCCACACTTTCAACTGAAGTCGTTCTCAAGCGCTAAAAGCCTAAGTCGACAACTAAGTTACAAAGAAAAGATTCATTGTCTCGTAAAAGATCTATCTCATCATCGACAACCAAATTTTAATAAGATGATTGAGTGTCATGCAAGATATCTATTTCATTAACACTCATACTTGGATGATCCCAAAGTCTTCGATGGTGTACGTCTTCGAAAACTTTCCAATTACACGTGGTTCGAGAAGGATCTGGGAGATATTACACTTGCAAATCTTGTATAGCTAAAATATATCGTTCCTTAACAAATCATTCATGGATAGTGTCGATTACAGTTATATTGTGTGTCTTAATTAAATGTTTGCCAAATGTGTTGAATGATTTACAACAAAATAGTACAACCGAGTAACCGTGTAAATAGTTCATGTCTATGATCTCCTCTAATCGACCATAAACGCAGACACACACACACATAAACGCAAGTGAACATTCAAGTTTACATAAACATACACAAACAAATACACATACACATAATTACAAGTGAATCAATTAAACATTACAAGTTTACATAAATATAAATAAACACATACACATACAAATAAACATTACAAGTGTAAATCAAGTGAACATTACAAGTGCACATAAACATACACAAGCATGTACACATACACATACAAATAAGCATTACAAGTGAATCAATTTAACATTACAAGTTTACATAAATATACATAAAATACGCACATACACATACACATAAACATACACTCACACATACAAAAAAACATTACAAGTTTCAATCAATTAAACACTATAGGTGTACAAAAAACATACTCTTACATGTATACATAAAAAACGCATACACATACACATTAAAAGTGTAGATAAACATACACAAACACGCATACAAACACACACATACATACAAAATCACATGTAAATACAAACATACTCATACACATACACTTACAAACAGACATACAAACGCACACATACATAAAAAAATTACATACCTATAAAAACATATACATATATATACACATACAAATAAAAACACACACATACATACCAAATCACATACCTATACAAACACCCACATATATAGACATACACATACAAACACAAACATACATACAAAATCACATACAAATATAAGTACAAAGATACACATAGATATACAAATAGATATGCAAAGAACATATACAAAATATAACAAATACGAACCAACGTATACATACAAAGCAATCTTCCAAATATAACAAAAAAAATCATAAAAATTAAAAAAAACTTATGAAAGTTACGACAACATTCCAAATCATTCATAGTGTATAAGTAACCTTTAAATGCCAAAGAATCGAAGAAAAGGACCCAAAATTGCCCTCTAGGCCAGAGAACACAAACTACGTAAAATGAAGAAGATTTGGGCAAAAATCCTATAACAACCCCTATTCGTGGCTACAAGTTAAACCAAACAATATCGATATTTGTTTACGATATTTTTGATCAATAAGAAAATGAAAAATCTCTCTAGCAATGACTTTTGGTTGCTATCAATATTTTAAAATTATCATATCTTTATTTATTTATTATCGTTATTTATAATTAAAGAAAAAAATTATAAAAAAGTAATTCACCTATAGCGACGACTTGTCGTGGCTATATGTTTTCTCTCAACCACGAAATTTCTCTTTATTCCCGCCCATTCTATTGTAACGATGACTCGTCATTATAGGCTAGAAGAAATAAAAAATTCAGGATAGAAGTACTGCAATGACAGATCGTCGCTATAGGTCATGGAATAGAGGCGACTTTTATAGTCGCTATAGGGGTTGTCTCTATATTCCTTTATTGTTGTTGTGTTAGATGGTATATAAAAAAACTAGAATCCCATTGTCAAAACTAATGTGCTATGCATGGTTATGAACGTCTAGATATTTGGATAGCAATAAGTTCTGTTATTAATTATCTTTTTTTGTTTTTGTAAAAATAAGAAAAAATAGGCATAGAGACTAGCTCGAAAAGATAAGATTGAAGGAACCATTTATAATGTCAAGATGCAATAAATTCTTATTTCTACACATCGTAATATAAATGGGGAAGTGTAGTCTTTCATCCTTCATCGATATGTTTTTCATCAACAAAAGATGTTTAAAATGGCTTCAAAGAGATTCCTTTTTATTGCCCTTGCTTTTGCAACTGCTCTTTTAGTCACTTCTGAAATAGTTGCTGCTAGGGAATTGGCCTCCAACAATGAGAGTGAGTACCTCTCCAATTACACATATTTATCTATTTTACATACATATATTGTTATCTATGAAATTTACCTTCATGAAATGGTGCAGATGCGCTAGAAGATGCAAAGCATGATTATGATGACAATTATGATAATCATCATGATAAGCATGACGATGATCATAACAAGCATGATCATGACAAAAATGACCATGATGAAGCTTTTTATGATCATGGTAGGAATCACAATCATGATAGGGATGATCATGATGGCCATGATCATGACGATGATTATCACGATCATGATAGGAATCACAATCATGAAAAGGATGATCATGTTGATCATGTTGATAATTGGCATGATCATGACGATGATGATTATTATGATCATGACAGGGATCACAATCATTATGATCATGGTGACCATGATTGGGACCATCATGGTGACCATGACTGGGATGATCATGATCATGGATACTACTTTGGCAGACATAGAGGATATCGCCATGGTAGACATGGAAGGTACGACTATGGTTGGGGTCACAGAGGCGGGTATTGCAGGTATGGTTGTTGTGGTGACAGAGATTTCTATTATAGAGGATGTAGGTGTTGCGCTACTCTTCAAGAGGCAATCACATACAAACAAGCTTATGAGGCACAAACTCACAATTGATCTAAGCATGTTGTCATAATATATGTGTGGAATTAAAAAGATTAGTGTTTGTATGCTATACATTAAGAGTCTATAACTATATGTTTGTTCTTAATATTTCTATGTTTAATAAATGAATACGTTTTATCCATTTGCACGTGTTATCACTTGTATACATTTTTGTATATTTATAAAGACAAAACTAACATAGTAATGCAAATCTAACATGAATATAAAGATTACTAGACAAGCATTGGAGTTACACATCAAAACATGATATCATGAATATAAGTTATTATAGTATGCATGTTTGTTTGTTTACTTCTTTGCGTGTGAAACCCTTTATATATGTGGTACAATGCACGAATTTGGTGCAAGAATTTAAAAAACCATTGCAACATTCCTTCAATCATGTAGATTTTGTACTACGCCTTATTAATTATGTGGAATCAAATTACAAATTTCATATGAAATTACCCATATAGAAATCTTGGATTTTATGAATAGCTTGTCGTTTTACTTGAATGAAGATGATTTTTAAAAGAATATCTTTATATTATATGGCTCTTTCAAATGTGTTACAAGTTGTTAAATACGTCCTTAATTTCGTAACAAGCTCTTTAAGGATGGTGATGCATATATATAAATAATATTAAAGAGTATGTAACTCGCACCTTTTGAACATATATCAATTAAACTCTAATTTCTCATAAAATCCATCAAAATTAAAATAACCATAAATTGTGTTCACTATCGAACATGATGACTACTCCATTTCCCAAGCAAGTTTTCAAACATTTTTATATGTCATGAATAATTTTTTTATATAGCAATTTTTTATCCCTTAATATTTTATTTGTAATTTGAAGACATATTAATTTTGTGAGACATATCACTCATGCCACTAGATTTTAAAATAATATTTGATATGATCAACCGGTTGCCATTATAGGAGATTTCAGTCAAATTCACTTCTACTACTAGAACAAATAGGTTGACACATACAAGATGTTTGATCTTAAGCTTTATTCAAAACCGTCAAAACTGCTTGAGATGTTGTTTGAGATTTCAAACAATATATAACACAAATTTATTTGTTTAAATTAGAATAGTCAACTTTAACGTGAATTAATAACAACAACATATATTGTTTTTTCAAAAAAACTTAAATTTAATAATTAGAATTAAGTTTAAGAATTAACTTTCATATGTATAAGATCTCTGAGTGATATTTCCCCAATGTATTGATTTGTGCCCCAAACATAGCTATTTAATTCCATCAAAATTCTCATTTCATTGCCATAGCAACCATTTCATTGTGCTTATAATTTCTTTACGTGGCCTTTGTCTCATCATGTTGACCTTTGGGTGCTTAAAATAAAATGGTATTAAATTCCGTGAGGCAGAGGTTAACATGATGGGACAAAGGCCACGTAAATAAATTATAAGCACAACGAAATGATAACTATGGCAATGAAATGAGAATTTTGATGAAATTAAACTGCTATATTTGGGGCATAAATCAATACATTAGGGTAATACCGCTCAGAGATCTTATAACTATGAAAGTTAACCGTTAAACTTATTTCTAATTATTAAATTTAAGTTTTATAAAAAACAATATATATTGTTCTAATTAATTCACGTTAAAGTTGACTTTTCTTATTTAAACTAAATAAATTTGCGTTCTATATAGTTTGAAATCCCAAACAACATCTTAAGCAATTTTGACGGTTTTGAATAATGCTTAAGATCAAACATATATCAACCTATTGGTTCTAGTATTAGAAGTGAATTTGACTGAAATCTCCTATAATGGCAACCGGAAGATAATGGAGCCGTGTCATGTATGATCATATCAAATATTATTTTAAAATCTAGTGGCATCGGGGATATGTCTCTCAAAATTTATACGTGTTCAAATTCTTACAAACAAACTATTAAGGGACAAAAATTGCTATTTAAAAAAATTATTCTTGACATATAAAAATGTTTGATAGCTTGCATGAGAAGTGGAATAGTTATCATGTTCGAAAGTGATCACAATTCATTGTTATTTTAATATAGTTGGATTTTATGAGAAATTTGAGTTTAATTGATATACTTTTAAGGGTGTGAGTTACATACTTTTCAATATTATTTATATATATGCATCGTTATCCTTAAAGAACTTGTTACAAAATTAAGGACGTATTTAGAAACTAGTAAGACATTTAAAAGAGCCATATAATATAAAGTTATTCTTTTAAAAATCATCTTAACTCAAGTGAAACGACTAGCTATTCATAAGATCCTATATTTCTATATGGGTAATTTCATATGAAATTTGTAATTTGATTCCACATAACTCATAAGGCGTAGTTCAAAATCAACATGATTGAAGGAATGTTGTAATGATTTTTTAAATTCTTGCACCAAATTTGTGCATTGTACCACATATATAGAGGGTTTCAAACGCAAAGAAGTAAATAAACAAATAAACATAAATACTATAATAACTTAAAATCCTGGTATCATGTTTTGATGTGTAACTCCAATGCTTGTCTAGTAATTCTTTATATCCATGTTAGATGTCACACCCCCACCTCTCGTCACCTGTTGATGATGTCACTGAGAAGCTTGCGGAAGCATAGTGGTGATGTCTCAGAGATGAGGGGTGACTTACTTGATCCGATATCATAGCACACAGATTAACTTAAAAGAAATTCATTACAAGGATCGTTATCACAATTAACAGTACAGTTTACAAACTAGGTTTATTGCATAACAATTTATTTAATTACAAACTTATGAAGTGCGTCCTCACCCGGTGGTCACTGTCTTCCTACAAAAGTTTTAAGTTTAAAAACTTCAGCATAAAGCTTGTGATTTCATACAGTTCATGTTCAACACTATGATATGTTATACAAGTTCTCAAAATATTCAGTTCAACAACACCATGGGACCCTTATCTAGTTCCTTTCGGACGTGATTCTAAGTACTTCGAAGACATTACCCACCGGTAATCTCTTATGCCTCATTGTCTTAATGCCTATCACAACATTAAGAGGTTATAGTAAAACATGTAGCAAACATTCACAGCCAGGGGAGTTGCAAACTCCTAGCAAATGGTTTGTCAGCCGATAGTACTATCATTGTTCCCTGTTCGGCCCCACACGGGTTCACTAGATACAGTTCAGTAATGAGGGCTTTTAGGTTTCGTGATAGAGTTCCGGTTCACAACACAATCCCATGAAATCGTATAGATGCCAATGACACATATCATATAGTTTTAAAGAGTTTCACAGTGCTACCCCGATGTTTATAAAAGATTAAAAAGAAAAGGGGTTATGAAACTCACATGAAGTCTCAAGATAATAAGATCACTCGCAGACCGGTAATAATATTGTAAGTCTGCATTAGTTTATGATAAATAAGTTATTCATGTTCTAACTCGCTGATTAGATCTTTCTGAACGTTCAATGTCAAAGACATTGCTTTGAAAGTCATCAAACCGATTTTAGGTTTTTAATTGGTTAATTTAGTATTATATCATACAATGTATGATAATGTAGGAACCTACACTGAATTAAGTTCCTAATACAAGGTTGATGACACTCTTGATTAATCAGAATAATCTCGGATTAACCAAATAGTTATTGTTGTTGATTATAATGCTAAAACATTTTCTAGACAGATTAATGAGTTAGGAATGATCAATCCTTGTTATTGATTACCCAAATATTATGAAATATCACAATGTAGCATTAGAATAGGTTTAATAACCATGTTTAACATACTAATCTGACTATTATCATAAACATCAGATAATCGTTCCAATAAGTATGTTAATGATCGTGATTAGTTTGAAACACTTGGATTTAACCTTGCATTTCAAAGATGAATCAAACTAATCACCTACATTGTCATAATCAGATGGTTTAAACCATTATAATCATGGGTATGATTTCATGCAAACCGGGCATTACAACGGATCAAAACAAGGATCTACATGTTAACACATCGTGTTATTCTTTTGTAATCAATCCTAGCCATCATCTAGGCAATAATCAACAATCCTAGCTATACCATTACGTTCAAAAACAAGATCTAATCAACCATTATCAAACTAGAAGGTTAAAACGAATCATTACCTAATCAAAGGGATTTTTAACCGTAGAACAACGATCAGAACTTGTAAACACGATCCCTAGTGCGATCCGTGGACTCTGGCAACTTCAAATTTGAGTTTGGATGATGAAAAACTCGTCTGGAAGTGAAAAAACGTCGAGAGGAAGAAAGAAAACGTCTTCTGTATGCAAGCTGATCGTTTTAAGAAACTTTTGCTGACATAACACCCCAGGCGCATCGCCCCATCTCGGAGGTTGGCCCGGGGCGTACCGCGCGGAGTGGGGATCTCAGATATTTTGGATTTTCTTGTTTTCGCGATAACTTGAGCATACGAACTCCGTTTTACGTTCAGTTTTCGCCTACGTTCACGATTTTTCAAGCTCTTTCCAATGGTTATAATTTCAAGACCTAAAGAGTTCAAAATATCTGATCTCTTATTTAACATTATATTAGACTCAGTGTATCTTGAAATCGAAGTCTCGTTTCATGACTTCGCTTACACTCATTCTCTTTATTTAGGAGTTATGATTCTATACATGAAATCAGTTGGTCGCCTATTTGAATAAGCATTAGGTGATGGATGTTTCTTTGCTATCTACTAACATCATTTCTCATGTACTTTCAACCTGTGATAATTTCGAATGTCAAAACAACATGGATTCCAAGCACAATCAAATGTGCTCACTTCCTGGATGACGTAATTCTTCAAATGCAGTTGTGTGACACCCGACAATTTCAGGTAAATTGCGACTCTTACATTCTTTACATTTCACAGTCATACTTGTTGCATTTCATTTAATCATGTTTGACTAGATGAGTCAGACACACACAACTGCGAAACGATAGTTCGAGGAACTATCAAATCGTACATTTGCATATTGGTTTTGGAAAGTGTGGCAAACACAACACTAACACAAAACAATAATTCGGGGAATTATTGAATTGTGCATCACACGTTGATTAGGATTAATCAAGCGTGCAAACACTTCGTAAGATACGAGCACAAACTACCAAAGATAATTCGAGGAATTATCGAAACACACACGAGTCTCACGAACGTTGGTGATCAAACTTATGTGCTATTTTATGTTTATGAGCTTAATCATGTATTAGATGTTTAGAATAAGCGTTAGGAATCGAGTACGAGCGAAATCGAATCATCGTAATCGAAAAACATGAAAATGGACCCGTCGCGGTACGCGATAACCCCATGGCGAAAGGCTTCGCGGTACGCGAAGAAAACCGGGAATTGGGACTCCCGAATTTCATCGTGGTACGCGAAGGCTATGCAAATCAAAATTTTTATAAAACCAAACTCAAACTCTTTCACTCGGTTACCTCCCTTTTCTTCCGAACTTGTACACTAAACTTCGACCAAAACTCACTGAAACAAGCCCCCAAACTTCTGGAATAACCATTGGGATCATTTTGGAGCATCTTAACTCATTGGAGCTTCAAGGAGGAGTCTTGGAAGCTACCCACAAGCAAGGAAATTCGTCCTCAGCCTTCATTTCGGTTCCAGGAGCTATTCTAGATTGGATTTGTAGCTATAAGGTAGGTTTACATGTTTGTTTATGGTTAGATCGTACATGCAATGGGTAAAAACCCACATGCAACTCTATGTGACCATCGAGCACAAATTTGTTGGTGATTTGATGTGTAGATGTTATAGATTTACTGATTTTATAGTTTAGGAATGTTAGATTTGAGTTTGATTAAGTTATTAGTTGATTTGGTGATGATTTTGGTACACTTGCCATAAAAGGAAACTTTTATGTTGCAAGTCATGGATTTGTGATGATCTAGACATGTTAGAAATGTCTAGATGTTGTTAAAAGTACATTGAGGTGTTTAGAAACACATTTGATTATTTGGATTTGGTCAAAATCATGATTTTTCATAAACTTCTTAAATATGGAAACTTTTCAAAATCAAAAGAGGGCTTTTGATGTTTTAAAATGTTTTGATGAACTTTGATTCTTGAAACATGTTTAGAAATGATTTTTAATATATTTAGAAACTTCGCTTTGTGAAAACGAGCTTTTAAACGTATACTTTCCAAATAAGGAAACTTTATTTGGGCAAAACGGCATAAATGGTAATTTATGTGCAAACGACATGTTTTAAGGGTTTGAGCGTGTTTTATAAACATATTAGAAGTATTAACTTTATGAAATGGGATTTCATAACCAAACTTTCCTAAAATGGAAACTTTCCAAAAATGGTAATCTGTATGATTTGGGTCAAAGGATTCACGTAAGTGTCCTGCTTGTTACTTCTGACACATTGGACGGTCATACCACAACAATCGTGTCACCAACGATTCGTCGAGTCAAACACAAGTCAACACACACACACTCGGTTGAGCACACCGACGCTTGGAGTTGTATGGGATACAACACACCACACAACACATACTCACACCTATATGGTTATAGGTGCTTACTAGCAGGTGACTTCACGACCCCTTTTTACTTTTCTACCTTTAGGGGAGAAAACATTGCATGCTAAACTGTTTTATGAACAACAACTCATTTCATTTACGTATGGACATGCTTTATCATTATATGTATATGTGTGGACCACATCACAACTAAAAGTCCTCGCGATACTCCACGAACCGTTAGTAGCGCGTAGCGCCTAGTGTGGTAATCTTGAATAATACTATTTGGGCCTGACAAGCCCCACCCATCACACCTGGGAGGCCAACCCGACTGGAGGTCGGAATGGGTGCAATATTGACCAACACTTTGCCATTTTCTTGTGATGGACATGGCGGGAGGCACAACTGTCAGCTTCGGTACGACCCCGCATATAATATAGCTGTATTGACTAGCTATCAATCGATACTGCATTGTAATGATACGTAGATAACGACTCTTACTTTAAACATTGGATGTTTACTGTTTATGATAAACCTGTGCTATCACCAACCTTTGTGTTGACCCTTTTTACCGCATGTTTTCTCAGGTAGCTAAGAGGATAGGATGCTAGGATGGAGTCCCATGCATCAATATCATTGTCTTAGGATTTGAGAACAATTATCATTTTTTTTATTGTGTATTTTTAAACAATTTAAATCGTTTCCGCACTGTTACTTAATGTTGATTTTTTGAAAACAGTTTTAGCTAACGCTTCCGCAACTTATGAACTTTATCTATGTTGATACCATCAAACTTCCGCAACTATGATTTTACTAAGCTATTTTATCCAAGTTATTGGATGTACGTATGCAACCAGACATGTAGGTCTCGTAGCATTGTGTGTCCGGAGACTGCGATCCTGCAAGATCAGTCGAGTCGCGCCCCCGTCCGGGACGGGAGGGCCGGGATGAGACAAGTTGTCACATTAGATTTGCATTACATGTTAGTTTTGTCTTTATAAATATACAAAAATGTATATTAGTGATAACACATGCAAATGGAAAAAACATGTTCATTTATTGAACATAGAAATATTAAGAACAAACATATGGTTATAGACTTGTAATGTATAGCATACGAACACTAATCTTATAACTCCATACATATATTATGACAACATGCTCAGATCAATTGTGAGTTTGTGCCTCATAAGCTTGTTTGTATGTGATTGCCTCTTCAAGAATAGTGCCACACCTTCAGCTTCTATAAAAGTAATCTCTGTTACCACAACAACCATACCTGAAATACCTGCATCTATGACCCCAACCATAGTCCTACTTTCCATGTCCACCATGGCGATATCCTCCATGTCCGCCAAAGTAGTATCCATGATCATGATCGTCCCAATCATGGTCACCATGATCATCCCAATCATGGTCACATTGATCATAATGATTGTGATCCCTATCATGATTGTAATAATCATCATCCTCATGATCATGCCAATCATCAACATGATCATAATGATCATCCTTTTCATCATTGTTATTCCTATCATGTTTGATCGAGTTATGCAACTTGCAAAACACTTACGCTGGTTATCTTCTATCGAATTGATAGTTGCAGAAACTCTATCATTTCTATTCACACATGCTTACAAGCAAGACTGAAATTACACAAGGAAGAAATAATTCAAGGTTATAGTACATCTCACTCAAATGTAAATCGTACAAGACTCTTAGCTCAAGCACACATGCTAAGTTACAAATGAACATACTTATACTAAAATCTACAACTGTATCCTCATAGGGACACACGGCTGGACAAAATGCTAGAAACAAATTAATGCAAAAAATAGTATACTGTATTGTTTTGTAGGCCAAGCCATATTAATTACAATCAATACAAATAGATTCTTTGAATTTTACATTAAATGCATACACTACAAAAGGTATTAATGTAAAGTGTCTTCTGCCTGTCTAGTAAGAGTAATTTGCTACTGACTATCAAGAAAATGTCTTCTGAGTTGGTCTTGGTGATGGAAAGCGTCTGTGAATCTTGCATTAAGTGAGGCAGACCTTGGCAGAAGAATATCTTCGAAAGTTATTGTATTGGAAGCCGCAGAGTCTTTATTGGTGTGAGCCTCCCTGCTTGATGATTGTACGGGTTTAGGAGAGATAGGTTCTCCAAGTCAAAAATGCATGGAGCAGGAATAGCATAGATGCCAATCTCTCTGAGTTTGAAAATGTTCCCAATACTCAACTTGAGCAGAAACTTCTTTTCGAGAGAGATAAAGCTTCATTCAATGATAGGAATGTACACATTGATAGGCATCTCTTCATGTCTTCTTCTGGAAATGGACTTCCATCTTTTGAAAGGTCCATGCTTCCTATAGAGGACCGATTGTCCTTGGGCTGGAGTCTCTTATTCCTACTCCAAATTTTCTCCCTCTGCTTCTTCTACGGTGGATTCATTGGCCATAGCTGGTTCTGGATCTTGATCCTCAACAAGATCCTCTTACACAGCTCCTGCAATAGATTCAGCAGCTGTATCTTCTTCTCTCTCCACATCCACCTTTTGTTGTTCCTAAAGATTAGGAGTCTTTGATTTTTGCTTTATAGGACCTTTGTTGATATTGATCACTGAGGATAGAACTACATTGTCATATAAAGGACTAGATGGAGAGGTGATAGGCTCTACCTTTGGCTAGTAAGCCTTTGTTGAAGCATCACACATAACTTCCTCTCCATCTCTAATTGCTTGAGTAGGGAGGAATATATTGGGGAGAACCCTTCCTCCTAATCCAAGGTTAAGGGCTTCCCTTTGAGCCTGGATTTGGTCCAGTGAAGGCAACTCTCCATTCGATATTTTATTTTTTTAATTTGTCTTCTGTGAAGAAACATGGTAGAGTTCTTCATAGGACCAAGCTGTCGCCGAGGGAATCCATAGTTCACAAGGATCAGCTTTATCTTCTCTCGGTAGGCAACTTCCTTTTGTTTCTTGGTGGAAGCTGCCTCAGCTTTGGATGCAACAGCAACCTGTTCAAGTTGTTGCACCTTGTCCATCTCTACTGCCATTCAAAGCGCAGACGAGAGCAATACCTCATCACGGTCGTATCCTTTCTCCTGGAGGAGAATATAGAGTCATTGAATCTCTCCATCCAGGGAGGTATATGGTCCGCCCTTCTTTTTGAATGGTCTCTTGTCCTCCTTAGCAGTTTCTCATTTGGGATTAGTTTTCTTTTGCCTTTATCAAGTATGTTTGACCCGGAGGAGATTCATGATGTGGCCTAACGAGTTGGTTCATCGGCCGGTTGTTTATCTGAGGAAGAAACCTCAAGAATGATTGGGCCCTTGGAGACAGTTTTAGCTTCAGAGTTAACTTCAGCATCAACTGCCCCACCGGTTGACCAACCATCTTGGAAGGTTCCTTAGAAGTTTCCTCAGAAATCACAGGATTGGAAGAGAGGTCTTCAACAGCCAAAGTCCCTGAAGGAGACACAGGTTCCATGGAGATATAGTTTGTTTCTTGAGAGTGCTCCTCTCCGTCAGCTAGAGGGCTTGATCCCTAGGTTGTACCTTCTCCCCCTTTTTGGTAACATCGGGGGAAAGTGAGAATACCTGGAGAGGGTCAGGGTGAAAGGGGTTACAGATAGTGTTTGGGTGAAGCTCAGGGTAGCCACTTCTGCTTCAAGAGAAGCTACCCTGGCTTATAAGGAGGTGATGGTATCCGTCAATTCCTGAATGGTAGGGTCCTCCTTCACCGGACTGGAATCATGGGGCAATGGAGTCCTGAGCCTAGCTCCTTCACCTCCATTACCAGAGGTGGTTTCTTGGCACCCATGCTTCCTCTCATTCAAGATGACATCAAAGAAATCATATGCAATGGGAGTTTCCACAGCGGAGGTCCCATTTCCTGTACCACTAACCTGATGAAGCTGATAAGGTTCATCATTAGTGGCAGCCTCCTTTGTATTAACCCCTTCAAAACTTCTGGGGTCAACCTCTATCTTGGTAGGCTCTAGGTAAAGGGACCTTGCTTGCAGCTCTATCACCACTCTCAGTACAGTTTGTGAAGTAGGGGAAAGTGGGTCATCCAGAGCAACTGAGAAGCTTCCTTGAGCCTAGGTGAATGTATTGGTGAGGGCAGTGATGGGGTAGCAATACCAATGGACCTGGGAGACGGTCCTTGTTCTAGGGAAGTTTCCTCAAAGGAAGCAAACTCCATTGCAATTCGTTCTCAAAAAAAATAATAAACATAATCTTTATTCTAAAAAACCTATAATAAGCAATAACATGTAGTAAAGATATAACATAAAAAATAATGAGTATTAACATGTTTAAGAAAAATAATTAATAAACATACATTCAAATGGAATCATCACTACAATAACGTGTGTCTTCAATATCATCATCTTCATTGTCAACATCATGGTATATTTCATCTTTCTCATCTGAAAAGTATGCATTTTCATCTTCCTCTTCTTCTTCTTAATCATTATCAATATCATCATCTTCATCCACATTTTCAACTGAAATTGTTCTCATGGGAAAAAGCCTAAGTCGACAACTAAATTACAATGAAAAGATTCATTGTCTCATAAAACATCTATCTCATCATTTACAACCATGTTATAATCAGATGATGAAGATTCATGCAAGATATCTATTTCATTAACACTCATACTTGGATGATCCTAAAGTATTCGAACGTGTACGTCTTCCAAAACTTTCCAATTACCCGTGGTTCGAGAAGGATATTGGAGATAGAACACTTGCTTATCTTATATAGCTAAAATATATTGTTCTTTAACAAACCATTCACGGCTAATGTCAACGACAATTATATTGTTTTTCTTAATTAACCGTTTACCAGATGTGTTGAATGATTTACAACAAAATAGTTCAACCGAGTAACCATGTAAATAGTTCATGTCTATGATCTACTCAAATCGACCATAAAATGGAGTTTTATATTCTCCTATCGTAACCAAACCACTATTTAGAGAATGCATCGAAAATCATGATTGTGTACCACGACTCAAAGAAGATCCTTTTTTAGTCCAATTCAACCCAGATGTAGAACACTTTCTTTTCATACCTCCATGAATTGGATTTTTTCCTCGCACAAGATTGGGACGACTTTGTAATTGTTTTATTATTTGTATATTAGTCAATGGCTTAGAAGGATCTCCGGTTTCTTTTCTGCCATTTAACAACAAAATTTCCCTCCATTATTGATTTTGATCAATAGTCGTCTGTGGCGAACAAAAGCTATTTTATTAGTTACAAGACTTGAGATTTTATCTTCGTTACTAGTAGGACATACTTTATAACCTTGACCGGCCTATTTGGACAAGCTGCTACGAGCAATATAATCGTTTTTAGTCCATAAAAGTGTTTCTCGCATCGTGAACACACTTTTGGTTGATCCATCTCTCATTTGAACTCTATCGATCCGCAATGTTTTTAACTCATCCAGCAAAGGCCTTTGTAAAACATCAATCTCTTTACTAGGTGATTTAAGACCTAGAATTGTCAAAGTTAACATGAAGGAATACTCTTTCATTCATAACCAAGGTGGCGTATTATACGTCATCAACTCCACTAGCCACGTATTATAAGTCTGACTCATGTTACCAAAAGGATTAAACCTAACAGCCAAAACTAAGTGAACATTTCTAGGTTCATTGGCAAAATTGAAATATTTGTTATCAGATTCTTGCCATGCCTTACCATCAATAGGATGACACACCATACTATCCACTGAACGACCAGTATTATGCCATGTCATATCTTTTGCCGTAAATTGAGAATTATACTTTCACCGAAGTCAAGAAGTTAAAGGAAAGTAGTGTAAAACTTTTTGCCGTACCTTCTTTCCCTTTGTATTCTTATCAACATGTATACTCTCAATAGGAACATGACAATTTTGCATAAGATTATTATTTTTCAAAAACAGAACACATTCATTACGATAGGCATGAATATATTGATATCCTAACCCAATATTTTTCAACTTCTTTAAAACTTCATAATGTGAGGACGGAATTTGATATTCTTTTGGAGATGCAACTCTTAGAAACTCTAAAAGTTGGTCGAATGAACTATTAGTCCATTTTGTTGATAACTTTAATGTGCATTAATTTAGCTAGAAAGAAGGAAGACATTCAAGTATAAGTAGGGTATAACTTAGTATTAAGCTCCTTAAACAATGTGTCAAATTCTGGGTCTAAACCACCTTTATTACCTTCATATTTATCTAAATTTTCCTCATTGGTATTATGTTCCGCCATAAATTCATCAATTGCATTCGAATGAACTATCCTATATGTATACATTCAAATGACTTGACTATTCAAGAAAAATTGACAGCATTTCGCCTTAGCTCCCTATGTTTTAGGGAGTTAAAGCGAAATACTACTAGTTTTTCTTGAATTGCCAACTCATTCAATGCACATGTAACCAAAATGAGATTGAATATTCAAAAAGCAGTCCCAAAATAGAGACAATCCAATGGGTATGTTCTAAAGGTTTATTCATAACTAAACATACACATACAACAAAAACAAAAAAAAATGACACTTGTTTATACACATACACAACACAAACATAGCATGCATAGACCTATAATTAAGATTTGGAAGCTAAAACATATACTTTCATACATAAATTTCATATAAATCATATACATATAGAATGCATCTATACATGTGTAAACATATATGAAATACACATAAATAGAAATTTGAAAGTCATGTTACATACCTTTTTCAATAATTTGAGTATGAAATTATCCTTGACTCAACAATGTCCTAATTTACAATAAAATACAATAAAGTCAATTACACAGACACACACACATAAACGCAAGTGAACATTCAAGTTTACATAAACATACACAAAGAAATACACATACACATAATTACAAGTGAATCAATTAAACATTACAAGTTTACATAAATATAAATAAAATGTACACATAGACATATAAATAAACATTACAAGTGTAAATCAAGAGAACATAACAAGTATACATAAACATATACATACATGTACACATACAAATAAACATTACAATTGAATCAATTTAACATTGCTAGTTTACATTAATATATACTAGTGAGATGCCCGCGCGATGCGGCAGGAAACAAAACAATTAGGCTACTGATTTTGGCTCGTAAAAAGCAAAAACCTATTTCTGTCAAATCAACTCTTTTAACTAAAAAAATCATTATGATAAAATTCATTATTTAAAATGCCAAATATGGAATGACAAAAGTGTTAAAAATGTAATTTATTTGATTTGAGAGAGTTTTCTTATATAGGTATTATATGACACTTTATTTTTTAAACGTATCAATGTGGGACAAACTAAAAATAAGGGAAAACCATTTAGTTTATGGCTCTTAAAGCTTTGTTTTTTGTACTTTATGTTTAAAGAGTTGTAAAACTCTTAATTTTAAGAGTTTTTGGTAAAAGACCATTGTGTCCTTCCTATATGTATTATATAGTAGTATAGATAAAATGTACACATACACATACACTCACACATACAAATAAACATTACAAGTTTCAACCAATTAAACATTATTGGTGTACAAAAAACATACACTTACATGTACACATAAACATACACAAACATCAATACTGTAACATCTGTGCCGGAACCGTAAATGGAACAGTGACTTGTACAGTAGCTCAGGTACGAACTATGTGTATTACATGTGTACTATTATCATTTGATGTTTAACATAGAACTACTACAGATCTATTTGAGAAACATGTTTCAAAACAGTGGCTTAACCGTCAGAAACATATATAACAACACATAATTGTTATGTGAATGTTAGTTAGGACTATATTATGTATAAACGTATGTGAGGTTGTACGAAACAAAACTATATTGAATGTCATTAAGTGAATATTAAACCGATATTCGTGTGGGTGACGATCCGCACGAATATATCTGTGGGTTTAACATTCTAAATGATGTCCAATAACTAGAAAATCAAATCGAAAAGTACAGTTGTCGTCGTGTTCGTACGGATGATGATCCGAACAAATACGCGCGAAAACCGTACGATTCGATTAAACAGATAAAATAAACGTTTTTAGAAATTAAAAGTAAATAAAAGATAATTAGTTAATTGACTAGGAATTACCACCTAAATCAAATTAGTAATATCTATTTTTAAAATCGTAACGTTTCGTTACGAAAACCATCGAGAACCGATGTTTTAATCACGAAACCGAGAGGAACCGAACAAGCCCGAACGTGTCTGACCACGAAAGACATTAATTTGGCATTAAATGCCATTCAACTTCTCAACCTACCCACACTCTCTATCTAAATCTGTCTCTCTCTCTACTTCTCTCATTAGAATTCCAAACTCCAAATCGCTCGTTTCTTCACCAAATTGAGTGTTCTTGGTGTCAAAACGATCCTCACAACATGTAGAACACGAAAGTACAACGGATCAGAGCTTTGAACCAACGAAATCCAGGTAAAATCAAGCTCAAACCTATGATTTTAGGGTTTTTCTTCTTTCCGATCCTTCGGGGTTTCCAGCCGGTTCCGACACATTAAAACACATAGGGATGGCACGAAATCACTCTAGGAGGGTGTAGGGAGCCGTGGAACATCTTAACGTGCTCACGATTTCGACAACGTAAACAAGAACGCCTCGACAACATTTCATGCGAATGAACCCCATCTAAGCGTAACTCAGACGAATAGCTCCACACGAACAGACCCCTAGGCCGAACGAGTCTCGGGTTCGCATGAACTGGGGCGACTGAGTGGTCCTTCGAGCGAATGAAACAGCTGCATATGAAGGAGCCGGCCTGGAGGTCGTTCGCATGCCATCCACGTTCGTATGAACATGGGGGCCAAATGAAACAACAGGTGAATGACCCATTCGTGAATTCTCGTTCGTGAGACCCTTCTTTCGCATGAACATCGTGAACGAATGGAACTACATTCGTATAGCAGTCTTAGTCGTGTCCCATGTACATTCGCATGGCTGGTTCGAACTATTGAGAACCGTTGAACGGCTGTGTTGAGCGAATAAGAATTCGTTCGCACGATCCAGGGATGTTAAGGAATAGTCCAAGTAATTAGATTATGAGGCCAGTTAAAAACCATAAAGAAAGGAGTTCATGGGATGGGTTGGATTGTGGAAGAGTTGAGTGAGAGGCCATTAGGGTTCTCTAGAGTGTTAACCGGTTTTGTTAACCATCTATGCTAAAGTTTTCAACATCAAAACTTTTCTAAACTACTTTAACATATAACCATGGGTTTTAACAATCAATGGGGTTTAAAACATTTGTGTTTTGTCAACTAAAACCATAGGTTAAAAAGGCTAATATTGAAGATGTTTCAAGGATGGTTAACTGAGTATTAATCGAAACACCCTAATGACTCCAATATTAACTTAAGGTTTTCTGCACGAATAAACTAAGTGCCTTTCACAGAATCACAACCAGTTAAAGGTATGTTAAATGGTTATGGAGACAACGACCTAAAAAACTAAGTGAGATCACGGGGATTCAAAGAACTAACAAAATACAGGTTGTATGGCTTATGTTATTAACACCCAACACCTAACAACTTCAGCTCATGGTTAGATAACTAAGGATATTCAAAATGAATAATCTTAGATGATAACCAATTCAAGAGCGGACAAGACCAAGGGTGGTAACAAAGAGCTAATAAAGAACTTAGTGATTAACTCAGTGAGATGAACTTAAGTTCTAACATGTTTAACTTATTTTTTGTTTTAAAATAACTTATGTTTTTTTAAGATAAAAATGATTTATAAACTTCTTTATTAAAATGTTTTAAAATAACTTAAATGATTTTTAAACTTAATGTTTTGCAACTTAAAGCGGATTTTATAAATGATTTTTTGATTAAAAGATCATGAATGTGATTAATATAGACCTTATATAACTAAGGTTTAGTTGTGATTACCTACGGGATATGGGTGCACAAAGGGTGTATAACATAGAATAGTTAGAGAAATCTTAGTAACACATTAGTTAGTATATAGGACACCTAGTCACTCACCGAGATCGAAACCCTATATACGTCATCTCCAAATACTTATCGTATTCAAATCATAATAACTCAACACATGTGTTGAAGAAACACAATCTACAATCAACGAGCCCGCATATCTTTTGTGATTCATAGCATAATAACACAGGTGAGTTCGATGCCCCTTTTCTAAACATTTTTGTTTTATAAACGCGGGGCTGAGAAGCATACGTAAATTATTTTCCTTGGATTATATTTACTTAAATGCTTTTACTTCATATATGTTTTACATGAATAATTGTTATCCTAGATTTTGTCTAGGTAAATTATTTACAGATTTTCTAAATGGGTTATTTATTCATCATGAGTAGATAACTATTCTAAATCAAAGAACTATTTTCAACGGTCTGTTTTCAAAGAACTAACGATCTAAATCAAAGAATTATTTTCAACGGTCTGTTTTAAAAAAAAAACCGATCTAAATCAAAGAACTATTTTCAGAGGTTTGTTTTCAAAGAATTAAAGATCTAGGAACTGTATGCAACGATATATTTTCAAAGAACTAAAGAACTAGTAACGGAGAACTGTTTTTGACGACAGAGGAATGTCTGGGAAATATTCAAAGATAACATGTGCCAAAGAACTAACGATCTATACGAACAAGAACTAACATGGACGATCTAAAACGAATTATAAAATCCTATACATCAAAAGATGTCCTAGCTAGACTGATTGAGTATAGGTCACATGTTTGATGATATTTACAGATTTCCTCAACTACTAAGAACCTTGATTGCTAGACTAGTCTACTCGAGTATGACCAAGGCCCAATCATTAGGTCTTAGATTTTTATTGAATGTTTATTTATTTTATTATTTAAGCATTTAATGTAATGTTTCTACAAATGCTATGGTTGATCATGTTTGTGTAATGAGCTTAAGGAATCAAGAGGATTTCCATATTTTGTGAAATTACAAGAACTAAGAACTGATGTGTTGAGGATGAGGAATGAAATGCTTAACTATCATGGACAACAATATGATATACGGTTTAGTATGTGGTGGGCTGGCGACTGGGCTTGACCCTACGTATGCCTTATATATAAGCATACTTGACCGGTTAGCAAAGGTGGTTGTTGGTGAGGTTAAGGTTGTCATTCGGTCAGGTTTGTACAAATTCATTTTCAAACAAAACTATATGAACTCACCAACCATGTGTTGACTTGATCTTTTTGCATGACTTCTCATGTGACGAACACGTTAACTAGGAAGTTCGTGGTGTTTACTAGGGCGCCCAGTTAGAGGACCTAGCATTTTTGGAAGTACATATTTTTAACATCATTATATGAATTCTTTTGTATATCTTGTGCAGATACAAGATAGTTGAATTATGATGTTATTCAGTAGATTTACATTGTTAAATTATGAACAGTATTGTTGTAATTTAACTTTGTAATTCTATTTCATTTAGTACTTTCTCATTTATTATCATGTGCAATGTAAACAATCTGATGATTCCGATAATCATCCCGATATCGCACCTCGAGACCTTTCCACCCGACGGGACACTCGATTCGGCCCGCCGGCTCGGGGTGTGACAAATACAAACACATACATACATCCAAAATCACATGCAAATACAAACATACACATACACATACACATACACTTACAAATAGACATACTAAGACACATAAAATATTACATACCTATACAAACATATACATATATATACACATACAAATACAAACACACATATACATACCAAATCACATACCTATACAAATATCCACATATATAGACATGCACATACAAACACACACATACAAAATCACATACAAATACAAGTACAAACATACACATACATATGCAAATAGATATGCAAACAAACACATACATAAAAAATATAACAAATACGAACCAATTTATACATACAAACCAATATTCCGAATATAACAAAAAAAATCATAAACATTAAAAAAACTTATGAAAGTTACAACAACATTCCAAATCATTCATAGTGTATAAGTAACCTTAAAATGGCAAAGAATCGAAGAAAAAGACCAAAAATTGCCCCTCAAGGCCAGAGAACACAAACTACATCAAATGAAGAATATTTGGGCAAAAACCCTATAACAACCCCTAGTCGTCGTTGCAAGGTTAAACGAAACAATGTCGATATTTGTTTACGGTATTTTTGATCAATAAGAAAATGAAAAATCTCTCTAGCAATGACTTTTAATTGCTATCAATATTTTAAAATTATCATATCATTATTTATTTATCATCGTTATTTATAATTAAAGAAAAAGAATTATAAAAAAGTAATTCACCTATAGCGACGACTTGTCGTGGCTATATGTTTTCTCACAACCACGAAACTTCTCTTTGTTCCTGCCCTTTATATTGTGACGATGACCCGTCGTTATAGGCTATAAGAAATAAAAAATTCAGGATAGCACTATTGCGACGACAGATCGTCGCTATAGGTCAAGGTATAGAGGTGACTTTTATCGTCGCTATAGGGGTCGTCTCTATATTCCTTTATTGTTGTTGTGTTAGATGGTATATAAAAAAACTAGAATGCCAATGTCAAAACTAATGTGCTATGCATGGTTATGAACGTCTAGATATTTGGATAGCAATAAGTTCTCTTATTAATTATTTTTTTTGTTTATGAAAAAATAAGAAAAAAATAGGCATATAGACTAGCTCGAAAAGATAAAATTAAATGTACCATTTATAATGTCAAGATGTAATAAATTCTTTACTACATATTGTAGTATAAATAGGGAAGTGTAGTCTTTCATCCTTCATCCATATGTTTTTCTTCAACAAAAGAAGTTAAAAATGGCTTCAAAGAGATTCCTTCTTATTGCCCTTGCTTTTGCAATCTCTCTCCTAATTACTTCTGAAGTAGTTGCTGCTAGGGGATTGGCCTCCAACAATGAGAGTGAGTACCTCGCCACTTCCACATATTTATCGATTTTACATACATATATTGTTTATCTATGAAATTTACCTTCATGAAATGGTGCAGATGCGATAGAAGATGCCAAGCATGATTATGATGACAATTATGATAATCATCATGATAAGCATGACGATGATCATGACAAGCATGATCATGACAAAAATGACCATGATGATGATTATTATGATTATGATAGGAATCTTAATCATGATAGGGATGACCATGATAAGCATGATCATGATGGCCATGATCATGACGATGAATATTACGATCATGATAGGAATCACAATCATGAAAAGGATGATCATATTGATCATGTTGATAATTGGCATGATCATGACGATGATGATTATTACGATCATGATAGGCATCACAATCATTATGATCATGGTGACCATGATTGGGACCATCATGGTGACCATGACTGGGATGATCATGATCATGGATACTACTTTGGCAGACATAGAGGATATCGCCATGGTAGACATGGAAGGTACGACTATGGTTGGGGTCATAGAGGAGGGTATTGCAGGTATGGTTGTTGTGGTGACAGAGATTACTATTATAGAGGATGCAGGTGTTGTGCTACTCTTGAAGAGGCAATCACATACAAACAAGCATATGAGGCACAAACTCACAATTGATCTAAGCATGTTGTCATAATATATTTGTGGAGTTAAAAGATTAGTATTTGTATGCTATACATTAAGAGTCTATATCCATATGTTTGTTTTAAATATTTCTATGTTGGATAAATGAATAAGTTGTTTCCATTTGCATGTGTTATCTCTTGTATACGTTTTTGTATATTTATAAAGAGAAACTTGACATAGTAATGCAAATATAACATGAATACAAAGAATTACGAGACAAGCATTGGAGTTACACATCAACACATGCATGATATCAGGATTTTAAGTTATTATAAAATGCATGTTTGTTTGTTTATATACTACTTTGCGTGTGAAACCCTTTATATATATGGTACAATGCACAAATTTGGTGCAAGAATTTAGAAAACAATTAGAACATTCCTTCAATCATGTTGATTTTGAACTACACCTTATGAGTTATGTGGAATCAAATTACAAATTTCATATGAAATTACCCATATAGAAATCTAGGATTTTATGAACAGCTAGTCGTTTTACTTGAGTGAAGATGATTTTTAAAAGAATAGCTTTATATTATATGGTTCTTTTAAATGTCTTACAAGTTGTTTAATACGTCCTTAATTTTGTAACAAGCCCTTTAAGGATGGTGATGCATATATATAAATAATATTGAAAAGTATTCAACTCACGCCTTTAAACATATTTCAATTAAACACTAATTTCTCATAAAATCCAACTAAATTAAAATACCCATAAATTGTGTTCACTTTCGAACATGATGACTACTCCACTTCCCATGCAAGTTCTCAAACATTTTTATATGTCAAGAATAATTTTTTTATATGGAAATTTTTTGTCCCTTAATATATTATTTGTAAGAATTTGAACGCATATTAATTTTGTGAGACATATCACTCATGCCATTAGATTTTAAAATAATATTTGATATGATCATACATGACATGGATCCATTATCTACCGGTTGACATTATAGGAGATTTCAGTCAAATTCACTTCTAATACTAGAACAAATAGGTTGACACATCCAAGATGTTTGATCTTAAGCTTTATTCAAAATCGTCAAAACTGCTTGAGATGTTGTTTACAATTTCAATCAATATAGAACACAAATTTATTAGTTTAAAATAGAATAGTCAGCTTTAACGTGAATTAATAACAACATATATTGTTTTTTAAAAAACTTAAATTTAATAATTAGAAATATGTTTAACGGTTAACTTTAGCATAAGATCTCTAAGCGATATTACCCCAATGTATTGATTTGTGCCCCAAACATAGAAGCTTAATTCCATCAAAATTCTCATTTCATTGCCATAGTCATCATTTCGTTGTGCTTGTAATTTCTTTACGTGGCATTTGTCCCAATGTATTGATTTGTGACACAAGCAATGCTTGTCTAGTAATTCTTTATATTCATGTTAGATTTGCATTACTATGTTAGTTTTGTCCTCATAAATATACAAGAATGTATACAAGTGATAACACATGCAAATGGAAACAACATATTCATTTATTGGAACATAGAAATATTAAGAACTAACATATGGTTATAGATATGTAATATATAGCATACAAACAATAATATTTGAACTCCACACATATATTATGACAACATGCTCAGATCAATTGTGAGTTTGTGCCTCATAAGCTTGTTTGTATGTGATTGCCTCTTCAAGAGTAGCGCAAAACCTGCATCCTTTATAAAAGGAATCTTTGTCACCACGACAACCATATCAGCAATACCCTCTTCTATGACCCCAACCATAGTCATACCTTCCATGTCCACCATGGCGATATCCAGTGGCAGACCCATGATTTTTTTCATAGGGGGCGAAAATTTTTTAAGCTTGTTTAAGTATCGCTATATAATTTTTTTTCTTTTCTGTTTAGTTCGACCGGGTCGGGTCGGGTCCGGCCATGCTCAAAAACGACAATCAGACCAAATTTCTTATATAAAAACATAATGAAAATACATTTAATATAAAGTTGTTCTCTACGAGTTTTTATTTTTTGAAATCTATCCAAAACATCGTGTAAAGACACTTTCCTAAGTAATTATTTCTCCACAAAAAAATACAACTGTCACTTAAATTTTCGTCACCAATTCGGAAGTCTTCTTTTATCAACTTCGTTGAAATCATACGGGTATATCTCAGATAATCTTAGTATCTTAGGAATGTCAAACCCACATAAATTATCACAAGGACTCAAACTACTCAAACAAACAAGTAAGTCGGATGTTATCTCATTAAAACGACTCGCAAACTCTTGTATTTGCATATCTAGAACACATTGAAGCAATCATACTCAAGTAGTGACGATATGTGATATTTGTTTTTTGTCTTGACGACTTTGGGTTAATGTATTCACCATTCATGTTCACCACTTCAAGTTCATGTTTCTCATAGAAAAAGTTAACTTTGTCGAAGAACTCATTAAAACCCTCCATTAAAAAGTATATGAATTATATATAATAATTACACCCGACAATTTTAACCCAAGACAAGGGAAATGGGTTGGTTTTGGTGAATAAATATTGTATTTGGGTAGAAATGGGTAGCACCGTAACATAGAATGAGTTGAGATGAGTAACTCCCTAATACAATGCGGGTCAAGATGGGTCTCTTAGAAACTATGCAAATAAAATGGATTCAAATCATTAATAATATGTTTGACGAAAAAATTATTTGAAAATTATTTAAATTGGTTTGTGGTTTAGTTATTAAAATTAATATTGGATCTAGTTTTAAATTGTGTTTAAATCATTAACTGGGTCTTTTTCAATTGGTTTTATTAAGTAAAATGCTTAGAAATAAAAAAATGAAAGGGGGCAATTCCAAAATTTTACGGGGGGCGATTGCAAAATTTTAGGGGGCGGTCAGGATTTTAACATATATATACTACTAAAAAAATTTTTTCAAGGTGGGCGGCTGCCCCTCGGCCTTGGCTATAGGTACGCCACTGGCGATATCCTCCATGTCCGCCAAAGTAGTGTCCATGATCATGATCATCCCAATCATGGTCACCATGATCATAATGAGTGTGCTCCCTATCATGATTGCGATTCCTATCATGATTGAAATAATCATATACAATTCACATTGTTTAGGGCTGTGGAATTCGATTTATGAGGCGGTTAGGAGACCGCCTCTTATATAGAGCTTCAAAAAATGGAACATTAATTAGGACGGTTTGCATAACCTGCCTCAAAAACATAAACCGCCTCAAATATTGTTATAGATGCGATAAGTTGATTATTATTTAGGGCGGTCAACGTAATATGAGGCGAGTTGGATAGATAATTTATGAGGCGGTCTTTTGAATAAATAATGTGATGTGGTTGTAATGCTTTTGGGGTGCTTTTTCTAATATTGGGCTTTTGGGGCGGTTTTTTTTTTCAAAAAGAGGTCATAATTGAAATCCAATAATATATATAATATATTTCCTCTCTAGCCAATCAAACAAAATGTACAATTGTAGTAATATATATTTCATTCATTCATAAATTCCATATCAAACAAAATGCAACCAAGATTATAGACAAAACCCATAACAAAATACCAATGTATGTTACACTCTTCTACGCTTTTATACAAACAAATGCGGCACAAACTCAGACCATGTCAAACACACAAATATAGTAGCACTGGATACTCAAATGCATATAAATATAAATCCACGGATGTTACAATTAAAAATTTTTGAGCATCTGTATAATCGATCAAAAAAATACAATTGCAACTTCTAGTAATAAATACTGGTACCTTCAACTAAATGCATACACCCAGTTACGTACCTAGACAAAATATCATGTCCGATTAGAAAACAAATTATCACCAACTTGAGGTGCTAATTATAGGATCATTTGATCTATGTCTTTTTGTGTAAAAAACTTCATTTTATTCCAGATCTAAAAAAAATAAACCAACAAGTTACATTTAATATATATATATATATGTGTGTGTGTGTGTGTCTATATATATATATAATCCATGAGACAAAGTATATATATGTACAAAAACACTTGCATTTTCGGGAAAATTATGTTGATAAATGTGGACAAACTCATGCATGTGTTTTATAAGACAAAAGCCACCTTCCCATGTGTGTCTTTGTTGTTTACACTACATTACATTAACAACTATTTATATTAAATACAAAAAAATAAATTAATAAAAAGTAAGAAAATTAAACATACCTTGACTAGTTCCGAACATAATTTAACACCAAGAGCTTCCTCAAAGGTAAATGAAAAAGCATAATTTTTTTTGTTCTTTTCTTTGTTTATTGAATCTATATATATATATATATATATATATATATATATATATATATATATATATATCGTTGTTGCTTTAAAGGATAAATGATGAATAGCAACCAATGACCACTACAAAAAATAAAATTAAAAAATAATGAAAACATGTATATGTGTGTGGGTGTATATATCTATATATGTTGCAAAACTATAAATTCCCTTGCTATATATGGAGCAACAAAAAATGTTTTGTCGCTACGAAACGAATACATATCTAGTATGCGATCTTTAGCATGTTGAGGATTTTTTTATGCAAACGTCACCACTAAATCGTGCGGATTAAAATATGCACATTTTGAATTTGGTAACTCATAAAAATACCTTAAATTAAGAATAGATAATTATTAATAAAGTTAGCGAATTTAATCGTACCCACACAAGTTATTGTATAATATAAAACAGTAACAAAAACAACTTACATTGCAAACAAATGAACGCTGATATCAAGCCACTCGTTGCAAAATAGATGTAACAACTCTCCATATGACAAACCTTGAACACACGTTTGTGCATAAATATTGTTGGGTGAAGAATATGTAATTGCTTATTTGTCACCGACGTAAGTTGATACAACTTCAACCACACTTCGGATTAACAGAGGTCTCTTTTTTATTTTTTCCAAAGAAATATTGATCTCAGGATCAATGAATTTTGGTTCAGCTGGTAGAAATAGATTTTGCGGTTTGATATGTTCCATTTGTATTAACTAACAAATAAATAATATATGTGTTTGTGAATTGTTATATATATATATATGTATATATTAATTACCTATATTCATAAAACCCGTTGACCCAAGCTCATATTGTGGTGGTGCTTCTGATGCAATTGAATAGAAATACTCATCCTAAAAAACATAATAAGATGTTAAAATATATAAAAAAATCAACTTAATACAAAATACCTCTACTGGCCTATAAGATGAACCTGTTGTCACGATTGTCTATTTGTGGCAAGTAAACTCTATGACCAGAAGAGGGAGAAGATACATTTCTCCTTTGACTTGATAAAATAATACTCAATGCCTCATTGTTCATAGGCTTCAAGTATAATAAATATTAAAATAAATATTATAAATGACAATGTTTGATCGGGTTATGCAACTTGCACAACACTTACGCAGGTTATCATCTACCGAATTGATAGTTGCGGAAACTCTATTAATTCTATTCACACGTATGCTTACAAGCAAGACTAAAATTACACAAGGAATAAATAATTCAAGGTTAAGGTATATCTCATTCAAATGTAAAGCATACAAGACTCTTAGCTCAATCACACTTGCTAAGTTACAAATGAACATATATATACTAAAACCTACAATTGTATCCTCGTAGGGATACACAGATGGAAAAAAATACTAGAAACAAATTAATGCTAAAACTAGTATACCGTTATTGTTTTACAAGCCAAGCCATATATAGTACAATCAATACAAATAGTTTCTTTAATGTTTACATTAAATACCTATACTACAAAAGATATTAATGTAAAGTTTCTTCTACATGTCTGATAAGAGTAATTTGTTGCTGACTATCAAGAGAATGTATTCTGAGTTGATCTTGGTGATGGAAAGCATCTTTGAATCTTTCATTAAGTGAGGCAGAACTTGGCAGAAGAATATCTTCTAAAGTTATTTTATCGGAAGCCGCAGAGTGTTTATCGGAAGCTATTGTTGCTGAGGAGGCTTTAGAAGCTTGAGTCTTTTGTATAGCTTCCATAAGGAGATAATAAATTTTGACACCCGGCAATTTCAGGTAAATTTCAACTCTTACAAATTAGCATTTCACATTCATACTTGTTGCAATTCATTTAATTAGGTTTAATTAGATGAGTTAAACACAAACAACTGCGAAACGATAGTTCAAGGAACTATCGAATCGTACATTGCACATTGGGTTTGGAAATCAAGTGTGGCAAACACAAACACAAACTCAAAACAATAATTCGGGGAATTATTGGATTGTGCATCACATGTTGATTATGATTAATCAAACATGCGATCATTTCGTAAAACACAAACACAAAACGAATAAAGATAATTCGAGGAATTATCGAAACACACACGAGTCTCTCGAACGTTGGTGAACAAACAATTGAATGATAATTAAAGTCCAAACGATACTAAAAGACGTGTAAGAAACGTAAAACGATCGAAAAACAAGCTTAAACAACAAAATTGGGCCAATTGGGCTCATTCTGTAAGCATGGTAGTACGCCTAGGACCAATGTTTGGACCTAGGCGGTACGTCAAGCACTAGGCGTTACGCCCGGGGAGCCGCGATGACACCAGGCGGTGCGCGCGGATGAACCAAACGTCAATCTAATTATTTTAATCTAGGCGGTACGCCTGGCCTCGCGTACGCACGCTAGGCGGTACGCCTGAAAGCCGCAGATGCTAAAATCACTTTAACACTCAACCAAGCTTAACCATAATCATTTCTATCCTAATATTTCGGCCAGAGCACCTAAATCTCGAGCAAACCAACCCATTTCCTCATCATTTCACCAGAAAACCTCCATTGTTGAGCTTGGAAGCCATTGTTGGAGCTTTTGGAAGGCTTGAAGCATAGAAGGAAGCTTGGAAGCTTGTCTTCATCAACACCATCACTTGAACCTCCTAGGAGATCATTCCCAGAAGGTTTTAGAGCTGCCAAACCCCTGTCCCAACTTCATCTCAGTGCTTTATAGCTTTGTGACGTAGTTTTATGACCTTATCTATAGTTAGATCATACATGCAAGGGGTGAAAACCCACATGCATGAACATCCACCCACATGCAACTCCATGTGGCTCTTGTGCACAAAATTTATTGGTGTTCTTGTGTATTTTTGATATAGATCTACTGATTTTAGAACATACGATTGATGGGATTGAGTTTTGATAGGTTATTGTGTTGATTTTGTAGAACTTGCCATAAAAGGAAACTTTTATGTTGTATGTTATAGATTTGTGATGATCTAGGCATGTCTAGATGTTGTCAAATGCATATTGAAGTGTTTAGAAACACATTTGGGTATTTGATTTTGTGAAAAACATGACTTTATAAAAACTTACTATATATGGAAACTTTTGTAAATCAAAAGAGGGGTATTGATGCTTGAACATGTTTCGGTGATTTGTGATTATTGAAATATGGGTAAAAATGATTTTTATGCATATTGGAAACTTTGAGTTTTGAAAACGGACCTTTAAACGAATACTTACTATTTTAGGAAACTTGATTTGGGCGAAATGGCATAAATGGCAATTTATGCGCAAGCAATGTATTTTAAGTATTTACATATGTTTTTACAAACATACTAAATGTATTAGAATTATGAAACGGGATTTCATAACCAAACTTTCCAAAAATGGTAACCTTTACGATTTCATAACACGACATGTGTGAAAGTGTTACGATTAGAGTCGTAGGATGCATGATGATGTCCTATGTGCATGTTAAGATTCAATTAGCACATAAGTAAACTAAACACAACAAATGTGTCACCAACGATTCGTCGAGTTAACACAAGTCAACACACAAACACTCGGTTGAGCACACCGACACTTGGAGTTGTATGGGATACAACACATCACAGAACACATACTCACCACCTATATGGTTATAGGTGCATACTACAAGGTGCTAGCATTCGCAAGACGCGAACACCTACATACCGGAACTGCTTAATCAGGTGAGTTCACGGCCCCCTGTTTCTATTTTCTACCTTTGGGGGAGAAAACATTGCATACAAATTGTTTTTGAACAACAACATACTTTTTGGTTACATTTGTACATGCTAATATCACGTATATGCATATGTGTGACACTCATCCACAAAACTGATAAGTCCTCATTAAACACACCTCGAACCGTTAATAGCGCGTGGCGCATAGCGTGGTAATTCTGAATAGTACTATTTGGGCCTGACAAGCCCCACTGTTGCACGCCGTATGGCCACCCCGAATGGAGGTCGGAACAGTGTAAAATTGACCAAACAACATTGACATTGTCTAGTTGGATGGACATGAGGCAGCATGTTAGCTTCAGTTGCGAACCCGCATATGGTATAACACATATTGACTGGCTATCAATGGATATTGCATTGTAATGAAATGTAGACCTGCAAACTCTTACTTTAAACACTTGATGTTTATTGTTCATATAAAACATGTGCTCTCACCAACAATTGTGTTGACCCTTTTACTCGCATGTTTTCTTAGGTAGCTAAGGCACGTGCACGAGGAATCTAGGATGCTAGGATGGAGTCCATGCATCTACTTTAGTGTCTTAGTCTATTAAACATTCAGTATCATTTTGTTATGTTATGTAATTGCTAAACAACTTAAAACGCTACCGCAAACTATTATTCTGTGTTATTTTGAAAACTATTTTATTAACACTTCCGCAACTTATGAATTCAAACTGATTTAAAACATTTACAATTACTTCCGCAACTCTGATTTTATAAAATTGTTTTGTCCAAGTATTTGGATGTACATATGAAACCAGACATGTAGGTCTCGCAACTGTATGACCGGAGACTGCGATCCAGACAGTCGCGTCGCGCCCTTAGGCAGGCCGGAAAGCCGGGGTGCGACAGTAACATGAACAGTAATCAGGTACGAACTATATACATTTCGGTGTATTTCAAATTCATATCAATTATCGTTATCATTTGATGTTATCATATAGCAAACTCAGAACTATTTCAGAGAAACAAAGTTCATAACTATGGTCTAATAGTCAGATAATTATCTGGCAACACAGAACCATCATGTGATTATTTGTTAGGATTTTATTATGTATAAACGTATGTGAGGCTTTATATAACAAAACAACACGAATATCGTTACGTGAATGCTAAATTTACGGATTATTCGTATAGGTGACGATCCATACGAATAAACCTGAAAGTTTAACGTTCTGAATTATATCCGATAATTAGAAAAAAATATTGAATAGTGTAGTTATTGTCGTGTTCGTACGAGTGACGACTCGAACGAATACGCGCGACGACTGTACAATTCGATTTGAACAAGTAAATTTAAGAATTTTAAAATAAACGAAAGATATTAGTTAATTTATTAGGAATCACAACTTAAAATAAATTATTAAATCTCATTTTATAAATCGCGTCGGTTCGTGTTGAAAACTACGAGAAACCGATATTTTTCGCGAAACCGAGCGAGACCGAACCACCGAGTGTTTTGAAACAATTAAATGTGGCATTAATTGCCATAACCACCACCACCAAACTCTCTCTCCCTCATCAATCTCGTTCTCTCTCTCTCTCTCTCACTAGAAGCACCACCATCTCTCTAAGATTTCTCAACCATCTTGCATCCGATTCAAGTGTTCTAGGTGTCAAAACGATCCTTTCATCACGTAGAACTTGGAAGTACAATTTATTCAAGCCTTATTTCACCGATTTTGTGGTAAAGATCTAGTTTAAATTCGGTTAGTGTGTGTGTAATCTCGAATATTATACCTTACGGTGTCCTAACTGATCTAATACCTCAGATGCACTTAGATAAATCATTGTAGACGATTAGGAAGTCTTAGGAACAAATTTTCAGGACTAATAACCAAGAATGAAACGGAAGAGGGCCACACATGGTCGACAGGTTCGTGAAAGGGATGACACAGGTGGACGAATCTATGAGGGTAACTTCATGAAATGGCGAACCTATCTAATGCTGGACGAACCATTGGTTAGCCGAACCTTAAAGGTTCGTGGGCACAACGTATCAGCCGAACCCTTCAAGGGAACCGAACCTTAGTCCGGCGAACCCATAAGATTCTGTAAGGCCGAACCTGGAAACCTTCTTTGGCCGAACCATTAGGGCCGAACCATTAGGGCCGAACCCTTATGTGCATGGCCGAAACTTATGCTTGAACGGGTAGGAGCAGCGAACCTAAGGATAACCTAGCCGAACTTTCCCCCTTTTGAACAAACCTTGGATCATTGAACTACAATTGGGCCGAACCTAACCATGTAAGGCATAGGTTTGCTTATCTGAGTTGCATAAAACTAAATCTCTTATAAAAATGATGAGTCTAAGATTGGGAAATGCATTTGAGTTTACGTATAAGTACATGCAAACTATGTGGGAGTGTAGATAATAAAATATAGATGTACTTATGGGGAACTAGGAAGTTTTTCTAGAACACCGTAACAATTATGGAGTGTTAGAAACTATTGATTTAGTTAACACTTGAGAATTATTATGGAACCATGTAGGTCATAACAAAGGCTTAAAGGTTCAAAGAGGTGTTAGATTAACTACTACCATAAATCTTAGAAAAAGACTTAGTGTGAATAATTAATTTGGATAATGTGATTATCTAAGTAGAATTATTCAAAGAACTTGAATTGCGAGCAAGTGGAAATCAAAGATCATCAACTGGGCCTAAGTGGGCCTAATGGGCCTAATTAAGCCCGCCACATCTTTGTTTTCAAACGCGGGGCTGAGAAGCATGAGTAAACTGTTTTATTTAAATTGTTTACTTAAATGCTTTTATTCATTATATGTTATCTCTTTATGCTTGTTGATACTCCTAGACTCTTGTCTAGGTAATTTATATGCAGAACTAACTATCAAGTTAATTAAATTGCTCTCATGAGTAATACTTTAATTCTAAACTCTAAACAAACCCTTAGTCCATCAAGCTCAATTTCAAGAATCTAAATTCAAAGTGAAATCAAAAGAACTAAAGCTAAAGATCATGTTCAAAGCAACCTAATTCAGTGTGTGATCTGAAAATAAAGGATCCTAATCAAGAATACAATATCATTGTGAAATCATGGAAACTCTAAAGATCAAAATCAAGAGACTCAAGGAAATCAGAAATCATAAATGTGTGTGAATCATTGAAATAATGAAATCATTAAGATATAATGAAATCATTAATACTTGAGTTAAGGTGGATGTCAGTTGTATAGAAATCAGGACCACGTGTAACACACATAAAGTCTCGGCATAAATAGTAGACTCTTGTAGTCAAGCTATATGGGCAATAACGTGAACTATCAAATGAAATCAAAATCAAAATCAAAATCATGAGAATCAAAGAGATCAAGAATCAAAGGATATCCGTAAAGTCCCGGCATGTACAGTAGACCAGTGGGTCAAGCTGATATGGGCATCATTAAAATCCCGGCACGCTCAGGTATAATCCTTGTGATTTATGCCTGATATGGGTCACGTGTGAGAGGGTACAACTTGGACAACCACCAACAACTAAGTCTTATTGATTGAGTCAAATAAGGCGCAATCATCATGTCTTAGTTGTATTTAAATGTTTATTTGTTTAATTAAACATTTAACATTATATTTCTATAATTGCTTTTGGGAAATCATGTAACTATGATGAACTCGAGAGAATCAAAGGTAAATCAAATTGTGGAAATCAGAATCTAAATCAGAGGTGAATGGAGTGAAACGCTTAATTATCATAAACAACAATATGTTAAGCAGTCTGGTATGTGGTGGGACGGTGGCTGGGGCTTGTCCCCTACATATGCCCTATATATAAGCGTACTTGATTGGATAGCATAGGTGGTTGTTGATGAGGTTAAGGTTGTCACTTCGGGGGATCAAGGTAAACATTTTCAGGGTAATCAGATACTATGAATCATAGGTTATGGAATCAAAGTAGTGGAATGAAATGCTTAATTATCACCAGGAACAATATATCATGTGGTTTAGTATGTGGTGGGACGGTGGTTGGGCGGGCGGTAAGTTCGACCCTAGATATGCCCTATAAGCATACTGAGCTGGATGGAATAGATGGTTAATGGTGAAGTTAAGGTTGTCATTCAGGTTATTCAAATTCATTTTTATAAAACTTAATGAACTCACCAACCATGTGTTGACTTGAATTTGCATGACTTCTCATGTGACTTCTCAGGTCAACTAAGCAGTTATTGTTTTTGAGCTAGGATTTCAGTTAGAAGACCTAGTAGTTTTGGACCTGCATATTTTTGGACATCATTACACAATTATTTTGTATATCTTGTGCAGATATGAGATAGAAGATTATGATGTGATAGTAGATTTACATTGTTAAATTATACACTTAACTGATGTAATTTTACTTTGTAATTCTATTTTATTTTAGCAGTTTCTCATTTATATATATCATGTGCAATGTAAACAATCTGATCATTTCAATTGTCACTCACGATATTGCACCCCGGGAACCTTCCGCTTGACGGGGACTCCGATCCAACCCCGCCGGCTGGGGGTGTGACACATTGGTATCAGAGCCATGGTTATAGAGAAACATAGGTCACTTATTTAAACGGTTTGGCCTAGACTATAACCTACGAACCCTGCATGTAGAGAATCTAAAACTTAAGACTTTATTGCATTGTGTCTTCTGTATTCGATCATTGCACTAACCAATAACTTTATTGGTTATGATCAGAATGCCGCCGAGAAGACAGACTCCCTCGTTGCCTCCACGACCACAAGACTTGGCTCCACATTCATCTACTCCTTCACCACCTGATTCACCACTGCCACTTCCTCCTCCTCCATTTATTCCTCCTCCACTTAACCCACCACCAGGCCTGAGCACGACTCAACTACTGGATCCTGCTACTATCGCCTTGGTGACTTTACTGAGCAGTCAGCTGACTAATCAGATGAAGGAGGTGATACTGGAGATGCTCAATCGTCTTCATAATGAAAGCAACAACACTGGTAACTCATCAGGAGAGGCCAGTGGAAATACTGGCAGTACATCGCATTACTCCTACAAGTCTTTTGTAGGATGTAAACCGTCTGGCTTTAGCGGGAGCGAAGGAGCCGTTGGATTAATCCAATGGATTGAAAAGATTGAGGCTACTCTGGACCTCTGCAGTTGTCCAGAGCACCACAAAGTTTGTTACTCTGCTGGAACATTCAACAAGCGAGCTTTGACTTGGTGGAACGGCCAGATCAATGCTAGAGGAAGAGAAGAAGCTATGTCCATGACTTGGGAAGACTTCAAGACACTACTGAGGAACGAATTTTGCCCCAAGAATGAACTGCAGAAGCTAGAGGTTGAACTGTCCGACCATGTGATGAAAGGGGCAGATCACATGGGGTACACTACTCGTTATCACTAGTTGGTTGCTTTGGTGCCAGACATGGTACCAACACTAGAAAAGAGGATTGACCGTTATGTAGGTGGACTTCCCGCCTGCATTCAGGGTTTAGTTGTTGCAGCAAACCCTGTCACTGTGGAGTCTGTGGTGAGTTTGTCTGGGAAACTCACTAATCTTATGGTAGCCTCTGGAGTTCTGAAGAAAGAGGCTGACACTGGCAAACGCAAGGAAGAGTCTTCAAAGAAACCCCATCATCATCAGAAGAAGAAGCAGAAGACCATCAAGAACTATACAGTGGCTACTCTTATCAATCAAATAGTAGTGGCACAGCAAAATGTGCCCAAGAAACAATACACTGGCCCACATCCTTCGTGTTCCAAGTGTCAGTATCACCATGCTACAAGCAACCAGTGCCGTCAATGCACGGGTTGCGGAAGATATGGACACTGGGTCCAGCAGTGCCGAAGAACACCAAACCAAGCAGTCAACAATGCTGCTTTAGCTCTCCCTCCACCAGCCAATCAGAACAACGGTGGATGCTTCAACTGTGGCAAACAAGGCCACTTTGCAAAGAACTGCCCGAAGAAGGCTCAACAGGCAGTTCAAGCACCCCGTGGACGAGCCTTTGCTATTGGAGCACCAGCTGCACACCAAGACCCGAATGTGGTCACTGGTACATTTCTCTTACATGACTTTTATGCATCTGTTCTATTTGATACTGGTGCGGATAAGAGTTTTATCTCTACCGATTTTGCATGCCAACTAGATTCCATAGAGGAACAGTTAGATTCCCCTTACATCATAGAAGTAGCTAACGGGAAACAGATCACAGTTAGTACTATATACAGGAACTGCCCATTGACACTTAATGGTCACACATTTACCATCAACTTGTTACCGATGGAGTTGGGTAGTTTCGACATCATTGTTGGAATGGATTGGCTTTCTTCTAATCGAGTGGAAGTCATCTGTTCTGAGAAGCTGCTTCGAATTCCATTACCGGATGATCGGGTGTTGGAAGTTAAAGGGGATCAAGCAAAACGAAGTGTCAAAATCATCTCTTGCATAAAGGCACGTAAGTGTCTACAGAAACAGTGTGTGTCGTTCTTAGCTCATGTGGTGGAAAAGGAGAAGGACAAGAAAAAGATTCAAGATGTACCTGTGGTGAAATAATATCCAGAAGTATTTCCTGAAGACCTACCAGGTTTGCCACCTGTGCGACCGGTATAGTTTCGTATTGACTTAATTCCGGGAGCAACTCCTGTTGCTAAATCTCCTTACAGGCTAGCACCTTCAGAGATGCAGGAATTGTCTAATCAGTTACAAGAGTTACTTGACAAGGGTTTCATTAGACCCAGCTACTCGCCTTGGGAAGCTCCGGTCTTGTTCGTGAAGAAGAAAGACGGATCGTTTCGGATGTGGATAGACTACCGTGAGCTGAACAAGCTAACCATCAAGAATCGGTATCCATTGCCGAGGATTGATGATTTGTTTGAGCAACTGCAAGGAGCTCAATACTTCTGAAAGATTGACTTGCGGTCTGGTTATCATCAGCTTAGAGTTCAAGAAGAAGATATGCCGAAGACGGCATTCCGAACCAGATACGGGCATTACGAATTCATGGTGATGCCTTTCGGATTGATGAATGCACCAGCGGTTTTCATGGACCTCATGAACCGAGTGTGCAAGCCGTATCTGGATCAGTTTGTCATTGTCTTTATTGATGACATACTGATTTATTCCAAGAGAAAAGCAGATCATGAATAACATCTCAAGAAGATCTTGGAACTGTTGAGAAGTTCAGTTTCTGGCTAAGAGAAGTTCAGTTTCTGGGTCACGTAGTCAACAGCGAGGGAATACACGTAGATCCTGCCAAGATCGAGGCAATTAAGAACTGGGATACTCCGAAGACACAGACGGAGATACGGTCTTTTCTGGGATTGGCAGGTTATTATAGAAGGTTTATCTCAAACTTTTCTAAGATAGCTCTGCCTCTCACGAAGCTAACCCAGAAAAGTGAACCGTTTGCCTGGGAGCAGAAACAAGAGGAGGCTTTTTAGACACTGAAACAGAAATTATGTGATGCTCCAATTCTATCTCTCCCAGAAGGATTTGATGACTTTGTTGTATATTGTGATGCCTCCCATCAGGGACTTGGTTGCGTACTTATGCAACGGGACAAGGTTATCGCTTACGCATCAAGACAGTTAAAAGTTCATGAGAAGAACTACACTACTCATGATCTTGAAATGGGAGCTGTAATCTTCGCATTGAAGATTTGGAGACATTATTTATATGGCACCAAGTGTACCATATTTACTGATCACAAGAGTCTGCAACATATCTTTGACCAGAAGGAACTCAACATGCGACAGCGACGTTGGGTTGAACTTCTGAACGATTACGATTGTGTGATCAAGTACCATCCGAGATAGGCGAACGTTGTAGCTGATGCCTTGAGCCGGAAGGAACGAGTCAAACCCTTGCACGTCAGAGCAATGGGAATGACCGTGCAGACGAGCTTGCGAGACAAGATAATTCAAGCCCAACAAGAATCAGTTGATCGAGGAAATCTGAAGAAAGAACTTGACTGTGGAGCAGAGAAACACCTTGAGACTAAGCCTGATGGAGTGATCTATTACCAAGATCGTATATGGATTCCGGTGGTAGACGAATTATGAAAACTTATCTTCGATGAAGCACACAAGACTAAATACTCCGTTCATCCACGCGCTGATAAGATGTACCAAGACTTGCGTGGATCTTATTGGTGGCCGGGAATGAAGAAAGACATAGCTGAGTACGTCGGTCGATGTCTTACGTGTGCGAATGTAAAGGCGGAACACCAGAGACCGTCTGGTTTACTGGAACAGCCTGAGATTCCGCTTTGGAAGTGGGAACAAATAGCTATGGATTTCATTAGCAAGCTACCCCGCACTTCCAGTGGTCATGATACGATTTGGGTGATCATCGACTGTTTGACAAAATCTGCTCACTTCTTGCCAATGCGTGAGACCTTCACGATGGATAAACTGGCGAGACTGTACATCAGTGAGATTGTGGTACGCCATGGTGTGCCATTGTCTATTATTTCTGATAGATACAGCAGATTTACATCAAGGTTCTGGCAATCGTTAATGAAATCTGTAGGGACGCGGTTAAATCTGAGTACAGCTTACCATCCACAAACGGACGGTCAAAGCGAACGTACTATTCAGACCCTGGAAGACATGTTGAGAACCTGTGTGTCGGATTTTGGTGGAAATTGGTATTTCCACTTGCCACTGATTGAATTCTCCTACAATAACAGCTACCACAGCAGTATTGGATGTGCACCATTCGAGACTCTTTATGGCCGGAAATGTCGATCACCGATCTGTTGGACCGAAGTGGGAGATAACCGCATAACTGGGCCAGAGCTTATTCAGGAAACCACTGACAAGATTGCCCAGATTCAACGAAGACTACAAGCTACTAGAAGCAGGCAGAAAAGCTATGCCGACAAACGGCGCAAGCCGCTAGAATTTCAGGTGGGAGACCGTGTCATGTTGAAGGTATCCCCTTGGAAAGGTGTAGTACATTTTGGAAAGAAAGGCAAATTTGCACCACGATACGTGGGACCGTTCGAGATCATCGAACGTATTGGTCCTATAGCGTATAGACTGAGATTACCTGATGAACTCAGTGGTGTGCATGATGTGTTTCACATCTTGAACTTAAAGAAATGCCTTGCTGATGAATCACTCGTCATTCCAATCGAAGAGATTCAAGTAGATGAACAGTTACACTTTATTGAGGAACCTTTGGAGATTATGGATCACAAAGTTAAACAACTGAGGCGAAGCCGTATTCCGATTGTAAAGGTTCGATGGAACTCAAGGCGCGGACCCGAGTTTACTTGGGAACGTGAAGATCACATGAAGTCAAAGTATCCCCGACTGTTTGAAGAGGAAGTTGTACCCGATAACAACTCTTAAATTTCAGGACGAAATTTCTCTAACAAGGGGAGACTGTAACATCAGTGCCGGAATCGTACCGGAACAGTGATCGCAACAGTAACATGAACAGTAATCAGGTACGAACTATATACATTTCAGTGTATTTCATATTCATATCAATTATCGTTATCATTTGATGTTATCATGTAGCAAACTTAGAACTATTTCAGAGAAACAAAGTTCATAACTATGGTCTAATAGTCAGATAATTATCTGGCAACACAGAACCATCATGTGATTATTTGTTAGGATTTTATTATGTATAAACGTATGTGACGCTTTATAGAACAAAACAACACGAATATCGTTACGTGAATGTTAAATTTACGGATTATTCGTATAGGTGACGATCCGTACGAATAAACCTGAAAGTTTAATGTTCAGAATGATATCCGATAATTAGAAAACAATATAGAATAGTGCAGTTATTGCCGTGTTCGTACGAGTGACGACTCGAACGAATACGCGCGACGACTGTACAATTCGATTTGAACAAGTTAATTTAAGAAATTTTAAAATAAACGAAAGATATTAGTTAATTTATTAGGAATCGCAACTTAAAATAAATTATTAAATCTCATTTTACAAATCACGTCGGTTCGTGATGAAAACTACGAGAAACCGATATTTTTCGCGAAACCGAGCGAGACCGTACCACCGGGTGTTTTGAAACAATTAAATGTGGCATTAATTGCCATAACCACCACCACCAAACTCTCTCTCCCTCATCAATCTCGTTCTCTCTCTCACTAGAAGCACCACCATCTCTCTAAGATTTCTCAACCATGTTGCATCCGATTCAAGTGTTCTAGGTGTCAAAACGATCCTTTCATCACGTAGAACCTGGAAGTACAAGTTATTCAAGCCTTATTTCACCAATTTTGAGGTAAAGATCTAGTTTAAATTCGGTTTTTGTGTGTGTAATCTCGAATCTTATACCTTATGGTGTCCTAACCGATCTAATACCTCAGATGCACCTAGATAAATCATTGTAGACGATTAGGATGTCTTAGGAACAAATTTGCAGGACTAAAAACCGAGAATGAAACGGAAGAGGGCCACACATGGTCGACAGGTTCGTGAAAGGGATGACACAGGTGGACGAACCTATCAGGGTAACTTCATGAAATGGCGAACCTATCTAAGGCTGGACGAACCATTGGTTAGCCGAACCTTAAAGGTTCGTGGGCGCAATGTATTAGCCGAACCCTTCAAGGGAACCGAACCTTAGTCCGGCGAACCCATAGGATTCTGTAAGGCCTAACCTGGAAACCTTCTTTGGTCGTACCATTAGGGCCGAACCCGCATGGCCGAAACTTATGCTTGAACGGGTAGGAGCAGCGAACCTAAGGATAACCTAGCCGAACTTTCCCCCTTTTGAACAAACCTTGGATCATTGAACTACAATTGGGCCAAACCTAACCATGTGAGGCATAGGTTTGCTTATCTGAGTTGCATAAAACTAAATCTCTTATAAAAATGGTGAGTCTAAGATTGGGAAATGCATGGGAGTTTACGTATAAGTACATGCAAACTATGTGGGAGTGTAGACAATAAAGTATAGATGTACTTATGGGGAACTAGGAAGTTTTTCTAGAACACCGTTACAATTATTGAGTGTTAGAAACTATTGATTTAGTTAACACTTGAGAATTATTATGGAACCATGTAGGTCATAACAAAGCCTTAAAGGTTCAAAGAGGTGTTAGATTAACTACTACCATAAATCTTAGAAAAAGACTTAGTATGAATAATTGATTTGGATAATGTGATTATCTAAGTAGAATTATTCAAAGAACTTGAATTGCGAGCAAGTGGAAATCAAAGATCATCAACTGGGCCTAAGTGGGCCCAATGGGCCTAGTTAAGCCCATCACATCTTAATCGTTAATTTAAGCTAAGTTGGCTATATTTAAATAAAAGAAAATGATCTATAAGCTTTGTTAAATTAAATTAAAGGATTTTCTAAACTAACGGTTTAACTTAAAATGAAAATTGATTAAAGCATATTAAGGAAAGATTTATTGTAACTAATTATGGGATATGGGCTATCAATTGGTAATTAAGTTAGATTAGCTAGATTAAATCATAGAAGCACTTTAGTAACTTAGGACAAATAGTTGCACACCGAGACCAAGACCTTAGATACGACGACTAACACGTAAACTTATCGTATTCGAATTCTTTTCAAACAACTCAGGAACTAAAGAAACCTAAGCTGCAACAAGAGCGCGCATTTTGTGATAGACCAGTTACATAGCAACACAGGTGAGTTCATTGCCCCTTTTCTAAACATTTTTGTTTTCAAACGTGGGGCTGAGAAGCATGAGTAAACTGTTTTATTTAAATTGTTTACCTAAATGCTTTTATTCATTATATGTTATCTCTTTATGCTTCTTGATACTCCTAGACTCCTGTCTAGGTAATTTATATGCAGAACTAACTATCAAGTTAATTAAATTGCTCTCATGAGTAATACTTTAATTCTAAACTCTAAACAAACCCTTAGTCCATCAAGCTCGATTTCAAGAATCTAAATTCAAAGTGAAATCAAAAGAACTGAAGCTAAAGATCATGTTCAAAGCAACCTAATTCAGTGTGTGATCTGAAAATAAAGGATCCTATTCAAGAATCAAATATCATTGTGAAATCATGGAAACTCTAAAGATCAAAATCAAGAGACTCAGGGAAATCAGAAATCATAAATGTGTGTGAATCATTGAAAATAATGAAATCATTAAGATCTAATGAAATCATTAATACTTGAGTTAAGGTGGATGTCAGTTGTAAAGAAATCAAGACCACGTGTAACACACATAAAGTCCCGGCATAAATAGTAGACTCTTGTAGTCAAGCTATATGGGCAATAATGTGAACTATCAAATGATATCAAAATCAAAATCAAAGAGAATCAAAGAGATCAAGAATCGAAGGATATCCGTAAAGCCCCGGCATGTACAGTAGACCAGTGGGTCAAGCTGATATGGGCATCATTAAAATCCCGACACGCTCAGGTATAATCCTTGTGATTTATGCCTGATATGGGTCACGTGTGAGAGGGTACAACTTGGACAACCACCAACAACTAAGTCTAATTGAATGAGTCAAATAAGGCCCAATCATCATGTCTTAGTTGGATTTAAATGTTTATTTATTTATTTATTTAATTAAACATTTAACATTATATTTCTATCATTGCTTTTGGGAAATCATGTAACTATGATGAACTCAAGAGAATCAAAGGTAAATCAAATTGTGGAAATCAGAAACTAAATCAGAGGTGAATGGAGTGAAACGCTTAATTATCATTAACAACAATATGTTAAGCAGTCCGGTATGTGGTGGGACGGTGGCTGGGGCTTGTCCCCTACATATGCCCTATATATAAGCATACTTGATTGGATAGCATAGGTGGTTGTTGATGAGGTTAAGGTTGTCACTTCGGGGGATCAAGGTAAACATTTTCAGGGTAATCAGATGCTATGAATCATAGGTTATGGAATCAAAGTAGTGGAATGAAATGCTTAATTATCACCACGAAAAATATATCATGTGGTTTAGTATGTGGTGGGACGGTGGCTGGGCGGGCGGTAAGTTCGACCCTACATATGCCCTATATATAAGTATACTGAACTGGATGGTATAGATGGTTAATGGTGAGGTTAAGGTTGTCATTCAGGTTATTCAAATTCATTTTTATAAAACTTAATGAACTCACCAACCATGTGTTGACTTGATTTTGCATGACTTCTCAGGTGACGAACAGGTCAACTAAGCAGCTATTGTTTTTGAGCTCGGATTTCAGTTAAAAGACCTAGTATTTTTGGACCTGCATATTTTTGGACAACATTACACAATTATTTTGTATATCTTGTGCAGATACGAGATAGAAGATTATGATGTGATAGTAGACTTACATTGTTAAATTATAAACTTAACTGATGTAATTTAACTTTGTAATTCTATTTTATTTTAGCAGTTTCTCATTTATATATATCATGTGCAATGTAAATAATCTGATCATTTCGATTATCACTCACGATATCACGCCCCGGGAACCTTCCGCCCGACGGGGACTCCGATCCAACGCCGCCGGCTCGGGGTGTGACAGTGACTGTACGCATACTCATTAGGCGGATTCTAGATATGGCGTCACCATCATCGCCGCATGTGTTTCAACAATATGAGGAGGAGCCGATAGCTCCAACGCTACCCGCATCACTTCTACCAACGACCGTAGAGACGCCTGACCAGTATCCCCTATCATCAGATGATCCCGTGGAGGATTTGGACAAGGATCCTGAGGAAGATTCTGATGACAACTCTGATGAGGATCCTGAAGAGGACCCCGTGGAGGAGTCACCTGACAATGCATCAGCCATACTAGAACCACCCAAGCCCAAGAGGCAATGTCTTGAGTCGGATGTTATTGCCAAAATGACTTGGGATGCCTGGGTGGATGATCGAATCGAGTGTCTTGTGGAGGAATTGAGATACGCCAACACTCGACATGCAGAATTCTGTAGCAAAGTCAACAAGATGGATCAAGATATGACCCAGTTGATTGCTCTATTCCAGGCGGCCGAAGACCCAGCTGCCATTGCTGAAGCTAGAATCGAAAAGCTAGAGAACAGAGCTGTCATTCCAGACCCGGAAGAGTCTAACACCGCGGAAGACGAACCAGCAGAGGATGCTGATCCTGATTCCACTATCGATAATGCCTTCGATTAACGTAGCATAGACCTAGTAGGGACGGGTTGTGTCTCTGTACTGGATAATTTGGAATCTAAACGTTTTGGTATTATATTAATTGTAGCCATTACAACTTATTATGTATCAAGACTATTATTAGATATTGAAAGTCTTGTCTATGCAAATTTATACATGTTTTCTTTACGCACCCACCGCAAACGTAATCTTAACACTCTGAAAACACTCTAACGCTTATTCTCGCTATGAAGATCATGGATGGAAGACGCGGAGGACGACGAAATGCGGGAGGACATAGGAACATCAGCTCGAGATCGAAGCATACACTGCTTGATCATATGAGCTGGCACGCCTGTGCCCAGAAATGGTGACACCGGCCTACAAGGATATCGAGAAATACATTGAGGGACTGCCCCCCTCAAATCATGGATGGAAGACGCGGAGGACGACGAAATGCGGGAGGACATGGGAACATCAGCTCGAGATCAAGGCATACACTGCTCGATCATATGAGCTGGCACGCCTGTGCGCATAAATGGTGACACCGGCCTACAAGCATATCGAGAAATACATTGAGGGACTGCCCCTCAAATCCAGGGAATGTACGTTCAGCTGATCCCATTAGCTTACAACAGGCGGTGCGATTAGCCCACAACCTCACTGATTTAGCTGTGGCACAAGGACTCTTACCACCCTGTGGTGCTGTAGCAAACGGCCGATAACAAACGCAAATGGGATAACACCCTGAGCAAACCTTCCACTCTTCAGCCACCACCACCACAACAACGTAAGTTTGGATCACCCCAAGCTTATGCACCTCCCATCCCAACCACTCAGATTTCAGGAGCCTATGCAGGCAACCACCCCAAGTGCAACAAATGTAATTTCCATCATGCCTTGGGACAATGTGGCTCTATCCGATGCCAGCATTGTGGCAAAGGAGGACACCTCGCCAAAGATTGTAGAGGAGAGATACTGGCGTAAACCCCACAGCCACAACAACAGCAACTCGAGGCACCAAAGGGCTGTTTCGAATGTGGGAAACCAGGCCACTTCAAGAAGGACTGCCCACATATGAAAAACAACAACAACTGGAACAACAACGGTCCGAAGGGACGAGCCTTCGTGATCGGGGCGAAAGACGCCAGAAGGGATCCCAACCTTGCAACAGCTACGTATCTCCTAAACGATCATTACGCTTCTGTATTGTTTGATACTGGTGCTGAGAAAAGTTTTATATCTAAGGACTTTAGTGAGATACTTGCCATTACCCCAACACCCTTAGAGGTTGAGTATGCAGTAGAGCTAGTTGATGGTAAACTGATTGTAACTAAGCACATTCTGAGAGAATTCACTTTGGAGCTAGCAAACCATAAGTTTAAGATTGACCTCATGCCAGTCAAACTAGGCAGTTTTGATGCAGTAGTGGGCATGGATTGGTTGTCTGAAAAACCAAGCTGAAATCGTTTGCCACGACAAGGTTGTGCGCCTACCCCTCCCTAATGGAGAAACCTTAAAAATTAATGGTGAAAGGAGCGACACTCCTCTGAACATCATCTCGTGCATGAAAGTTCACAAATGCCTACGAAAGGGATACACAGCCATACTGGCACTTATCACCGACAAGACCACATAACAGAAGAAAATAGAAGACATCCCAGTCGTTGATTTTTACTTTGTGGGACCTTTGTTGATATTGATCACTTAGGATAGAGCTACATTGTCATATGAAGAACTAGATGGAGGGTGGTAGGCTCTACCTTTTGCCAGTAAGCCTTTGTTGCAGCATCACACATAACTTTCTCTCCATCTCTAATTGCTTGATCAGGGAGGAATATATTGGGGAGAACCCGTCCTCCTAATCCAAGGTTAAGGGCTTCCCTCTGAGCCTGGATTTCTTCCAATGAAGGCAACTCTCTGTTGGATATTTCATTTTTAATTTCTCTTGTGTGAAGATCCATGGTAGAGTTCTCTAGATAGGCAACTTCCTTTTGTTTCTTGGTGGAAGCTGTCGTAGCTTTGGATGTAGCAGCAGCCTGTTCAAGCTGTTACACCTTGTCCAGCTCAGCTGCCATTCTAGGCAATGACGAGAGCAATACCTCTTCAATGCCGTATCCTTTCTCCTGGAGGAGACCAGAGAGTTGTAGAATCTCACCATCCAGGGACGTCGGCCCTTTTTTGTGAATGGCTTCCTGTCCTCCTGAGGAGTTTCCTCCTTGGGGTTAGTATTCTTTTTCCTTTATCAAGTATGTTTGACGTGGAGGAGATTCATGATGTGGCCTCACGAGTTGGTTCATCGGCCGGTTGTTCATCTGAGGAAGAAACCTCAAGAATGACTGGCCCTAGGAGACAGTTTCCACTTCAGAGGCCACTTCAGCATCCATTGCCCACTCCGGTTGACAAACCATCTTGGAAGGTTTCTTAGATGTTTCCTCATAAATCACAGGGTTAGAGTAGAGGTCCTGTACAACCAAAGTCCCAGAAGGAGACTCATGTTCCATGGAGATATAGGTTGTTTCTTCAGAGTGCTCCTTCCCTCCTTCAGCTAGAGGGCTTGACCCCCTGGGTTGTACCTTCTCCCCATTTTTGGAAGCGTTAGGGTAAGTGAGGACACCTAGCCAGGGCCAGGGTGAAAAGAGGTACAAATAGTGTTTGGGCGAAGCTGCAGGTCTAGGATGGTAGCATGTTTTTCTTGAACATGCAGCCTCTAGGTAGCCACTTCTACTTCAAGAGAAGCTACCCTAGCTTGTAAGGAGGTGATGGTAACCGTCAATTCTTGTGTGATGGTGTCCTCCTCCACCAGAGTGGAATCACGGGATTATGGAGTCCTGAGCATGCCCCCTGCACCTCCATCACTAAAGGTGGTTTCTTGGCACCCTGGATTCCTCTCATTGAAGATGACATCATAGAAATCATCTGCAATGGGAGTTGCCACATAGGAGGGCCTATTGCATGTACCACTGATTTGATGACGCTAATAAGGTTCATCAGTAGTGGTAGCCTCCTCTGTATTGACCCATTCAAAACTTCTGGGGTCAATCTCTATGTTGGTGGCTCTAGGTAAAGGAACCTTGTTTCCGGCTCTTTTACCACTCTTTGTAGATTTTGTGAAGTGTGGGAAAGTGGGTCATCCAGAGCAGCTGTGAAGCATCCTTGAGCCTGGGTGAAAGTATGCATGGGGGGCAGTGATGGGGTAGCAACACCTATGAACCTAGGAGACAGTCATTGTTCTAAGGGAGTTTCCTCAAAGGAAGCAAACTCCATTGCAATTCGTTCATAAAACAAATAATAAACATAATCTTTATTCTAAAAAAGCTACAATAAGCAATAACATGTAGTAGAGATATAACATAAAAAAATAATAAGTATTAACATGTTTAACAAAAATAATTAATAAACATACATTCGAATGGAATCATCACTACAATAATGTGTGTCTTCAATATCATCATCTTCATTGTCAACATCGTGGTTTATTTCATCCTTCTCATCTGAAAATTATGCATTTTCATCTTCCTCCTCTTCTTCATCACTATCAATATCATCATCTTCATCCACACTTTCAACTGAAGTCGTTCTCATGGGCAAAAAGCCTAAGTCAACAACTAAGTTACACTGAAAAGATTCATTGTCTCGTAAAACATCTATCCCATCATAGACAACCAAGTTATAGTAAGATGATTGAGTATCATGCAAGATATCTATTTCATTAACACTCATACTTGGATCATCCCAAAGTCTTCGATGGTGTACGTCTTCAAAAACTTTCTAATTACCTGTGGTTCGAGAAGGACCTTGGAGATATAACACTTTCTTAGCTTGTATATCTAAAATATATTGTTTCTTAACAAACCATTCACGGTTAATGTCGATCACAATTATATTTTTTTCTTAATTAACCGTTTACCAGATGTGTAGAACGATTTACAACAAAATAGTACAACCGAGTAAACATGTAATAGTTCATCTCTATGATCTCCTCTATTCTACCATAAAATGGAGTTTTATATTCTCCTATGGTAACAAAACCACTATTTAGAGTAGTGTGTCGAACATCATGATTGTGTACCACAACTCAAAGAAGATACTTATTTTAGCCCAATTCAACTCAGACGTAGAACATTTTCTTTTCACTCCTCCATGACTTGGATTTTTTCCTTGCACATGATTGGGAAGACTTTGTAATTTTTTTATAATTTGTATATTAGTCAATGGCTTAAAAGGATCTCTAGTTTATTTTCATCCATTAAACAAAAAATGTCACACCCCGAGCCGGCGGGCTAGATCGACTTTCCCATTGGGCGGAATGGTCTCGGGGCGCGATTGTGACAGTTGCATACGAGAATCACGTCATTAATGGTGTGATCACATTTGGTCGTTATAGAAATTCACGCTAAGTTGGCGGTTGAAATTATTACAGATTGATAGTATGCGAGAAATGATGAACGTGGGCGAAAACCGTGTGCAAAACGGAGTCCTGGATTGCCTGGAATCGAAAAACGAAGAAAAAGATCTAAGTACTGATCAAATGGGCTCGTCGCGGTACGCGAAGGAGGAGTTGAGTTTCCTTCGCGGTACGTGATGCATGAAAAATATCTGAGATTCCCGAAAATCTTCGCGGTACGCCAAGCCCACTTAGGCTTCCCATCGCGGTACGCGATGGATGAGGCGGTGGTGAAATATGATCTACTTCATCAGATTTCATGCAGAGTTTAACTTTTATTTTTCATTCGAACTCAGACGACCCACCAGCCAAAAACTCAACCAAACTACCATCCAATCTTCATCTTCAAGCCCTCTGAACGCAAGGATCGCACCAGGGATCATCTCTACAAGTTCTGATCGTTGTTTTAACCGCAGATATCCATCAGAATAGGTAATGATCCGTTTTAACTTTCTAGTTTGATTTTGATTGATTAGATCTTGATTTTGAACGTAATGACATAGTTAGGATTGTTGATTGTTGCCTAGATGATGGCTAGGATTGATTATAAACAAAGAACACGATGTTTTAACGGTTAAATCCTTGTTTTGATCCGTTGTAATGCCCGGTTTGCATGAAACCATAACCAAGATTATAATGGTTTAACCCATTTGATTATAACAATGTAGGTGATTAGTTGGATTAATTCTTGAAATGCAAGATTAAATCCAAGTGTTTCAAACTAATCACAATCATTAACATACTCATTGGAACGATTATCTGATGTTTATGATAACCGTCAGATTAGTATGTTAAACTTGGTTATTACACCTATTCAAATGCTACATTGTGATATTTCATGATATTTGGGTAATCAATAACAAGGATTAATCATTCCTAAGCCATTAAGCCATCTAGAAACTGTTTTAGCATTATAATCAACAACATTAACTATTTGGTTAATCCAAGACTATTCTGATTAATCAAGAGTGTCATCAACCTTGTATTAAGAATCTAATGCAATGTAGGTTCCTACATTATCATACATTGTATGATATAATATACTAAAGTAACCAATTAAACATTTAATATCGGTTTGATGACTTGCAAAGCAATGTCTTTGACATTGAACGTTCAGAAAGATCTAATCAGTAAACTAGAACATAAATAACTCATTAAATATAACTAAATGCAGAATCATCTCTTTGTCATCAGCTTCGAGATATTTTGCTACATCTATATCATCATGTGAGTTTCGTACAATCCCCTTTTTCTTTTTAATGTTTTATAAACATCGGGGTAACTCTGCAAACCTTTTCTGAACATATGATATGCCTCACTGTTTTTAGTGTGATTTCATGTGACTTTTGTGTGATTTCATGGGATTTTGCCGTTAGTATCTTTATCATAGTATCAAAAGACCTCATTTCATGAACTGTATCTAGTGAACCCGTGTGGGGCGAAATAGAAAACATTGATAGTACTATTGGCTGACAACCCATTTGCCGGGAGCTTGCAACTCCCCTTGGTGCAAATGTTTGTTATCTATTTCCAAAACTTCTTAATGTAAGTGATAAACATTAAGACAATGAGGCACCAAGATATTTATCGACGGGTAATATCTTCACAAAACAAGAACATAACAGTCCGAAAGGAACTAGATACGGGTCCCATGGTTATCCGGAACTGAACTTTCTGAGAACATACTTGTCATATCATATTGTTTTAAATTGAACTGTCGAACTCACCAGCTTTGTGCTGACGTTTCAAACTCAAATCTTTTTGCAGGTAAATAGTAATCACCGGTGAGGACGCACTTTTGGAGTACTTGCACTTGAATAATTTAGTTTGTAATTAAATAAACTTAGTTGTAGACTGCAATGTGGATGTTAATGACGAACCTTCTAATGTATTTACTTTAAGTTAATCTGTGTGCTTGTGATATCAGATCAAGTAAGTCACCCCTCACCTCAGAGACATCACCACTATGCTTCCGCAACCGTTTCAATGACATCGTACATGAGGTGACGAGAGGTGGGGGTGTGACAGGGTGGTATCAGAGCCACAGGTTATAGAATTTAGGTGCACTTAGAGACCTAGACTATAACCATAGGCTCGAATAGTAACACAGAGAGCGCCGAACATTATTAACGAACAACACTTGTTTTGAATGAAGCCAGAATAATCAGGTGGTACAAATTCCAGTTATGAATGGCCAGCATAACTGAAATTTGCAACACGTGTGCATTCTAGTATAATTTAATTCAAGTAGAACATTAATAACTGTAAAGACGAATAGTTGTCTGGAGATAGGAAAGAACATCATATCATATCATGTCCATGTTTTTGTTAAATATCGTTATTTAATATTTACTTCATGATACTGATTAGAGATTTTGATTGTACAGCGATGGCCGAACAAGCCGAACAGTATATTTACCAGAGATTTCCCTATCTGAGGTTGGACGATACCCCGAGTTCTAGTACAGGAGCAGACTCAGATCCTAGTGAGGCTTCATCTGCAGCCTCTCAGGCGACCCCTGCCGGACCGCATACACCATCATCCCCCAGACCTGTTACTCCACCACCACCACCATCACCAGTACATCATTCCCCACACCTGTTACTCCACCACCACCACCATCACCAGTACTACCACCACCAGCCCCTATTGTACCCAGTCCTCCCCATTCACCCTTGGTTCAAGTTTCTGCTGAGAGGAGACAGAGCTCCTCTCCACGGAGAGTCCCTGCGTGGGACGGATTACGACGGATGCGGGGACAAGCCCGCAAGACCACAGGGCTACCCCCGAGACATCAGATGGCTCCACGAGATGAGCCACAGACTGTACATGAGGTGGGAGAATCCTCCCACCAAGCTGAGTTGAGGGCTCAGATGCAGCAGGTCTCTCAAGACCTGCAGGGTCTGAGGCAGGACCTTCACCACCATCAGAATACCCTGGAGGATACCCGCACCACAGTACTTGAGATTCTTACTTCACACCTGACTTTGATGGAGCAGGTGAATCTCATGGGTACTGATGCCCAGGCTTGGAGGACGACCATAGAGGAGCGTTTGAGTAGGACCTGGAGACAGGCACTGATTGCTGCAGTTTGGCAGCAAGTTGCAGTCTGGAGAGAGAGACTGCAAGGCTGGATTTGGATGCTTGGTACACTGAGCACTGAGGCTAGACTCTTATGTTTAGCTATAGTATTAGCTATTATAGCTATTATACTAGCCTGCTTACCGTATTTCCTATGGTAAGTGTGATCGAGCATCACTCATTTTGGGACTTGTCATTGTACATACCGTAGATGGATATGTTGTTATCTATGTGGATGTTGTAGTAACACTCGTTTGTATCAAACTCTATGATAGTGCTAATAAATAGTTGTTTTATGTATTTAACTGTGTAATGGGTTATATATGTCGTGTGTGATTGGTGTGTTAATATCAAATTCATGTAATCAACAACTAGAGACTAAAAACAATTCCAAGTAAGAACATATCAACTTGAGAACATATCTATTGCCAGTATGGTAATGTATCATATCATTGTGATTTCAAAGTCCTGTGTGGCAACATTTCAATTGTCTGTTTGACAACATTTCAAAGTCCTGTGTGGCATCATATCAAAGTCCTGTGTGGCAACATTTCAATTGTCTGTGTGACAACATTTCAAAGTCCTGTGTGGCATCATATCAAAGTCCTGTGTGGCAACATTTCAATTGTCTGTGTGACAACATTTCAAAGTCCTGTGTGGCATCATATCAAAGTCCTTTGTGGCAACATTTCAATTTTCTGTGTGACAACATTTCAAAGTCCTGTGTGGCATCATATCAAAGTCCTGTGTGGCAACATTTCAATTGTCTGTGTGACAACATTTCAAAGTCCTGTGTGGCATCATATCAAAGTCCTGTGTGGCAACATTTCAAAGTCCTGTGTAATATTTTGACATTTTGTTGAATTATCAGGACTAAGTATAACTACGAATATCTGTATGATCTGCGTGTATTGAGAACATGTCTGGACTAAATTCATGTAGTTATACTGTATTCTTTATAATCACATTTCAATATAAATTTTCGGTGTAACTGAATATGATTGAATTTATGTGATAGAACGGTTTATATCTTTAATGTTCTTAAACTGACCTGAGTTTGTCTGCTTGTGAGCAGATTAATGGCTCCTAAACGAGGTCGACCAGCTAAGAAAGCTACCCAGAACATTACAAACCCTGAACAGAATCAAATTCCACCTTTGAATGTTGAATCAAATCCAGATCCGCATGTTAATCCGGAAGTGAACGTGGTTCCACCTGGGAACTTGGAAACAAATACTGCTCCACCAGTGAACCCTGGAGCAAGCACTGTTCCACCTGCTGGTACAAGTGTATCTGAAACAAACGAAGCTATGATAGCACAAATTGTGCGTGAACAACTATCTGCTTGTGGTGTTCTGACACAACACCAACCACATATCACCGCAGGTTCTGGTGGGGACCACGATCATGCTGAACATAATCCTACTGGTGGTCACGTCGAAACTCATACTACCATCGGTGCAACAGAATAGGTAATGATCCGTTTTAACTTTCTAGTTTGATTTTGATTGATTAGATCTTGATTTTGAACGTAATGACATAGTTAGGATTGTTGATTGTTGCCTATATGATGGCTAGGATTGATTATAAACAAAGAACACGATGTTTTAACGGTTAAATCCTTGTTTTGATCCGTTGTAATGCCCGGTTTGCATGAAACCATAACCATGATTATAATGGTTTAACCCATTTGATTATAACAATGTAGGTGATTAGTTGGATTAATTCTTGAAATGCAAGATTAAATCCAAGTGTTTCAAACTAGTCACAATCATTAACATACTCATTGGAACGATTATCTGATGTTTATGATAACCGTCAGATTAGTATGTTGAACTTGGTTATTACACCTATTCAAATGCTACATTGTGATATTTCATGATATTTGGGTAATCAATAACAAGGATTAATCATTCCTAAGCCATTAAGCCATCTAGAAACTGTTTTAGCATTATAATCAACAACATTAACTATTTGGTTAATCCAAGACTATTCTGATTAATCAAGAGTGTCATCAACCTTGTATTAAGAATCTAATGCAATGTAGGTTCCTACATTATCATACATTGTATGATATAATATACTAAAGTAACCAATTAAACATTTAATATCGGTTTGATGACTTGCAAAGCAATGTCTTTGACATTGAACGTTCAGAAAGATCTAATCAGTAAACTAGAACATAAATAACTCATTAAATATAACTAAATGCAGAATCATCTCTTTGTTATCAGCTTCGAGATATTTTGCTACATCTATATCATCAGGTGAATTTCGTACAATCTCCTTTTTCTTTTTAATGTTTTATAAACATCGGGGTAACTCTGCAAACCTTTTCTGAACATATGATATGCGTCACTGTTATCTGTGTGATTTCATGTGACTTTTGTGTGATTTCATGGGATTTTGCCGTTAGTATCTTTATCACAGTATCAAAAGACCTCATTTCATGAACTGTATCTAGTGAACCCGTGTGGGGCCGAATAGAAAACATTGATAGTACTATTGGCTGACAACCCATTTGCCGGGTGCTTGCAACTTTCCTTGGTGCAAATGTTTGTTATCTATTTTGAAAACTTCTTAATGTAAGTGATAAACATTAAGACAATGAGGCACCAAGATATTTACCGACGGGTAATATCTTCACAAAACAAGAACATATCAGTCCGAAAGGAACTAGATACAGGTCCCATGGTTATCCGGAACTGAACTTTCTGAGAACATACTTATCATATCATATTGTTTTAAATTGAACTGTCGAACTCACCAGCTTTGTGCTGACGTTTCAAACTCAAATCTTTTTGCAGGTAAATAGTAATCACCGGTGAGGACGCACTTTTGGAGTACTTGCACTTGAATAATTTAGTTTGTAATTAAATAAACTTAGTTGTAGACTGCAATGTGGATGTTAATGACGAACCTTCTATTGTATTTACTTTAAGTTAATCTGTGTGCTTGTGATATCGGATCAAGTAAGTCACCCCTCACCTCAGAGACATCACCACTATGCTTCCGCAACCGTTTCAGTGACATCGTACATGAGGTGACGAGAGGTGGGCGTGTGACAGCGATCGCATTGGTGTGATGAGATTGAATAAATAGCACATGATATATAATTGAGAAAATTAAACAAACATACAATAAGAATTACATTAGCTTGAGTTCAATAATCTAACTCTGTAATAAAACCAAAAGACATATGATATAATTTTGTCTTGATCTACAAAATGTTCCGGATCATATATGATTCCTACACAAAATGTCAAAATCTGATATGTCCTTCTAATAGTCCACCAAGCTAATCCCTTGCTTTTGGTGACTAAACATGTTCGTCACCTGAGAAGAGTCATGCAAAAACAAGACAACACTAGGTTGGTGAGTTCATTTGTTTATTTCGTTTGAAAATGTTTTGGAAAACATTTGATCCCGTTCAAAACAGTTTTTTGACATTTTGTAACTCCAGCTCAGACTATGATATAAAAAACATAGGATTTCCCACAAAATGTTGATTAAGTAAGAAATTCCTCTTGTCTTAAAGTAATTTGATTTCCCCCCACGCACAACTTCCACCTTAGACATCACTACTGACATCACCCCGTCTTGCCAAGTACCGCTTATATATAGGGCATACATAGGGTCAAGCCCAGCCGACATCGCACCACGTCCTCAAGACACGATCATGTTCTTAGCGGAAACTAAGGCTTTCCCTTTGCAATCACACACATATGTTCTCAATCATCACATTGCTCGCACGTTGTTCTCAATGAATGAGTTTATTGTTTCTCACACCCAACTGGGAGTGACAGTCAACTCATTTAACAGGTACATTTTAATTGAACAACATTGTGGTCAACGCTAGTTACACCACAATGCACCCAATCTCCACCCAATTGGTTTAGAATTTGTTCTCACAATGTCTTCACACTTGTCTGCCCAGACCAAAGCTTAGGATGATTATCAATCAACTAGATTATTGCCAGTGCTCCAAAAAAAATGTGGCTAGTAAATAGTAAAGTTCTGCCAATTTATTATCACCCATGTGGTCGTTTACCAAACCTGATTAATGCTGCCCTATGATAATTACGTTCGAGGATTACGTCATCATTGACTGAAAGCACATGTCATCATGCTTGAAATCAATGTTACTTGAACGATTGTGATTATTTCGATTTGATAGTACGTGAAAAATCGTGACCGTGGGTGAAAACCATACGAGAAACGGTGTTCCCGATTCTCCGGAATCGAAAAAGTAAGAAAAATTCAAAGTTATAGCACTCCGGGACTCGTCGCGGTACGCCAAGGCCATTATGAGGTCCCTTTGCGGTACGCGATGAATCAAAATATCTGAGGCTACTCCGGATTTCTTCACGGTCGCCAAGAGTTTTTCAGCCTTCCTTGGCGGTACGCGAAGCATAGGTCGGTCTCATGGATCAGATTGAAATATGTAAACTTCATGCACAATCTATTTTCTTTCATCTCTCAAACTCCAACACTAAAACCTTCTACCAGATCAACTCTTTATCAACAAATCAGTGTTTTGAAGCCTTCCAAACGTCCTGATCGAGCTAAGGAACGATTCTACAAGTCCTGATCATCGTTTTTATACAGGAAATACGTTCGATCAGGTAACGATTCGTTTTATCCTACTAGTTTGTAATGGTTAGATTAGATCTTGTTTTTGAACGTAATGAAATAGTTATGATTGTTGATTATTGCGTAAATGATGGTTAGGAATGGTTAGAAATGAAGAACTTGATATGTTAACGGTTAAATCCTTGTTTTGATTCGATGTAATGCCCGGTTATCATGAAACTATATCTTAGTTTATAATGGTTTAAACCAATTGATTGTAACAATGTTTGTGATTGTTTTGATCATTCCTTGAAATGCTAGGTTAAATCCAAATTTTTCAAACCAATGACCAGCATTAAGATAATCACTTGAATAACAATTTGATGTTTATGATAATAGTCAGATTTGTACATTGAATATGGTTGTTAAACCTATTCTAATGTCACATTCTTATGTTTCATGATATATGGTAATCAATAACAAGGATTGACTGTTCCAAAGCTAGAAATCCATCTAGAAACTGTTTCAGTAAAATAATCAACAACAATACATAAAATAATCAACAACAATACATATTTGATTGATCTGAGAATATCCTGATTAATCTAATGAGTCATCAACTTTGTATTAGGAACATGAATCATTATAGGTTCCCACATTATCATACATTGTATGATCTTACATTAAAACAACTAGTTAAAGACCTGATATTAGTTTGATCACTCAATATACAAAGTCTTTAACATTGAACGTTCAGAAATCAATCAATAAGTTAAAACATAAATAACTTATTAAACAATAACTAATGCAAAATTATACTATACTACGAGTCTGTACGTTACTCGGCTAGCTTTGAGATTTCAAGTGAGTTTTGTACAACCCCTTTTCATTTTTAATGTTTTACAAACCTCGGGGGATTAATGAGAAATATTTCTTGAAGATATGATATGTACCACTGTTATCAGTGTGATCTCATGTGAACTTGTGATGAACTCGTAAGATTTCATAGGATTGTGCCTGTAACTCTTTATCACAGTTTCAAAAAAGTCCTCATCTCCTGAACTGTGTCTAGTGAACCCATGTGGGGCCGAACATGGAACATTAATAGTACTATTGGCTGACAACTCATTTGCTGGGAGAATTGCATGTCCCCTGGTGTGAATTCTTGTTACCTGTTTCCGTTATCTTCTTAATGTTAGTGATAGACATTAAGATAATGAGGCATTAAGATATTTACCGACAGGTAGTATCTTTGTAAAATCATAGATTCGTCCGAAAGGAACTAGATATGGGTCCCATGGTTATCATTGAAACTGTATATCAAAAATTTGCATATCATATCAAATTGTGTAAAACAATCCTTACGAGCTCACCAGCTTTCTGCTGACTTTTCAAACTCTAACATTTTTGCAGGTAGACAGTGATGGCGGGAGAGATTGCACTTCAAGCACTTGTAATTAAATAAATTAGTTCTAAACTATTATTATTGGTTTGTAATAACCATACCCTTGTAATGCAATATCTTTAAGTTAATCTGTGTGTAGTGAAACCGGATCAAGTAAGTTGCACCCCATCTCTAAGACATCACCACTATCCTTTCGCAACCTTCTTAGAGTGATCAGTGACATCATCACAGGTGACGAGAGGTGGCGGTGTAACACGCCCTGTTACAGGTCATACGATACTGGCCAAAGGAAGTACAGAATTGCAAATAGCGTACCGACCTAACTCGCCGGAGGTTTGTCAAACCTATGGTACAATTACGTTACCGTCGGTCCCGGCCACTGCCACTCAATGATAAACGTACTAAAAGGTACTTGACGCACAATGGATCCAAAGAAAATGACACATGTTAATAGTGATATAATTGAAAAGTTTCACTAGAAACCACACTCATTTCATAAGTTATCATAATTGTCATTCACACAATGTTATATGTTCTCACAATTGTCATTTACCCATAATCCCGATTTAAAAGATTTAAAACATTTATACATAGGTAATAAGTAATTTAGTTTAATTGTTTCGAAATCAAATGAAATCAAAAAATGTATAGTGAATTCTGGAAATATCATCACAGATGTGGCCTATACCAAAAGTCTAGCCCGAACTTATTGAGGTATAGGACTTTCTGTTTTCTCTTGTTTTCGTCTCACTTGGTCTTGTTTCGTTATGGTTTTTTTCTCACATGTTATCTTTGATATTCCCCTGATATTTCACTTTGAAATTCACTTGATATACACACGAAATATAATCTCGGGAAAATAATTTTAATCTAACATAATAGTTGTTAGAAATTATCTTAAGTTTGAAAATAATAATCCAGTATATGAATACTTAGGAATACCCTAGATGTTCCTGGATACCTGGCATAATAGTATTTGAGATCCCATAAACGTCTGTAATCGTAACATAAGAATTAGAAAGCATTACATACATTTTATAATCAAAATAAAATATATAAGCATGCTTCTCAGCCCCACAGTTATAAATCAAAAAGATTTGAAAAGGGGCAATGAACTCACCTATGATGTGTTAGACTGTTTACTTCCTTCAAGAATGCTATCGCTCGTTGTTTGTAGTTGGATTGTGTTCAACCTGTGTTTCATTAATTGGTGTTTAACATTATTAGTATTCGTATTTGATTCTTGTTAGGTTTGAAATAAGTGTTTTGATCTAGGTGACCTATTGCTTCTTTAATGTGTAACTAAGTTTTTGACTATGTGTTTCATCATTCCAATCATATTGACTTCTTACCCATCATCATTTAAACTTGCTTATTGAAATACGGTTTGTGTTCAGAAAGTCATGTTCTAAGATTCTAAGAAATTAGTGGCCTTGAAAATGGTACTTGATTATAATGAGAATCAGGTTTATTTTATAAAAGAGTTCTTTTTCTTAAATGATGTTACAAAACTTATGTTTATATTATAAAAGAAACTTATTTACATGATATTGTTAAAAACACTTTTAGAGAGAAATTGCCATTATCATATTAAATTTGATTACATATCATTATATAATACATTTAGTAAAATCTATGTTTATAACATGATAGTATTAAGTTTACAACCTTGGAACTTAGGTTAAACATGTCAAGTTTACCCAACTCCTTGATTGTCCTCTTTGATTCATGTTATCCTGATTTAGTCCTTCTGTATGTTTAAATTCGATCTCTTAACATTTAATCTATTTGATTTTATAATTCAAATGATATGTTGATGGGGGTATGATGTGGTCGATGGCTTTAGAATCATTTACTCTTTACCGAATTATAATAGCACCTTATCAACCCTATCACTAATAATCCATCCCATTGTTATTGAGTTTCATTGCTTTTGGTCTTCAATAGCTTATAAAACACCAAGTGTATACTTAAGTGTGATGTCAAAGTGTTTTTTTTGTCACATGCTAGTATCGATGAGTCGTAGGATCGGTTAAACCTTGAGGAAACCCTAATAGGCTTCAACCGATACTATCACATTTAACCCGACCCTATGTCCTTATGTTCGCTAGTTAATTAGTTTTAACTTTATTTTACTTGGACTATCGTGAAGTAATAGTATCAATGAAGAGTTGGTTAGTATCGATGGGCCTTATCTCATCCAAGACTTAGAAACTTTTAAGGGTAGGCTGTGGATACTATTAGCATCGGCAGCCACCCTTATATCAATGTTAGGCCTCCAATTCGTGATGATCTTGACGGGATTTCGAATTGAAAACACTTGGATTACATAGAAGTAACTATTGTTGATGATCCAAGATGGTTGGCAACTAGTCTCAGGTAGTATTGATGGGTTTAACCTCGGTTGAAGTTGCACAAACAAGGGATGTCGATACTAATAGTATCGGTAGTCCCTTGTCATCAATACTATGCTTTGACCTTATCAATATCAACCAACACTAGTTCACCAGCCCTTGGTGTCCTTCGATCTTAGTAGTGTCGATGAGAACTCGGCCTGAGATGGTCCTTTCGATCCTAATAAGTTCGATGAACCCAACAGTGCCCAGCCGACATCCATACTGCTAGTATCGATGCTCCTAGCATTTATACTATTCATCTTGTTCAAAGATGATTTGAGGTTGTTTTCACCATGAATCATCATCTGCTCAGCTGGAGAAAGATTTTGATGGGTAGATCCTCAAAAATGGTTGAGTTTTGAATGATTTAGAGCTAGGGTTTTTTTTAGTGAGAGAAAGTTACAGAGAGGAGAGCTTCCAGCTTTTAGAGAGAGGGAGGAAGCTAGAAATGAGAGGGGAAAGGAAGAAAAACGGGTTTTATAGTCCGGGTTTTTACCCGCGTATTCGATTTCGATTGGTTTCGTTTAATTATGTTATTACGATGCGTTACGCTAACTACATAATTTTTTTATAAAATAGATTAATTTAAATCTTTTTAAATGGTGATTCCTAATCAATATTATTTTATTTTATTTTCATTCTTTTAAATTTCGAAAACATTTATTTTTAATCGTTTCGTTAGAAAATGCAACTTGTGCGCCTATTCGTACAGAGCGCTAACTTTACGAACACAATCGTCAGTTTCACTTTCTGGTCTGGTTTTCTATTACCAAATATCATTTAAAACATCAAACTAACAGATATATTCGTATGAATAGTCACCCACACGAATACGCTGTTTGCTTGCATTTACGTAATGAGACCGGATTATTGTTAATGATTGACATCCTCACAGCCGTTGAAAGATTACATCTTGATAATTCTCATTCATTTGCCTTTTCCCATTAGATTTTCAGTCGTCTGATCCTTGTTATCGAAGGATCTGCACGACGACTGTTGTGTTTTGTCTGCAGCACGCATTGTCACATTGTCATTTGTGTTGTTTCTGTTCATGTTGTTCTTGTGATATCACCATTGTTTCATTATTTTGTACGTTGTCCTTAGTTTTTCATATAAACACACTTAGGTGTTTATTCTAAGGCATGTAACTATTGCACTACCGTACAGTTTCCTGACGATTTCGTACCAGATGTCACAACACACATTCCTTCCATTTATAATTCTGGCCAAGAATCGTCTATAGGAAACAAAAGCTATTTTATTAGTTACAAGACACTAAAGTGTATCTTCGTTACAATGCTTTATAACCTTGACTAGCCTATGTAGACAAGCTGCTACGGGCAATATAATCATTTTTAGTCCATAAAAGTGTTGCACACATCGTGAACACAAATTTGGTCGATGCATCTCTCATTTGAACTCTATCGATCCACAATGTTTTTAACTCATCCAGCAAAGGCCTTTGAAAAACATCAATGTCTTTACTAGGTGATTTAAGACCTAGAAATAGCAAAGTTAACATGAAAGGATACTCTTTCATTCATAACCTAGGTGGTCTATTATACGTCATCAACTCCACTAGCCACATACTATAAGTCTGACTCATGTTACCAAAAGGATTAAACCCATTAGCAGCCAAACCCAAGTGAACATTTCTAGGTTCATTGGAAAAATTGAGATATTTCTTATCAAATTCTTTCCATGCCTTACCATCAATTCGATGACGCATCATACCATCCGTTGAACGAACAGTATTATGCCATGTCATGTCTTTTGCCGTAAATCAAGAATTATACTTTCACCGAAGTCGATAAGTTAAAGAAAAGTAGTGTAAAACCTTTTGTGGTACCTTTTTTCCCTTTGTATTCTTATCAACCTATCTACTTTTAATAGGAACATGACAATTTTGCATAAGAGTATTCTTTTTGCAAAACAGAACACAGTCATGAGGACAAGCATGAATATATTGATAGCCTAACCCAATATTTCTCAAATTCTTTTTAACTTCATAATGTGAGGACATAATTTGATTTTCTTTTGGAGATGCAACTCTTAGAAACACTAAAAGTTGGTTAAATGAACTATCTGTCCATTTGTTGATAACTTGAATGTGCATTAATTTAGCTAGAAAGAAGGAAGACATGCAAGTATAACTAGGGTATAACTTAGTATTAAGATCCTTAAACAATGTGTCAAATTTTAGGTCTAAACCACCTTCATTACCTTCATATTCATCTACATTTTTGTCATTCGTATTATGTTCTGCCATAAATTCATCAATCGCATTCGAACAAACTAACTTGTATGATGAGACGATGTAATGATGTAGGTTCCAGGTCTTAACTAAGGAGTTCGGTTAAGAAGATAAGGAGCCATATTCAGGTGAGTTCTAGACGCCCTATTTTATGCTTAATGTTTTGGGCTGGCATACATGCTTATTGTTACGATGTTATGTGCTTATGATGATGATGAATGAATGATGATATGGCCTGACTATGTATGCATGTTTATGTGTTAGAATGATCTATGCATGAAAATATGATAAGTATGATGAATGCATGATAAATGAGTTATGATAATGAATAACATGACATGATAACAATGCTAGCATATGATATGATGATGACTTTATGATAACATGCTTCATGATGATAACTATGAGAATAGTTATAGGAGTATGACAAGGTCCTAGGTTGCTAGGATGGAAGTATGATATGTAGGCATGATGACATGATGTTATGATATGATAATGATGCTAGTATGTTATGATGAACTGTGCATGATGCCAGTATGCTATGATGGTATGATGAAACGATGCTAGTATGACATGCCTAAGATGCCATGATGACTGCAATGAATGATGTTATGATGTCACACCCCGGGCCGGCGGGAACGGATCGGGTTTTCCCGTCGGGCGGAAGGTTCCCGGGGCGCGATATCATTGTGTTGATAATCAAATGATCAGATTGTTACATAGCACATGATAATCAAAATGAGAAATGCTAACACATCAATGATATAGAATTACAAGATTAAATCACAATGTGTCGTTCATAATTTAATCAAGTAAATCTACCAAGAGAATCAATATAACTATATCTTGTATATGTACAAGATATACAAAAGATGATTCATATCCTTGTTTCCCCAAAAGCATGCAACACAAAATAAAGCTAGGTCTTCTAAAAGTCCACTAGCTTAATCTTTGCATGTATATGTCTACACCTGTTCGTCACCTGAGAAACATGTATTTAAAATAAAGTCAACACTAGGTTGGTGAGTTCATAAGTAAGTTAATGTAAAACCTTGATTCATTCACATGCACATTCACAATGATAATATGTTACTCGTATGATTGTCTGATTCACTTGTTCATCCAATGGCTCCTCAATAGTTATAGTCACAAGTACTATATCATCCTAGTAGTGTTGCTTATATATAGGGCATATGTAAGGGAACTAAGCCCTAGCCAACATCCCACCACAACACCACTAGAACTCCACACTACTTGTAATACAACTATTGATTTCCATTCTCAATTCACATGTTATCTCTTCCTTGATCACCTGTGTTCTCATGTATAGAATAATAAAATGATAACGTGGTAATTATCAAACCTAAGTATTGATAACCAATATATGTGTTAAGGATGTTAAATTTATTAAATCCATTCCTTAGATTATTCTATAGTTGTGGGGTTAACTGTTGTTTCACTTCTAAATATTAAAAGTGTTAGTTAACTGTTCATCATGTGTCTCCAAATGCAGCGTATAGAATCCGAATGGAATCCATTTTGAATCCTCACGTAATCAGATTAAAATGCATTCCATTCTCTCCTATCCCGCCGTGTGATCCCAAAGTTTCCGTGTGGGATTGTCTCATGTGATTAACAAAGTCGAATAAGAACTTGTCTTATTATGTTATGATAATCGGGTGTAAATGACAAGAATCCCATGAAGTTACGTTATCATGATCGTCATTTACTGTAAATGATAAGAATCGTCATTTACTGAATCAATGTGTTCCCAAAGTATCCGTGTGGGAATGTTCTCGTGTGTTTAACAAAGTCGAATAAGAACTTGTCTTATTACATTATGTTAATTATGTGTAAATGATAAGAATCCCATGAAGTTACGTTATCATGATCATCATTTACTGTAAATGATAAGAATCCCATGAAGTTACGTTATCATGATCATCATTTACTATAATCCGTGTGATCCCAAAGTCTCAATGAGGGATTGTTCTCGTTATGCTTATGTGTAAACTGTCTAAGTATTTGCTCATGTGAAAATAATTAAGTGTTATAAGCTGTTATCTTATAACTAAGTTATTCTAATGTGTTGATGATTAAGAAATTACATTATCATAATCATCTGAGTTTCCCTGTTATCTCATAATCATACAAGCATGCATACAATGATAAACGATAATAAACAATTTAATATTATCTAAATCAAAGTATAAATAACATGTTAAGCAAAACTTTTAAATAAATAAAAGTAAACATGTTTCTCAGCCCCGAGAGTTTAAAATCAGTTAAGATTAAAAGTAAAAGGGGCATATGAACTCACCTGGTGTATGAAATGGTTGACTTAGCTTAATAGAATGAATGCACGCACTCTTTGTTGACCTTGTTGTGTTTTCACGTTCCTGTATTGATTTCACGTTTGTATAACTTATAAGTATAAATGGTATGGGTTTATACGCGTGTACATGTGAATCCTAGTTTGGTCATAAACCTTTGGTGTTAGTCCTTATTCAACCCAATATAATTCAACTTGATTTATCATCAAGCAATTGTTTTAGCTTAAGCCTTGTGTTTAGTTAAAGTTTTATGACTAAAGCTTTTATTCTAATTACGTACTAGTACCTTTAACTTGGTAACATAAAGATTTAAATGAATTAAATGTCATTAATCATTTTAAATCTTGAAATAAATCTGAATTTAAACTAATTGGGTTGAATACGTAGAACTTGAGCCGTAATCGTTCTAGTGATTATTGTTCTTATTGGGTCAACATGGCCAAAGGCCAACAATTTGGGCCATCTACCCTCAAATCCGGTGAGCCGAAGATATGTTCAGGTTTGTTCACCGTGAACCCATTAAGACATTGAGCTAAATAGTTGGGCTACCAATGCATCTTAGGCCGGGAATGACCTTTGGCTATCGAAATGGGTTTGGGCCACGCTTATGCTCATTGGGCCGAAGTCAAGAAATTTGGGGCCGGTTGGGATCCCCCTTGGGCCGAAAATCTTTACATGGACCGGCTGTTGAGCTTACATGTGGGCTACGGATATCATGAGCCAAAAATAGAGGTGTGGGCCGGATTCAATTTGGGCCAAGGCAAACAAACATGTATGGGCAGTGAATTAGAGTGCTGGACCTAGGGGCTTTAAGTTGGGTCGGACATAACAAAAGGGTGAGCCGGAGGTTTGTGCTGGGCCGATTAATTCGTGGCTAAACCGAAGGACTTTGGGCCAGTTGGGCCTGAAACGAATGTGGGCCTGTTGTAATATTGTATTGGGCTTAAGGTGGTCAATGGGTAGTTAACTGAAATTGGGCCAAGACTACTACGATGCTGGGCCAAGTGAAATGCTATTGGGCCTGCTATCACTAACGTGGGCTGCATATGTTTATAGTTGGATCACGAGTTCATCAGGGTCTTAAGTGAAGCTGTGGGCCATAATAGTGTGAGTTTGTTTACACAGAATTGCTCGGCTGGTTCACTAAATCGAAGGAGGTGGTCCTCATGGCAGCGAACCTTCCATCCTGTGCATGAGGTTCGGTCAACAGGTTCCAAGGGTTCGTGGTTATTTAGGGTTCGGCAGTATCAACCAACGAAGGTTCTGTTAACAAGTTGACTGAAGGTTCGTAGGTTAACCATGGGGTTCGGTGGGTTGAGGATGGTTCGGTGACAGCACTGGTTCGTCGGCCACGAGTAAAGGGTTCGTTCAGCATGTCGAGGGTTCGCCGGAGTTGGGTTCGGTGGAGGTTCGCTGCACTCTAAGGATTCGACACTGACAAGGATGTAGAATAGGGTTCGGCAGCGGCTGGGTGTGTGACAGCAGCAAAGTTCGGCCGTCGAACCCACACCATCTGTGAACCATCAGCATCGAGTTGGTCCACATGGCTACTGGTACGAGGTTAGCACGCGTGTAGATCAGTTGTTCATGTCTCCGATTGTGCGAAAGATGATGCCAGATGCCGATTGTGTGTGTGTGGTTCGAACATATGCATGAAAACCCTATTTTCGTGAGTCTTTATAGCATCATACCTCAAGCTCCAGTGAACCAAACTTTAGATCCGTTGTACTTTCGTGTAGAGGGCTTCAAGAGCTACGCGTGGGTTCGAAAATCACTCAAATCGGGCTTGAAATGAGTGAGATATGCTTGGTTGAAGGTGATATGGTGGTGGTGGGTTTTCTAGCCGGAAAAATGGAAGAGAGAGAGAGGATGAAGATGATAAATGAGAAAAAGTGATATAGTTAGGGTTTATATACTACGCGTGGTGTCCGGGTCCATTTTGGTTGCTCGGTTCGTTAATTCGTCGCGTATCCGGATTTTTACGCGTAATTAATTAAAATAAGTAAATAAATAAATAAAGACTTTAATTAGATAAATTTGATGAGTTTCAAAATTGTAAAAATGTTTATTATTTTATTTAATTAAATTTAAATTCGTTTCGTGTCGTTTTTCGCTTTCGTTACGTCGAATCGCGTCACCATCGCGCGTACTCGTTCGAATCGTCACTCGAGCGAACACGACGATGGTTTTGCTTTCCGACTTTTGTTTTCTACCTTCCAGTCATCATTTCAGAACGTTAAACTCACAGATATGTTTGTGTGAATCGTCACCCACGCAAACACACTGTCAGTTCGTTATTCTGAAACGACACTGTAGTTTATGTTTTAATTGTGTTTCCTCACTGTCGGACTCAACTAAACATCCTGTTTTCATCTTGTTTTCACATTGAATTGTCGGCCATCTGATTCCTGTCATCTATGGAACTCAGATCGCAACCGATTTGTTTCTGATAATTGTTTGAACATCGTTGTTTCTCATGATTTGTTGTGTTAACTGTAATTAAGTTTTCACTTAATAAACACAACTAATGTTTCAAATGTACGTTGTACTTAATGTATTTAAGTTTACACAAAAATACGTACAACTGTTCTTGTATTTAGAATCCTGTTAATACAAAAACTGTTTACAAATACGCATGTACACATAGTTACTGTATGCAAGTACACATACCGTACGGACTTGCCGGGCGGTCGGGTACTAGTTGTCACAGTCTCCCCTTGTTAAAGAAATTTCGTCCCGAAATTTAAGCATAAAGATCGGTCTTTATTTCTCGAACAGATGGGGATACTTTGCTTTCATGTTGTCCTCGCGCTCCCAAGTAAATTCTGGTCCACGCTTGGAGTTCCATCGAACCTTTACAATAGGAATACGGCTACGTTTCAGTTTCTTAACTTCACGTTCCATAATCTCTACGGGTTCTTCAATGAAGTGTAGTTGCTCATCAACTTGTATTTCCTCCAATGGTATGATCAATGACTCGTCTGCTAAGCACCTTTTGAGATTTGATACATGAAACACATCGTGTACTCCACTGAGCTCATCAGGGAGTCTGAGCCTGTATGCCACAGGACCTATACGTTGAGTAATCTCAAACGGTCCGACATACCTAGGTGCTAGCTTGCCTTTAGCCCCAAAACGAACTACGCCTTTCCATGGGGACACTTTCAACATGACTCGGTCACCCACATCGAATTCCAAAGGCTTGCGCCGTTTGTCTGCGTAACTCTTTTGGCGGCTACGTGTTGCTTGTAATCGTTGTTGTATCTGGGCAATCTTATCAGTAGTTTCCTGAATAAGTTCAGGCCCAGTGATTCTGTTGTCTCCCACTTCGGTCCAACAAATTGGAGACCGACATTTTCTACCATAAAGTGCTTCAAAAGGAGCACATCCGATGCTGCTGTGGTAGCTATTGTTGTAGGAGAATTCGATAAGTGGTAAGTGTGTATCCCAACTTCCACCGAAGTCTAGGATGCATGTTCTCAACATATCCTCTAGGGTTTGAATGGTGCGCTCGCTTTGTCCATCCGTTTGTGGATGATAAGCAGTGCTCAAGTTAACACTTGTCCCTAAGGATTGTTGCAATGATTGCCAGAACCGCGAAGTAAATCGACTGTCCCGGTCAGAAATAATAGACAATGGCACCCCGTGCCTAACTACTATTTCATCAATGTATAGTCTCGCTAGTTTCTCCATCTTGTATGTCTCTCTGATCGGCAAGAAGTGTGCGGACTTGGTCAATCGATCAATGATGACCCAAATAGAATCGTATCCGCTGGAAGTGCGGGGTAGCTTGGTAATGAAATCCATAGCTATTTGTTCCCACTTCCATTGTGGTATCTCCGGTTGTTCCAGCAAACCCGAAGGTTTCTGGTGTTCAGCTTTGACTTTGGCACATGTGAGACATTTGCCAACATAAGTGGCAATGTCTTTCTTCATGCCTGGCCACCAATAAAACGACCTAAGATCTTGGTACATCTTATCGGCACCAGGATGAACTGAGTAACGTGTCTTGTGTGCCTCATCAAAAATGAGTGTTCGAAGTTCATCTACTGCTGGAATCCAAACACGATCCAGATAATAGATAACTCCATCTTGTTTCGTCTTGAAATGTTTCTCGGCTCCACAGTCGAGCTCGCGTTTCAGATTGTCTCTTGCCACTGCTTCTTGTTGTGCTTGTAGAATGTGATCTCTCAAACTGGTTTGCACAGTCATTCCCATTGCGCGAACGCGTAAGGGTTTGACTCTTTCCTTCCGGCTCAAAGCATCTGCAACAACATTTGCTTTGCCCGGATGGTATTTGATCACACAATCGTAATCGTTCAGGAGCTCAACCCAACGTCTCTGTCTCATGTTAAGCTCCTTCTGATCAAATATGTGTTGTAAACTCTTGTGATCTGTGAAGATAGTGCATTTAGTACCATAAAGGTAATGTCTCCAAATCTTTAGTGCAAAAACAACAGCTCCCAGTTCAAGATCGTGTGTCGTGTAATTCTTCTCGTGTATCTTCAGCTGTCGTGAGGCATAAGCAATGACTTTGTCTCGTTGCATCAAAACACATCCGAGTCCCTGATGGGAAGCATCACAATATACAACAAAGTCATCACTGCCTTCTGGGAGTGTTAAGATTGGAGCATTGCACAATCTTTGTTTCAATGTCTGGAATGCCTCTTCTTGTTTATGTGTCCACACAAAAGGTTCAGACTTCTGTGTGAGCTTGGTGAGAGGCAAGGCTATCTTAGAGAAATTCGAGATGAATCTCCTGTAATAACCTGCCAATCCCAAGAATGATCGGATCTCCGTTGGTGTCGTAGGCACATCCCAGTTCTTGATTGCTTCTATCTTGGCAGGATCCACGTGAATGCCATCACTGTTAATCACGTGACCCAAGAACTGAACTTCTCTTAACCAAAATTCACACTTAGAGAATTTGGCATAGAGTTGTTCTTCTTTCAGAAGCTCCAAAACTGTCTTGAGGTGTTGTTCGTGTTCCTTCTCGTTCTTTGAATAAATCAGTATATCATCAATAAAGACGATAACAAATTGATCCAGATACGGCTTGCACACCCGGTTCATCAAATCCATGAACACAGCCGGTGCGTTCGTCAATCCAAATGGCATCACCATGAATTCGTAATGACCATATCGGGTACGAAAGGCCGTCTTTGGTATGTCCTCTTCTTGAATTCGGAGCTGATGATAGCCTGATCTCAGGTCTATCTTTGAAAAGTACTGTGCTCCCTGTAACTGATCAAACAAATCATCAATCCTCGGTAACGGGTACCGATTCTTGATGGTGAGTTTGTTAAGTTCTCGATAATCTATGCACATCCTGAAAGTTCCATCCTTCTTTTTAACAAAAAGAACCGGAGCTCCCCACGGGGAAAAGCTCGGTCGGATGAATCCTTTATCGAGAAGTTCTTGTAACTGATTAGACAACTCCTGCATCTCAGATGGAGCAAGTCGATAAGGTGACTTGGCTACTGGAGTTGCCCCCGGAATCAAATCGATTCGGAACTGCACTGATCTCTCGGGTGGCAGTCCGGGTAAATCATCCGGAAAGACTTCTGCAAAATCTCTCACAATTGGTACATCTTGAATCTTGATCTCCTTCTTGTCTTTCTGAATCACGTGAGCTAGAAATGCAACGCATTGTTTTCGTAAGTACTTGCGAGCCTTCATGCACGATATTATCTTGACACTGCGTTTCGCTTGGTCTCCACGAATCTCCAAGACCTCATTGTTCTCCACAGGAATGCGTAGTAGCTTATCGGAACAGATGAACTCAACTCTATTAAGAGATAGCCAATCCATTCCGATGATGATGTCGAAACTGCCCAGCTCCATCGGTATCAAGTCGATGGAAAATGTATGATCGCCAAGTGTCAATGGGCAATTCCTAAATATAGTGTCTACTGTAATCTGTTTGCCATTTGCTATCTCAATAGTATAAGGGAAGTCTAACAATTCCTTATCATACTTAAGATGGCATGCAAAGTCGGATGAGATGAAACTCTGATCCGCACCAGTGTCAAATAATATGGATGCATAGAAGTCAGATAAGAGAAATGTACCCGTAATAACATTCGGGTCCTGTCGAGCGGCAGCAGCTCCTATCTGAAAGGCTCTTCCTCTTGGTGCTTGAGCCTGTTGCTGATTTCTCTTAGGGCAATCCCGAGAGAAGTGACCAGGTTCACCACAGTTGTAGCAAGACCTGTGATCGGTAGTAGCAGCAGCAGTGGCTGCATTGTTGTTTCTGTTCTGAGTCCTCTGACTCCTGCAGTAGTTTGCTGTGTGACCAAATCTTCCACAGTTGGTGCAGTGTCTGCACGGAACATTTGGTAGATGATGGTACTGGCATGAGTTGCACAAAGGTGCAGTGCCAGTGTATGGCTTCCTGATCTCCAATGGTGGTGGTTGATTGCGCATCGGAGTTTGAGTAGTGGCAGCAAAGTTTCTAGCCACCTTTTGTTTCTTAGCCGGACGTTTGTCCGACTTCCTTGAAGTTCCAGCTTTGGCTGTTTCAGCCTCCTTCTTGAATGCTCCAGAGGCAACCATCATATCCGTCAGGGATGCTGACAGTGTAACAGCTAATTCCATGGTGGTAGGGTGAGCAGAAATCACATGACCTCGGATACTGGGCGGTAATCCACCAACATACCGCTCAATTCTCTTCTCAAGTGTTGGCACCACATCCGGTGCCAGAGTGGCTAACTCATGAAATCGTGTAGTGTAGGCCAGATGCCCAGCACCAATCATCTCCAGATTGAGTAGTTCAGTCTCAACCTTTTTCAGTTCATTTCTTGGACAAAACTCTGCCCTCAACATCGCCTTGAATTCGTTCCACGGCATGGCCTGGGCCTCATCCCGGCCTCTGATTGAAACCTGAGCGTTCCACCAGGTTAACGCTCGCTTGCTAAATGATCCAGCAGCATACTTTACTCTATTATGTTCAGGACAGCCACTGATGTCGAGGGTAGCCTCCATCTTCTCGATCCACTGGATCAGTCCGACTGCACCCTCACTGCCACTAAAACTGGGTGGCTTGCAGCCTACAAAGTTCTTGTAGGCATAGTCCTGACTCTGTCTGGTGTTACCGCTCCCTTCTCCTGATGAGTTGGCAACGTTGTTGCTGTTGTTGGTGTTGATTCGGTTCATCATGTCTGGGATTACCTCCCTCAGCTGACTGGTCAACAGAGTGGCCAGTGCAATGGTAGCGGGATCCAGCTGATACGCCGGTGGTGGCGGAGGAGGAGGTGGAGGTGCTTGTGTAGGAGAGTCTGGCGGTGTCGGTGTCGAAGAGTGCGGAGCTGAACCTTGAGTCAGCGGTAGTAGAGGTGGTTGTCTTCGTGGCGGCATTCTGATCATAACCGAAAGAAAATCGGTTAGTGCAGTGATCAGAAGCAGAAGACATATGCAAATAGAATCCTATATCATAAGAACTCTACATGAGGGTCCCTAGGTTATAGTCTAGGCCAAACCGTTTAAGTAATATGACCTATATTTCTCTATAACCATGGCTCTGATACCAATCTGTCACACCCCGGGCCGGCGGGAACGGATCGGGTTTTCCCGTCGGGCGGAAGGTTCCCGGGGCGCGATATCATTGTGTTGATAATCAAATGATCAGATTGTTACATAGCACATGATAATCAAAATGAGAAATGCTAACACATCAATGATATAGAATTACAAGATTACATCACAATGTGTCGTTCATAATTTAATCAAGTAAATCTACCAAGAGAATCAATATAACTATATCTTGTATATGTACAAGATATACAAAAGATGATTCATATCCTTGTTTCCCCAAAAGCATGCAACACAAAATAAAGCTAGGTCTTCTAAAAGTCCACTAGCTTAATCTTTGCATGTATATGTCTACACCTGTTCGTCACCTGAGAAACATGTATTTAAAATAAAGTCAACACTAGGTTGGTGAGTTCATAAGTAAGTTAATGTAAAACCTTGATTCATTCACATGCACATTCACAATGATAATATGTTACTCGTATGATTGTCTGATTCACTTGTTCATCCAATGGCTCCTCAATAGTTATAGTCACAAGTACTATATCATCCTAGTAGTGTTGCTTATATATAGGGCATATGTAAGGGAACTAAGCCCTAGCCAACATCCCACCACAACACCACTAGAACTCCACACTACTTGTAATACAACTATTGATTTCCATTCTCAATTCACATGTTATCTCTTCCTTGATCACCTGTGTTCTCATGTATAGAATAATAAAATGATAACGTGGTAATTATCAAACCTAAGTATTGATAACCAATATATGTGTTAAGGATGTTAAATTTATTAAATCCATTCCTTAGATTATTCTATAGTTGTGGGGTTAACTGTTGTTTCACTTCTAAATATTAAAAGTGTTAGTTAACTGTTCATCATGTGTCTCCAAATGCAGCGTATAGAATCCGAATGGAATCCATTTTGAATCCTCACGTAATCAGATTAAAATGCATTCCATTCTCTCCTATCCCGCCGTGTGATCCCAAAGTTTCCGTGTGGGATTGTCTCATGTGATTAACAAAGTCGAATAAGAACTTGTCTTATTACGTTATGATAATCGGGTGTAAATGACAAGAATCCCATGAAGTTACGTTATCATGATCGTCATTTACTGTAAATGATAAGAATCGTCATTTACTGAATCAATGTGTTCCCAAAGTATCCGTGTGGGAATGTTCTCGTGTGTTTAACAAAGTCGAATAAGAACTTGTCTTATTACATTATGTTAATTATGTGTAAATGATAAGAATCCCATGAAGTTACGTTATCATGATCATCATTTACTGTAAATGATAAGAATCCCATGAAGTTACGTTATCATGATCATCATTTACTATAATCCGTGTGATCCCAAAGTCTCAATGAGGGATTGTTCTCGTTATGCTTATGTGTAAACTGTCTAAGTATTTGCTCATGTGAAAATAATTAAGTGTTATAAGCTGTTATCTTATAACTAAGTTATTCTAATGTGTTGATGATTAAGAAATTACATTATCATAATCATCTGAGTTTCCCTGTTATCTCATAATCATACAAGCATGCATACAATGATAAACGATAATAAACAATTTAATATTATCTAAATCAAAGTATAAATAACATGTTAAGCAAAACTTTTAAATAAATAAAAGTAAACATGTTTCTCAGCCCCGAGAGTTTAAAATCAGTTAAGATTAAAAGTAAAAGGGGCATATGAACTCACCTGGTGTATGAAATGGTTGACTTAGCTTAATAGAATGAATGCACGCACTCTTTGTTGACCTTGTTGTGTTTTCACGTTCCTGTATTGATTTCACGTTTGTATAACTTATAAGTATAAATGGTATGGGTTTATACGCGTGTACATGTGAATCCTAGTTTGGTCATAAACCTTTGGTGTTAGTCCTTATTCAACCCAATATAATTCAACTTGATTTATCATCAAGCAATTGTTTTAGCTTAAGCCTTGTGTTTAGTTAAAGTTTTATGACTAAAGCTTTTATTCTAATTACGTACTAGTACCTTTAACTTGGTAACATAAAGATTTAAATGAATTAAATGTCATTAATCATTTTAAATCTTGAAATAAATCTGAATTTAAACTAATTGGGTTGAATACGTAGAACTTGAGCCGTAATCGTTCTAGTGATTATTGTTCTTATTGGGTCAACATGGCCAAAGGCCAACAATTTGGGCCATCTACCCTCAAATCCGGTGAGCCGAAGATATGTTCAGGTTTGTTCACCGTGAACCCATTAAGACATTGAGCTAAATAGTTGGGCTACCAATGCATCTTAGGCCGGGAATGACCTTTGGCTATCGAAATGGGTTTGGGCCACGCTTATGCTCATTGGGCCGAAGTCAAGAAATTTGGGGCCGGTTGGGATCCCCCTTGGGCCGAAAATCTTTACATGGACCGGCTGTTGAGCTTACATGTGGGCTACGGATATCATGAGCCAAAAATAGAGGTGTGGGCCGGATTCAATTTGGGCCAAGGCAAACAAACATGTATGGGCAGTGAATTAGAGTGCTGGACCTAGGGGCTTTAAGTTGGGTCGGACATAACAAAAGGGTGAGCCGGAGGTTTGTGCTGGGCCGATTAATTCGTGGCTAAACCGAAGGACTTTGGGCCAGTTGGGCCTGAAACGAATGTGGGCCTGTTGTAATATTGTATTGGGCTTAAGGTGGTCAATGGGTAGTTAACTGAAATTGGGCCAAGACTACTACGATGCTGGGCCAAGTGAAATGCTATTGGGCCTGCTATCACTAACGTGGGCTGCATATGTTTATAGTTGGATCACGAGTTCATCAGGGTCTTAAGTGAAGCTGTGGGCCATAATAGTGTGAGTTTGTTTACACAGAATTGCTCGGCTGGTTCACTAAATCGAAGGAGGTGGTCCTCATGGCAGCGAACCTTCCATCCTGTGCATGAGGTTCGGTCAACAGGTTCCAAGGGTTCGTGGTTATTTAGGGTTCGGCAGTATCAACCAACGAAGGTTCTGTTAACAAGTTGACTGAAGGTTCGTAGGTTAACCATGGGGTTCGGTGGGTTGAGGATGGTTCGGTGACAGCACTGGTTCGTCGGCCACGAGTAAAGGGTTCGTTCAGCATGTCGAGGGTTCGCCGGAGTTGGGTTCGGTGGAGGTTCGCTGCACTCTAAGGATTCGACACTGACAAGGATGTAGAATAGGGTTCGGCAGCGGCTGGGTGTGTGACAGCAGCAAAGTTCGGCCGTCGAACCCACACCATCTGTGAACCATCAGCATCGAGTTGGTCCACATGGCTACTGGTACGAGGTTAGCACGCGTGTAGATCAGTTGTTCATGTCTCCGATTGTGCGAAAGTTGATGCCAGATGCCGATTGTGTGTGTGTGGTTCGAACATATGCATGAAAACCCTATTTTCGTGAGTCTTTATAGCATCATACCTCAAGCTCCAGTGAACCAAACTTTAGATCCGTTGTACTTTCGTGTAGAGGGCTTCAAGAGCTACGCGTGGGTTCGAAAATCACTCAAATCGGGCTTGAAATGAGTGAGATATGCTTGGTTGAAGGTGATATGGTGGTGGTGGGTTTTCTAGCCGGAAAAATGGAAGAGAGAGAGAGGATGAAGATGATAAATGAGAAAAAGTGATATAGTTAGGGTTTATATACTACGCGTGGTGTCCGGGTCCATTTTGGTTGCTCGGTTCGTTAATTCGTCGCGTATCCGGATTTTTACGCGTAATTAATTAAAATAAGTAAATAAATAAATAAAGACTTTAATTAGATAAATTTGATGAGTTTCAAAATTGTAAAAATGTTTATTATTTTATTTAATTAAATTTAAATTCGTTTCGTGTCGTTTTTCGCTTTCGTTACGTCGAATCGCGTCACCATCGCGCGTACTCGTTCGAATCGTCACTCGAGCGAACACGACGATGGTTTTGCTTTCCGACTTTTGTTTTCTACCTTCCAGTCATCATTTCAGAACGTTAAACTCACAGATATGTTTGTGTGAATCGTCACCCACGCAAACACACTGTCAGTTCGTTATTCTGAAACGACACTGTAGTTTATGTTTTAATTGTGTTTCCTCACTGTCGGACTCAACTAAACATCCTGTTTTCATCTTGTTTTCACATTGAATTGTCGGCCATCTGATTCCTGTCATCTATGGAACTCAGATCGCAACCGATTTGTTTCTGATAATTGTTTGAACATCGTTGTTTCTCATGATTTGTTGTGTTAACTGTAATTAAGTTTTCACTTAATAAACACAACTAATGTTTCAAATGTACGTTGTACTTAATGTATTTAAGTTTACACAAAAATACGTACAACTGTTCTTGTATTTAGAATCCTGTTAATACAAAAACTGTTTACAAATACGCATGTACACATAGTTACTGTATGCAAGTACACATACCGTACGGACTTGCCGGGCGGTCGGGTACTAGTTGTCACATATGATGCTAGCGGTAAATGTTATGATGATTATGATAAAAGATGATATAATGCTAGTATATCATGTATGACGAACGAACGATGTTCCTATACGTGTTATAGGATATGTATGAAAGATGTACCAGTTCTTGTGCTGGGTAGGTATGAGAGTCAACCACGACTATAACTGGGTATGATAGTCAACCACGACTATAACTAGGTATGATAGTCAACCACGACTATAACTGGGTATGATAGTCAACCACGACTATAACTGGGTATGATAGTCAACCACGACTATAACTGGGTATGAAGCCTTGTGCCGGCATGAGCCAACTGTTCGTACGGTGACAGTGGAATGTATGATGATGTTAAGGATGTTATGTGCTAAGGTTATGGACTATGTGTATGAAATGATGTTTATGTTAAGTATGTTTAACGTTGCTTTATGAAAACTAGAACTCACCAGCGTAAGCTGACTTGATTTAGCATGTATGTCAGGTTGAAGGTACGATAAGAGAAGGCATGGAGCTCGGGCATCAAGTCAGACGATCCATTGGTTTTGGCAATCCGATGTGTTTTTAATACAGACACTTTATTGATTTCTGTTTATCAAACTATGATTACATTTCCGCTGCATGATTATGAAAGTTTTTAGTTTAAGAGCTATGTGTTATGATGAAAACCAACCTCTGCGAGGTGCCCGGTTTCGGGGCCTCACAAGTTGGTATCAGAGCCATAGTTTGAGAGATCTTGGCATCCCAAATGCTAAGACTTAAACTGAGAATGGGTTAATTGATGCGGATTGCCAACCACGGATGAACGGATGCCACGAGCTGAATGTTATGTATGAGTTAAGGGTTAGTTGTAAGGTTATGTATGTAGTTAATGTCATGCAAATTGAAGAGATGGGATGGGAAACGTTTAGAGCCTATGAGTTGGGTAAATGGTTAATAGCACCTGATCAACGTCATTAACGATTTACAACACTTATTCCGTGCTAAACTGATTCCTGTACTAACTCGTCAATTGTTGCGTTATGTAGAAAGTTAAGACGGCTGGACATAGGGGCAACATACGATGTTACGGTTGTCGGTCTATGGACAAGGAGCCATAGGGGCAACATACGATGTTACGATTGTCGGTCTATGGACAGAGAGCCATAGGACAAAATACGATGTTACCGTTTTCGGTCTGTGGACAGAGAGCCATAGGACAACATACGATGTTACGATTGTCGGTCTATGGACGGAGAGCCATAGGGCAAAATACGATGTTACGATTGTCGGTCTCGGGACGGAGAGCCATAGGGCAAAATACGATGTTACGATTGTCGGTCTCTGGACGGAGAGCCATAGGGACAACATACGATGTTACAGTTATCGGTCTATGGACGGAAAGCCATAGGGGAAACTTAAGATGTTACGGTCGTAGGTGTATGGATAGAAAGACATGAAAGTGCTTAACAATGTTGGGATATATGGATTATCGATAGAGGATCGTATGAACAACGCACAACGATATGATTGTCAGTCTATGGATTGCGAGCCATAGGGGCAACAGATGATATGGCAGATGTCGGTTTATGGGCAGAGAACCATAGGGGCAACTGCAGGATGAAGAGAGAACGCACCCAAGACAAAAAGGAGAAGCAGAAGGCTAAAGCACAAGCCTTTACGATGACGAAGGATGATGCGATTGAGGACCCTGATGTGGTCACAGGTACCTTTTCTATCAACAATATTCCTGCTTCTGTATTGTTTGATTCTGGTGCCAGTATGAGTTTTATATCTTCTACTTTCTGTGATGGGTTATCTGGGAAGGTTAAGAAGATAGATCGGGTATTTGATGTAGAGACGGCTATTGGTAAGATGACCAGGGTGAATGAGGCTATTGATGATTGTTATGTTGCGATAGGAGGTCATAGGTTCCCAGTACGATTATTTCTTATTACCTTAGGAGGATTCGATGTGGTTTTGGGTATGGACTGGTTAGCCAAATATGAGGCTAACATTGTATGTCGACGAAAGATGATATGTCTACGTGCGATGGATGGGAGCTCCGTGACGGTTTATGGTGATAGAGCGATGTATGCGCCTACGATCATTTCAATGATCAAGGCTGATGTTATGATGAGGCGAGGGTGTGTAGCCTACTTGGCCTACGTGATTGAGGAACGTATGGATATGAGGACGATTGATGATGTTCCCGTGGTGTGTAACTTCCCCGATGTATTCCCTGAGGAATTCCCTGGATTACCACCCGAACGGGAAATTGAGTTCCAGATCGACTTAGTGCCGGGGGCACAACCCGTTGCCAAAGCACCTTACCGTTTAGCTCCGACCGAGATGAAGGAAATGATGACCCAGCTACAAGAACTCCTTGATAAAGGTTTTATACGACCGAGTGTCTCTCCGTGGGGAGCACCGGTGCTGTTCGTTAAGAAGAAAGATGGAAGTATGCGTATGTGTATCGATTACAGGGAACTGAATAAGTTGACCGTAAAGAACAGGTATCCTCTACCTAGAATTGATGACTTGTTCGATCAATTGCAAGGTGCAAGCTGGTTCTCAAAGATAGATCTCTGATCCGGTTACCATCAGTTGAAAGTTCGAGAGCAGGATATTCCAAAGACTGCTTTCCGTACGCGTTATGGACATTACGAGTTTCTTGTTATGTCATTTGGATTGACGAATGCTCCCGCAGCATTTATGGATTTGATGAACAGAGTATGTCGACCGATGTTGGACCGATCAGTGATAGTGTTTATTGATGATATTTTGATTTATTCAAAGAACGAGGGAGACCATGCTTGCCATGTACGTGAGGCATTGGGGATCCTGAGGAAAGAGAAACTTTATGCTAAGTTCTCCAAATGCGCTTTCTGGTTACGAGAGGTACAGTTTCTGGGTCACGTGGTGAACCCAGAAGGCATTATGGTAGATCCAGCTAAAGTTGAAACGATTATGAAATGGAGCCCTCCGAAGTCACCTACGGAAGTACGCAGTTTTCTTGGTTTGGCCGGTTACTATCGGAGATTTATTCAGGACTTCTCCAAGATAGCGACGCCACTGACGAAGCTCACGAAGAAAGACGTAAGGTACGAATGGGGTCCAAACCAAGAACAAGCGTTTTCAGTGCTAAAGGAGAAACTTACCCAAGCTCCTGTTCTAGCACTGCCGAATGGAAACGATGATCTTGTTGTGTATGCCGATGCGTCACGACAAGGGTTGGGATGCGTACTGATGCAAAGGGGAAGGGTGATAGCTTATGCTTCGCGCCAGCTAAAGATTCATGAGGCTAACTACCCAACCCACGATCTTGAACTCGCTGCAGTGGTGTTTGCATTGAAAATATGGAGGCACTATCTGTATGGAGTAAGGAGTACCATCTATACCGACCACAAGAGCTTGAAGTACTTCTTCGAGCAAAAGGATTTGAACATGAGGCAGAGACGATGGCTTGAGCTTCTAAAGGATTACGATTGTGATATTCTATATCACCCGGGAAAGGCCAATGTGGTGGCGGATGCTCTGAGTCGCAAGGCTGATCATCCTGCCATACGAGTAAAATCGTATAGTTTGGTAATAACACCAGACTTTCTGAATGAGCTCAAGCAGGCGCAACAGGAAGGATTGAAAGAAGAGAATGTGGGTTTTGAACTTGTCTTCGGGCAAGTCAAGAACTTGGAAGAAAATGATCACGGTGTGAAAGTACGATTCAGTCGTATGTGGGTACCCAGAAATGGGGACATTCGGTCGAGGATTTTAGATGAAGCCCACAAATCACGTTATTCTGTGCATCCCGGTGCGACAAAGATGTATCAAGATCTTCGGAAAGATTATTGGTGGCCGGGCATGAAGTTTAATGTGATGCAGTATGTGAACAGGTGCCTTACTTATGCGCAAGTGAAGGCTGAACATCAGAAGCCCTACGGATATGTGCAACCTCTAGAGGTACCAGAATGGAAATGGGAACACATCACCATGGATTTCATCACCAAGGTACCGAGGACAGCTAAACGGCATGATACCATATGGGTGATTGTGGACCGACTGACGAAGAGTGCACACTTCCTTCCTATCAGGGAAACATATACGTCCGAAAGGTTTTCTGAGTTGTTCGTGAAAGAGATTGTGGCCAGACATGGAGTTCCTGTCTCCATTGTGTCAGATCGGGATACGAGGTTTACTTCCAGATTCTGGAAGCAGTTTCATGACGCCATGGGAACGAGGTTAAATATCAGTACCGCCTATCACCCTCAGACGGATGGACAGTCGGAAAGGACTATCCAAACGTTGGAGGATATGCTTAGGGCGTGCATTATCGATTTTGGAGGGAGCTGGGATGACCACTTGTCATTGGTGGAGTTTTCTTATAACAACAGCTACCACTCCAGCATCGGAATGCCCCCATATGAGGCGTTGTAAGGAAGATGATGTAGAACCCCGGTATGCTGGGGTGAAGTTGGACAGAAAGAAATGGGAAACAAGGCTGCCGTGATTGATATGGCGGAAAAGCTACGGGTGATAAAAGCACGTATGAAAGCTGCACAAGATCGCCAAAAGTCTTACGCTGACAAGCGCCGAAGACCAATCGAGTTCAATGTTGGCGATCGAGTGTTGCTGAAGGTATCACCTTGGAAGGGAATCATTCGATTCAGGAAGAGAGGAAAGTTGAGTCCGAGGTACATCGGACCGTTTCAGATAAAAGCAAGGGTAGGGAAAGTCGCGTATCGACTGGATCTACCAGAGGAGCTGAACGGGATTCATCCTACCTTCCACGTGTCACATCTTAGGAAGTGATTGGCAGACGAGCAGGCGCATGTTCCTTTGGATGACATTGAGGTAGATTACCGACTGAACTACATTGAAGAACCAGTTGCCATTGTGGATACGAAGGAAAAGCAGCTACGGAATAAAACGGTTCGTCAAGTAAGAGTTCAGTGGAAGCATCGGAAGGGTGCAGACACGACGTGGGAATTGGAAGACGAGATGAGGAAGTTGTATCCTCATTTGTTCAATGTGTAACGAGGCAGGTTTCGGGACGAAACCTATTATAAGGAGGGGAGACTTGTAACACCCCAATTTTTCTAATACAAGTTATTTGAATCCTACGTATGTGTAACGGATAAGTAACTTGTGGGAAATCAAACGAAAAATAATCGATAAGGGTCTTAGGGATCGTGTACTCGAAATGAGGGAGATTTCGAGTACACCATATTTCGTGTACAGGAGATTTCGAATACAGGGACCCTCCCTATAAATCCAGTGCCTTGGGATATGTGTGAACCTTTGGCTGAGCACGCTCTCTCTCGAGTACACGAAGTCGGAACCAAGAAACTTCAAGGATCGAGCTTTTGATCGACCAAACGAAGGAGGAAACCCACGAGAACCTGCAGGAGGGATCATCTACCTTTAAGTAAGTGTTCTAGACTGAAAAGTTAGGATTTTTATACAAAAGTTAGGATGGTTAAACAAAGAGTGAACTTATGCATAAAGCTCACACCTTTATGCATAAAGTTCGTAACTTTGAGATTCCAATACGTTGGTAACAACCTAAGGAACCTAGAACTAGCTCCCCAAAGTCTTGGATGAATTTCTGAGGTGTTTAATGACAAAATGATGAGTACACGAAATCATGTACCGAGGGTACTCGAAATCATGCATGTATTTCGAGTACAGTGTATTTCGAGTATGCATATTTCGAGTACAAAGTGCCATTTCGTGTACATGGCCATTTCGTGTACAAAGGTTGTTTCGTGTACACTAATTTCGAATACAGGGATTTCGTGTACATGGGTATTTCGTATACTATCCAAGTTCGAGGACTTGAAGTTATGAGGGGGGGAACTAGTAGGCTATGAGGACTTAGGATATATCCTAGTCTAAGAATGGTATGTGATGAGACGATGTAATGATGTAGGTTCCAGGTCTTAACTAAGGAGTTCGGTTAAGAAGATAAGGAGCCATATTCAGGTGAGTTCTAGACGCCCTATTTTATGCTTAATGTTTTGGGCTGGCATACATGCTTATTGTTACGATGTTATGTGCTTATGATGATGATGAATGAATGATGATATGGCCTGACTATGTATGCATGTTTATGTGTTAGAATGATCTATGCATGAAAATATGATAAGTATGATGAATGCATGATAAATGAGTTATGATAATGAATAACATGACATGATAACGATGCTAGCATATGATATGATGATGACTTTATGATAACATGCTTCATGATGATAACTATGAGAATACTTATAGGAGTATGACAAGGTCCTAGGTTGCTAGGATGGAAGTATGATATGTAGGCATGATGACATGATGTTATGATATGATAATGATGCTAGTATGTTATGATGAACTGTGCATGATGCCAGTATGCTATGATGGTATGATGAAATGATGCTAGTATGACATGCCTAAGATGCCATGATGACTGCAATGAATGATGTTATGATGCTAGCAGTAAATGTTATGATGATTATGATAAAAGATGATATAATGCTAGTATATCATGTATGACGAACGAACGATGTTCCTATACGTGTTATAGGATATGTATGAAAGATGTACCAGTTCTTGTGCTGGGTAGGTATGAGAGTCAACCACGACTATAACTGGGTAAGATAGTCAACCACGACTATAACTGGGTATGATAGTCAACCACGACTATAACTGGGTATGATAGTCAACCACGACTATAACTGGGTATGATAGTCAACCACGACTATAACTGGGTATGATAGTCAACCACGACTATAACTGGGTATGATAGTCAACCACGACTATAACTGGGTATGATAGTCAACCACGACTATAACTGGGTATGATAGTCAACCACGACTATAACTGGGTATGATAGTCAACCACGACTATAACTGGGTATGATAGTCAACCACGACTATAACTGGGTATGATAGTCAACCACGACTATAACTGGGTATGAAGCCTTGTGCCGGCATGAGCCAACTGTTCGTACGGTGACAGTGGAACGTATGATGATGTTAAGGATGTTATGTGCTAAGGTTATGGACTATGTGTATGAAATGATGTTTATGTTAAGTATGTTTAACGTTGCTTTATGAAAACTAGAACTCACCAGCGTAAGCTGACTTGATTTAGCATGTATGTCAGGTTGAAGGTACGATAAGAGAAGGCATGGAGCTCGGGCATCAAGTCAGACGATCCATTGGTTTTGGCAATCCGATGTGTTTTTAATACAGACACTTTATTGATTTCTGTTTATCAAACTATGATTACATTTCCGCTGCATGATTATGAAAGTTTTTAGTTTAAGAGCTATGTGTTATGATGAAAACCAACCTCTGCGAGGTGCCCGGTTTCGGGGCCTCACACACATACACATACACTCACACATACAAATAAAAGTTAAAAGTTTCAATCAATTAAGAACTATAGGTGTACAAAAAACATACACTTACATGTATACGTAAACAACACATACACATACACATTACAAGTGTAGATAAACATACACAAACACACATACAAACACACACACATACAAAATCACATGCAAATACAAACATACAAATTGTAACACCCCGACCGATGGCGGAAACATCGGGGTGGCACGAAGTGTAGATTGTTCGTAGCACAAGGTATAAAGTTGTAAATAGTACATACGTTAAACTAGAACATTTATTACATTGTTTCAAACGATCAAACCCTCACTATTACATCCTTTAAATTCTAATACATTGAATACAATTTAAATGTAAGCTAATCCAAGCTTGTTAATATAGAAAACTTTTCATTTCCACATAAAACATGTTTAAAATCAAGTGTCAACTACGAATAGTTGGTGAGTTTCATAGGTTTGATCATATAGCAAAATAGTTAATAATAGATAAGTTAATGCATGTGATAACCAAGCTAAATGCATAAAGATTGTAATTGAACAAACAGTTGATCAGATAGTTAAGTTTGACGAGTAGAGAACAATCACCGCGAGCTTTCCCCCACAGGGAAAACACATCCTGGGTGGGTGATCAATCCAATGGATCCATTATTGCTACCAATAGATAAGTTGTAATCAATGCAATGTTCAATGGTTAAGTTCAATAGTTAAGTTCAAAAGATAAGTTCAATAGATAAGTTCAAACAACTAAGGCCATTTAAGCTAAGTTTACATGGTTTAAAGATAAGTTAAATTTAACATAGCATGTTTCACCCCAAAAGTTCAAAACAAGTAAAGAGTGGCTATGAAGACTCACCTTAGTGTATGAGGTAGTCTTTACAGTAATTGTCAAATTGTGCTTCAAATATTGTCCAACACAATTTCAATGTTCACCTGTAATTAGTTTAATAGAGCATATGTTATCATAATAATGCCTTTGTATTTATATAAATGCTAAATACATCAACGGTTTCGTATTGGTTTTAATTAGTTAGAAATTATAATTCATTTGTGATTTATTTGTTAAATAATGAAAATGTTATATAATGTTTTAAATTACAAATGTTGTCTTTATATGTTTAAAATTTAATTATTACATGTTTAACCAAAAATTATTAAAATTCTTGTTTTATGTTTCTAGTTACAATAAAATAAAAAAAATTCATTTTATGAAATTCTCATAAAATATAAGAAAAATAAGTTATAAAATGTTTAAAAATTATTTGGATGCAAACTTGATATTTTATAAAATTTAGAATATGTACATAACATATTTTAATACAAATAGTTTCATGAAGATTTTCTATATAAAGTAAAATGTATAAAATTGTATATAATATTATTAAATAAATTTTAAGTATTTAATTTACTTAACTATATTTATATTTACTAATTATACATATATATATATATATATTATTTATATTATTAAAATGATATTTTTATTTTTCTTTTTTAAAAAAATGGTAGTATTTTAATAAATAAATTTTTTTGTGAAAACAGAATTCAAAAATAAATTTTTAAATAAAATTTATGATTAAAATTGTAAAAATAATAATAATAATAATAATAATAATAATAATAATAATAATAATAATAATAATAATAATAATAATAATAATAATAATAATAAGTTGGTCCAAACCGGCTTCAGCCGGGTAAGAACCCACGACCATCACTCTAGAAACAAGTGAGTTAACCAGTTGAACTAGGGCTTAAGCCACGACATTGGTTCCTTCGAAATACCTTTAACATAATTTCTAGATCGTTTCCCCAAATCAGTTGGGTTAGAACCCGACAAATCCTAGCCCCAACTCACTCAATTTTCGATCGTTTTAGCATCCGATGGATGAAATAATCATGGGGCTTTCATTTATTATCCAAAAACGAATCAAATGATGCATAAATCACTAACCTTTAGGTATGTTTAGATGTTGTTCAACTGAAGAACGAACCGGACACTGTAGGGCTTGATTCTTTGAGTTTACGAGTTTGTTTTAGTGTTTAGATCGTACAGACTTGTGCGAAATGATACATAGGATATGTATGCTTGTTTAATTTGATTTATATAGACATTTGGTTCGGTTTCAATTAACGTGTGTTTAGTTTGTTAATTTTGGTAGAAATAGTGATTGATTCAAACATCAATTCGTTTACAGGATGATTGAGGGTGATTGTCGCTATCATAAGCTTTCCAAATCTAGACTTAATTGAGCTAGTAACAGGCTGTAACTGCGTGGTGATGAAGATGGGTCAAGAACGGTTCGGGAATGGAGTTTGGATCGGTTTGGCTGTGAACCGGGTAAAGGGGGTGATAAAGTATGGAGTTTTGGCAATTTTAGCCCTTGTAACTTTTCTTTTTAAGTAATAGTTTCAAATCTGGCAGATTTAGTCCCTCAACTTGATTTTTCAATGTTTTAAATTTGTAAAAATTTATATAAGTTGTTTGAATTTAAGAAAACCAACATAAATAATTTATTTATTTTTTTATGTGTGTTTCAAAATTATAATAAAATTTATTTGTAAAACTTATTTAAAAATAATTTTATAATTGTTTTATTTATGAGTATGTTTTCTTGAGTTAAAATTTAATTATTTATTTTTACAAAATTTTAAATAAAGTTATTTAAGATTTATAAAAATTATCACAACTAAATTATGTTTAATTAATTTTTTTTAATCAAAAATAAATCAAAGCTTACAAATAAAGTTTGAAAATGTTTATTAATTTATAAAATTAGGTATCCATACCTAATTCAATACCTACATGTGTGTGTTTTATGCTTAATTTGTTTTCATTATATATACATAATTGTTCATGTTTTCAAAACTTATAATTACGAATGACGTCATAAGTTATTAAAAAAAGTTGTTTATTACAAAATACAGAAACGTTACAGTCTCCCCTATACAAACACACACATACATACCAAATCACATACCTATACAAACATCCACATATATAGACATACACATACAAACACACACATGCATACAAAAATCACATACAAATACAAGTACAAACATACACATACATAGACAAATAGATATGCAAACAAATACATACATACAAAATATAACAAATACGAACCAATCTTCCAAATATAACAAAAAAAATCATAAAAATTAAAAAAAAACTTATGAAATTTACAACAACATTCCAAATCATTCATAGTGTATAAGTAATCTTAAAATGGCAAAGAATCGAAGAAAAAGACCCAAAATTGCCCTTCAAGGCCAGAGAACACCGACTACGTAAAATGAAGAAGATTTGGGCAAAAACCCTATGACAATTCCTACTCGTCGCTACAAGGTTAAACCAAACGATGTCCATATTTGTTTACGGTATTTTTGATCAATAAGAAAATGAAAAATCTCTCTAGAAATGACTTTTGGTTGCTATCAATATTTTAAAATTAACATATTATTTTTTATTTATTATCGTTATTTATAATTAAAGAAAAAGAATTATTAAAAAGTAATTCACCTATAGCGACGACTTGTCGTGGTTATATGTTTTCTCACAACCACGAAACTTCTCTTTGTTCCTGCCCATTCATTGTGGCGATGACTCGTCGTTACAGGCTAAAAGAAAAAAATCAGGATAGCATTATTGAGGCGACAGATCGTCGCTGTAGGTCAAGGAATAGAGGCGACTTTTATCGTCGCTATAGGGGTCGTATCCGTATCCCTTTATTATTGTAGTGTTAGATGGTATATAAAAAAAAACTAGAATGCCATTGTCAAAACTAATGTGCTATGCATGGTTATGAACGTCTAGATATTTGGATAGCAATAAGTTCTCTTATTAATTATCTTTTTTTTTTGTTAATGTAAAAATAAGAAGAAAATATAGGCATATAGACTAGCAAGATAAGATAAGATTGAATGTACCATTTATGATGTCAAGATGCCATAAATTCTTATTTCTACATATTGTGCTATAAATAGGGAAGTGTAGTCTTTCATCCTTCATCCATATGCTTTCTTCAAAAAAAAAAACAAGTTAAAAATGGCTTCAAAGATATTCCTTCTTATTGCCCTTGCTTTTGCAACTTCTCTTCTCATTACTTCTGAAATAGTTGCTGCTAGGGAATTGACCTACAACAATGAGAGTAAGTACCTCGCCACTTCCACGTATTTATCTATTTTACATACATATATTATTATCAATGAAATTTACGTTCATGAAATGGTGCAGATGCGCTAGAAGATGCCAAGCATGATTATGATGACAATTATGATAATCATCATGATAAGCATGACGATGATCATGACAAGCATGATCATGAAAAGGATGACCATGATGATGATTATTATGATCATGATAAGCATGATCATGATGGCCATGATCATGACGATGATTATTACATTCATGATAGGAATCACAATAATGAAAAGGATGATCATGTTGATCATGTTGATGATTGGCATGATCATGGCGATGATGATTATTACGATCATGATAGGGATCACAATCATTATAATCATGGTGACCATGATTGGGACGATCATGGTGACCATGACTGGGACGATCACGATCATCATGATCATGGATACTACTTTGGCAGACATAGAGGATATCGCCATGGTGGACATGGAAGGTACGACTATGGTTGGGGTCATAGAGGAGGGTATTGCAGGTATGGTTGTTGTGGTGACCGAGATTACTATTATAGAGGATGCAGGTGTTGCGCTACTCTTGAAGAGGCAGCCACATACAAGCAATCTTATCAGGCACAAACTCACAATTGATCTAAGCATGTTGTCATAATATATGTGTGGAGTTAAAAGATTAGTGTTTTTATGCTATACATTAAGAGTCTATAACCATATGTTCTTAATATTTCTATGTTCAATAAATGAATATGTTGTTTCCATTTGCATGTGTTATCACTTGTATACATTTTTGTATATTGATAAAGACAAAACTAACATAGTAATGCAAGTCTAACATAAATATAAAGAATTACTAGACAAGCATTGGAGTTACACATCAAAACATGATATCAAGATTTTAAGTTATTATAGTATGCATGTTTGTTTGTTTATTTACTTCTTTGCATGTGAAACCCTTTATATATGTGGTACAATGTGCAAATTTGGTGCAAGAATTTAAAAAACCATTAGAACATTCCTTCAATCATGTTGATTTTTAACTACGCCTTATGAATTATGTGGAATCAAGTTACAAATTTCATATGAAATTACCCATATAGAAATCTAGGATTTTATGAATAGCTAGTCGTTTTACGTGAGTGAAGATGATTTTTAGAAGAATAGGTTTATATTATATGGCTCTTTTAAATGTATTACAAGTTGTTAAATACGTCTTTAATTTTGTAACAAGTTCTTTAAGGATGGTGATGCATATATATAAATAATATTGAAAAGTATGTAACTCACACCTTTAAACTTATATAAATTAAACTCTAATTTTTCATAAAATCAAACTAAATTAAAATAACCATGAATTGTGATCACTTTCGAACATGATTACTACACTTTCTATGCAAGTTCTCAAACATTTTTATATGTCAAGAATAATTTTTTTATACAGCATTTTTTGTCCCTTAATATTTTATTTGTAAGAATTTGAACACATTAAGTTTGTGAGACATATCACCGATGCCACTAGATTTTAAAATAATATTTGATATGATCATACATGACATTCGTCCATTATCTACCGGTTGCCATTATAGGAGATTTCAGCCAAATTCACTTCTAATACTAGAACCAGTAGGTTGACACATATATGATGTTTGATCTTAAGCTTTATTCAAAACCATCAAAACTACTTGAGATGTTGTTTGCGATTTCAAACAATATAGATCAAAAGTTTATTAGTTTTAATTAGAATAGTCAATTTTAATGTGAATTAATTATAACAACATATATTGTTTTTTAAAAAACATAAATTTAAAAATCAGAATTAATTTTAATGGTTAACTTTCATAGGTATAAGATCTCTAAGTGATATTATCCCAATGTATTGATTTGTGCCCCAAATATAGATGTTTAATTCCATCAAAATTCTCATATCATTCCCTTAATTAGTTATCATTTCGTTGTGCTTATAATTTATTTACATGGCCTTTGTCCCATCATGTTGACCTTTGCGTGCTTAAAATATAAATGGCATTAAATCCCGTGAGGTAGAGGTTAACATGATGGGACAAAGGACAAGTAAAGAAAATATAAGCACAACGAAATGATAGCTATGGCAATGAAATGAGAATTTTGATGAAACTAAACAACTATGTTTGGGGCACCAATAAATACATTAGGGTAATATCGCTAAGAGATCTTATAACTATGAAAGTTAACTGTTAAACTTATTTCTGATTATTAAATTTAAGTGTTTTAAAAAACAATATATATTGTTACTATTAATTCACGTTAATGTTGACTATTCTAATTTAAACTAATAAATTTGTGTTCTATATTGTTTGAAATCGCAAACAACATCTCAAGCACTTTTGACGGTTTTGAATAAAATCAAACATATATCAACCTATTGGTTCAAGTATTAGAAGTGAATTTGACTGAAATCTCCTATAATGATAACCGGTAGATAATGGACCATGTCACGTATGATCATATCAAATATTATTTTAAAATCTAGTGACATCAGTGATATGTCTCACAAAATTAATGTGTTCAAATTCTTACAAATAAAATATTAAGGGACAGAAAATTGCTATATAAAAAATTATTCTTGACATATAAAAATGTTTGAGAACTTGGATGGGAAGTGTAGTCATGTTCGAAAGTGATCAAAATTCATGGATATTTTAATTTAGTTTGATTTTATGAGAAATTAGAGTTTAATTGATACAAGTCTAAAGGTGTGAGTTACATACTTTTCAATATTATTTATATATATGCATCACCATCCTTAAAGAACTTGTTACAAAATTAAGAACGTATTTAACAACTTGTAAGACATTTAAAAGAGCCATATGATATAAAGCTAGTCTTTTAAAAATCATCTTCACTCAAGTAAAACGAGTAGCTATTCATACTTAATCCTAGATTTCTATATGGGTAATTTCATATAAAATTTGTAATTTGATTCCACATAATTCATAAGGCGTAGTTCAAAATCAACATGATTGAAGTAATGTTCTAATGGTTATTTAAATCCTTGCACCAAATTTGTGCATTGTACCACATATATAAAGGGTTTCACACACAAAGAAGTAACTAAACAAACAAACATGCATACTATAATAACTTAAAATCCTAATATCATGTTTTGATGTGTAACTCCAATGCTTGTCTAGTAATTCTTTATATTCATGTTAGATTTGCATTATTATGTTAGTTTTGTCTTTATAAATATACTAAAATGTATACAAGTGATAACACATGCAAATGGAAACAAACATATTCATTTATTCTACATTGAAATATTAAGAACAAACATTTGGTTATAGACTTGTAATGTATAGCATACAAACACTATTCTTTTAACTCCACACATATATTATGACAACATGCTCAGATCAATTTTGAGTTTGTGCCTCATAAGCTTGTTTGTATGTGATTGCCACTTCAAGAGTAGCGCAACACATACATCCTCTATAAAAGTAATCTCTGTCACCACAACAACCATACCTGCAATACCCTCTTCTATGACCCCAACCATAGTCGTTCCTTCCATGTCCACCATGGTGATATCCTCCATGTCCGCTTAGTATCCATGATCATGATGATCATGATCATCCAAGTCATGGTCACCATGATCGTCCCAATCATGGTCACCATGATCATAATGATTGTGATCCATATCATGATCGTAATAATCATCATCGTCATGATCATGCCAATCATCAACATGATCAGAATGATCATCCTTTTTCGTGATTGTGATTCCTATCATGATCGTAATAATCATATACAATTCACATTATTTAGGGTGGTGGAATTCGATTTATGAGGCGGTTAGGAGACCTCCTCTTATATAGAGCTTTAAAAAATGGAACATTAATTAGGGCGGTTTGCATAACGCGACACAAAAACACAAACCGCCTCAAGTATTGTTATAGATGTGATAAGTTGATTATTATTTAGGGCGGTCAATGTAATATGAGGCGATTTTTATAGATAAATTATGAGGCAGTCTTTTGAATATATTGGGCGATGCGGTTGTACTGCGTTTGAGGCTGTTTTTCTAATATTGGGCTTTTGGGGCGGTTTTCTTTAAAAAGCGGCCAAAATAAAATCCAATAATATATAAAATATATTTCGTCTCTAGCCAATCAAACAAAATGCGGCCAAGATTATAGTCCAAACCCATAACAAAATACCCATGTATATTACATTCTTCCAGGCTATTATACAAACAAATGCAGCACAAACTCAGACCATGTCAAACACACAAATATAGTACCACTGGATACTCAAATGCATATAAATATATTCCACAGATGTTACAATTAAAAATTTTTGGGCATGTGTATAATCAATCTAATAAATAAAATTGCAACTTCTAGTAATAAATAATGGTACCTTCAACTACATGTATACATCCAGTTACGTACCTAGACAAAACATCATGTCCGATTGGAAAACCAATTATCAACAACTTGAGGTGATAACTATAGGATCGTTTGATCTATGTCTTTTTGTGTAAAAAACTTCATTCCATTCCAGATATAAAAACAAATAAACAAAAAAGTTAGATTTAATTTATATATATACATATATATCTATATATATATAATTTATGAGACAAAGTATATAAATGTACAAAAACACTTACATTTTTGGGAAAATTATGTTGATAAATGTTGACAAACTCATGCATGTGTTTTATAACACAAAAGCCACATTCCCATGTGTGTCTTTGTAGTTTACACCAAATTACATTAACAACTATTTATATTAAATAAAAAAAATAAATTAATATAAAAGTAAGAAAATTAAACAAACCTTGACTAGTTCCCAACACAATTTAACACCAAGGGCTTCTTCAACTATAAATTAAAAGGCATAATTTTTTTGGTTCTTTTCTTTGCTTATTGAGTCTATAATATATCCTTGTTGCTTTAAAGGATAAATGATGAATAGCAACCATTGACCACTACAAAAAATAAAATTAAAAAAATAATTAGAATACGTATATGTGTGTGGGTGTGGGTGTGGGTGTATATTTCTATATATGTTGCAAAACTATAAATTACCTTGCTATATATGGAGCCACAAATAATATTTTGGCACTATGAAATGAATACATCTCTAGTATGTGATCTTTAGCATGTTGAGGATTTTTTACGCAAACGTCACCACTGACTAGTTCCCAACACAATTTAACACCAAGGGCTTCTTCAACTATAAATTAAAAAGCATAATTTTTTTGGTTCTTTTCTTTGCTTATTGAGTCTATAATATATCCTTGTTGCTTTAAAGGATAAATGATGAATAGCAACCAATGACCACTACAAAAAATAAAATTAAAAAAATAATTAGAATATGTATATGTGTGTGGGTGTGGGTGTGGGTGTGGGTTGTATATTTCTATATATGTTGCAAAACTATAAATTACCTTGCTATATATGGAGCCACAAATAATTTTTTGGCACTATGTAATGAATACATCTCTAGTATGTGATCTTTAGCATGTTGAGGATTTTTTACGCAAACGTCACCACTGAATCGGCCGGATTAAAAAATGCACATTTAGAGTTTGAAAACCCATAAAAATACCTTAAATTAAGAATATATAATTATTAATAAAGTTAGCGAATTTAATCGTACCCAAAGAAGCTATTGTATAATATAAAAAATATCGAAAACAATTTACATTGCAAACAAATGAACGCTGATATCAAGGCACTTGTTGCAAAGTAGATGTAACAACTCCCCATATAACAAACCTTGAACACACGTTTGGGCATACATACTGTTGGGTGAAGAATATGTAATTGTGTATTCATCACCTACGTAAGTTGATAGAACTTCAACCCACTTCTGATTAAAAGAGGTCTCTTTTTTATTTTTTTCATAGAAAAATTGATCTCAAGATCAATGAATTTTGGTTCAACTGGTAGAGATAGATTTTACGGATTGATCTGTTGCATTTTCATTAACTAACAAATAAATAATATATGTGTGATGTGTTAGTGAATTGATATATATATATATATATATATATATATATATTACCATATTCATAGGCTTCAAGTATGCAAAAAATATTAAAATAAATATTATAGATGACAATGTTGGATAGGGTTATGCAACTTGCACAACACTTACGCAGTTTATCTTCTACCGAATTGATAGTTGCAGAAACTCTATAAATTCTATTCACACATATGCTTACAAGCAAGACTGAAATTACACAAGGAAGAAGTAATTCAAGGTTAAAATATATCTCATTCAAATGTAAAGCATTCAAGACTCTTAGCTCAAGCACACTTGCTAAGTTACAAATGAACATGTTTATACTAAAACATATAGCTTTATCCACATAGGAATACATGGCTAGAAAAAATACTAAAAACAAATTAATGCTAAACCAAGAATATTGTTATGGCTTTACACGCCAAGCCATATTAATTACAATCAAAACAAATAGCTTCTTTGACTTTTATATTAAATGCCTACACTACGAAAGGTATTAATGTAAAGTGTCTTTTGTCTGTCTGAAAAGAGTAATTTGCTGCTGACCAATAAGAAAATGTCTTCTGAGTTGGTCTTTGTGACGGAAAGCACCTCTGAATCTTTCTTTAAGTGAGGTAGACCTTGGGAGGAGAATCTCTTCTGAAGTTATTGTATCGGAAGCCGCAGAGTCTTTATCGGAAGCTATTGTTGCTGAGGAGGCTTCGAAAGCTTGAGTCTTTTGTATAGCTTCCGGAAGGAGATAATCAAGCTTCGGAAGCATTAATCCTTCCTAGAGTATAAGACTTGTGCAAGAGAGACTTTTGGTGAGCATGAGCATTATTTGATCTTACAGTCTTCCCCCTAGGCTAATGTTACCAAAACTTTCAATGTTGACTTCTTAGATTTTCAACGCTTCTCTTAACAAGTCATGGTGAGAGCCTCCCCGCTGGATGATTGTTCAGGTTAATGAGAGGCAAGTTCTCCAAGTCAAAAATGCATGGAGCAAGAAGAGCATAGATGTCAATCTCACTAAGTTTGAAAATGTTCCCTGTATTCAACATGAGCGAGAACTTCTTTCCAAGAGAGATGAAGCTCCATTCAAAGATAGGAATGTTCACATTTGTGGGCATCTCTTCATGTCTTTTTCTGGCAATGGACTTCCATCTTCTGAAAGGTCCATGCTTCGTATACAGGACCAATTGACCTTAAACTGGAGTCTTTTCATCCTGCTCCACCTACTCTCCCTATGCTTCTTATGTGGTGGATTCATTGGCCACAGCTGGTTATGGCTCTTGATCCTCAACTGGAACTTGTTCCACAACTCATGTAGTAAATTCAGCAGCTGTATCTTCTCCTCTATCCACATCCACCTTTTATAGTTCCTCAGGATCAAAAGTCTTTTATTTTCGCTTTGGGGGACCTTTGTTGATCTTGATCACTGAGGATAGAGGTACATTGTCATATGAAGGACTAGATGGAGGGTTGATAGGCTCTACCTTTGGCCAGTAAAACTTTGTTGAAGCATCACACATAAATTCCTCTCCATTTCTAATTGCTTGAGCAGGGAGGAATATATTGGGGAGAACCCTTCCTCCTAATACAAGGTTAAGGGTTTCCCTCTAAGCTTGGATTTGGTCCAGCGAAGGAAACTCTCCTTTGGATATTTTCTTTTTAATTTCTCTTATGTGAAGACCCATGGTAGAGTTCTTCATAGGATGAAGCTATAACCAAGAGAATCCATAGTTCACAAGGATCTGTTTTATCGTCTCTCGTAGGCAACATCCTTTTGTTTCTTGGTGGAAGCTACCGCAGCTTTGGATTCAGCAGCAACCTGTTCAACCTGCTACACCTTTTCCAACTCTACTGCCATTCGAGGCACCGATGAGAGCAATACCTCATCAATTTCGTATCCTTTACACTGGAGGAGACCAGAGAGTCGTAGAATATCTCCATACAGGGAGGTATTGTCGCAAGCCGGCCCTCCCGTCCCGGACGGGGGCGCGACGGCTGGCTGATCTTGCAGGATCGCAGTCTCCGGTCACACAATGTTGCGAGACCTATATGTCTGGTTTCGTACGTACATCCAAATCCTTGGATAAAACAGTTTTTGTAAAATCAGAGTTGCGGAAATTTAGTAATATCAAACGGTTTAAATTCATAAGTTGCGGAAGCATAAGATTAAATCAGTTTTCGAAACATAACAGAGTAATAGTTTGTGGAAGCGATTAAAGATGTTTAAACAATACATGGCATAACAAAATGATAACAAATGTTTAATGGACTAAGACACTTAAGCAGATGCATGCGACTCCAACCTAGCATCCTAATCCTTGTGCGCGTGCCTTAGTTACCTGAGAAAACATGCGAGTAAAAGGTCAACACAAAGGTTGGTGAGAGCACAGGTTTTATGTCAGCAGTAAACATCAAATGTTTACAGTAAATGTTGTGTAGGTCTATATTTCAATACAATGCAATATCCATTGATAGCTAGGCAATATGAGTTATACCATATGCGGGTTCGCAACCGAAGCTAACATGCTGCCTCCCGCCATATCCATCCAAGATATGGCAAATGTTGTTTTGGTCAATTATGCACTGTTCCGACCTCCAGTCGGGGTGGCCATACGGCGCGCAACAGTGGGGCTTGTCAGGCCCAAATAGTACTATTCAGAACTTCCACGTTAAGCGCAACGCGCTATTAACGGTTCAAGGTGTGTTTAATGAGGACTTATCAGTTTTGTGGATGAATGCCACACGTATGCATATACGATATTAGCATCTACAAAAGCAACCAAAAGTGTGTATGTTCTTCAAAAACAGTTGTATGCAATGTTTTCTCCCCCAAAGGTAGAAAATGTAAAAAGGTGCCGTGAACTCACCTGGTTAGCAGTTCCAGTATGTGTTTGTGTGTTCGAGTCTGCGAAAGCTACCACCTACTAGTATGCACCTATAACCATATAGGTGTGAGTATGTGTTTTGTGGTGTGTCGTAATCCATACAACTCCAAGTGTCGGTGTGCTCAACTGAGTGCGTGTGTCGACTAGTGAGACTCAACAAATCGTTGGTGACACGATTGTTGTGTTATGACCATCCAATGTGTCACAAGCACAAGTAGGACACTTATATGCATCCTATGACTCTAATCATACAAGTTGTCATTTTTAGAAAGTTTCCAATTAAGGAAAGTGTGGTTATGAAATCCCATTTCATAAAGTTAATACTTCTAATGTGTTTATAAAACACGTTCAAACCCTTAAAACATATCGTTTGCGCATAAATAACCATTTATGCCGTTTTGCCCAAATAAAGTTTCCTTATTTGGAAAGTATCCGTTTAAAAACTCGTTTTCACAAATCAAAGTTTCCAATATGCTTAGAAATCATTCTTAAGCATATTCGAATACTCAAAGTTCATCAAAACACTTTAAAACATCAAAAGTCCTCTTTTGATTTTGAAAAGTTTCCATAATAGAAAGTTTATTCAAAACCATGTTTTTGACAAAATCAAACATCCAAATGTGTTTCTAAACACTCCAATACACATTTGACATCATCTAGACATGTCTAACATGTCAAGATTATCACAAATCCAAGACTTGCACATAAAAGTTTCCTTCTATGGCAAGTGTACCAAAATCATCACTAAATCAACCAATAACTCAACCAAATTCAAATCTAACATTCTAAACTATAAAATCATAAGATCTATAACAATATACCCATCAAATCACCAACACATTCGTGCACAATAACCATATGGAGTTGCATGTGGGTTTTTACCCATTGCATGTGCGATCTAATGCTAGATAAACGTTTAAAACTACCTTAGAGCTCGTTGATGATGAGATTCAGTAGCAACAGCTTCTGGTGGTGGTGATTCGGTGCGTGGTTCGTTTCTTCTATCCTCCTAGCTTCCTTTCCAAGCTCAAAGGTCTTTGAGCTTGCCAAGAATGAGGGAAATACTTCCAAAAGTGCTATCAGAGGTTTGGAATGAGTTTTACAGAGGTTCTGGTCGGGATTGGGTGAAGGAGTTCGAAGAATATGTGAGAAAGCCGGATAGAAAGTGAATGGGTTGGTTTAGATAAAAAAATTTGATCTGCATGGCCTTCGCGTACCGTGAAGGCCGATCAAAAATCATCTTCGCGTATCACGATGGGATTCGGGAGTCTCGACTCCCGGTTTGCTTCGCGTATCGCGAAGCCTTTTGCCAAGGGATCCTCGCGTACCGCTATGGGTCCATTTTCATGTTTTTCGATTTTGATGATTCGATTTCGCTCGTACTCGATTCCTAACATTTATCCTGAATATCTAATGCATGTTTAGCACATAATCATATAATAGCACATAGTTTTATTGATCACCAACGTTCGTGAGACTCGTGTGTGTGTTTTGATAATTCCTCGAATTATCTTCGATAGTTTGTGTTCGTTGCTACGAACCGTTCGCATGCTTGATTAACCATAATCAAAATGTATTTGCACAATCCAATTGTGTTTGTGTTTGTGTTCGCCACACTTGGTTTCCAAAACCAATGTGCAATGTACGATTCGATAATTCCTCGAACTATCGTCTCGCAGTTGTGCGTGTTTGACTCATCTAATTAAACATAAATAAATGAAATGCAACAAGTATGAATATGAAATATATAGAGTGTAAGAGTTGCAATTTACCTGAAATTGCCGGGTGTCACATCATCCCCTTGTTGAAAGAAATTTCGTCCCGAAATTTGGTTGTTGTTGGTAGTGTTTGAGTAGCAAGAATGTTTGTGAAACAAAAATTTTCTGGTTGTCACATCATCCCCTTGTTGAAAGGAATTTCGTCCCGAAATTTATTCGTTGTTGTTGGCGTTCGACGTTGTCTGTTTGAAGATATGGGGATATTTGCGCATCATCTGATCTTCACGTTCCCACGTGAATTCAGGTCCGCGTTTCGAGTTCCATCGAACTTTAACTATTGGGATATTACTCTGTTTGAGTTGTTTGACCTCACGATCCATGATTTCTATCGGCTCTTCCACGAACCGTAGTTGTTCATCCACCTGGATCTCATCTAGTGGAACTACGAGGGTTTCGATAGATATACACTTTTTCAAGTTTGAGACATGAAATACGTCGTGAACTCCATCGAGTTCGGTTGGTAGGTTGAGTTGGTATGCCACTGGACCAATCCTCTTCAGGATCTCGAAGGGTCCAATATACTGTGGGTTCAGTTTGCCTCGTTTGCCAAAACGAATGATGCCTTTCCATGGCGAAACTTCCAAAAGGACTTTATCTCCTACCTGAAATTTCAAAGGGCTTTCGGCGTTTGTCGGCATAGCTCTTTTGACGATCGCGAGCTGTTGCCATGCGGTTTCTGATTTGCACGATTTTCTATGTTGCTTCATGCACAAGTTCCGGGCCAGTGAGCTGGCTGTCGCCCACTTCTGCCCAACAGATGGGTGATCGGCATTTCATGCCATAGAGTGCCTCAAAAGGCGCTGCCTTGATGCTGGTGTGGTAACTGTTGTTATAGGAGAACTCTACCAACGATAGGTGAGTTTCCCAACTGCTTCCGAAGTCTACTACACATGCTCGTAGCATATCTTCGAGTGTTTTAAGGTGCGTTTTCTCTAGCCATCAGTTTGTGGGTGGTATGCTGTACTCATATCCAACCGTGTTCCAAGCGACTTTTGCAATGATTTCTAGAAGTTAGAGGTGAATCTGGAATCTCGGTCAGAAATGATGGAGATTGGCACTCCATGTTGCGAGACTACTTCCTTGACATAGATTGTGGCTAGTTTTTCCATCTTGTCATTTTCCTTGATCGCAAGGAAATGTGCTGACTTGGTCAGTCGGTCCACAATTACCCAGATAGTGTCACATCCACTAGTAGTACGAGGTAATTTGGGAATGAAATCCATGGATATTTGTTCCCACTTCCACATGGGTATCTCAGGTTGTGTGAGTAATCCAGAGGGTTTCTGGTACTCGACTTTGACTTTGGCACAAGTCAAGCATTTGCCCACGTAAGTGGCGATGTCGGCTTTCATGTGTGGCCACCAGTAGAGTATCTTCAGATCATGATACATCTTATCAGATCCAGGGTGAATGGAATATCGTGATTTGTGAGCCTCGTCCATCACAAGGTCTCGTAAGTTTCCGTGATGTGGAACCCAGATGCGTTCCATGAAATAGTGTAAGCCATCGGCTTTGACCTCCAGTTGTTTTTCCATTCTCCTTAGTGATTCGGCCACTAGGTGTTCTGCCTTAAGTGCCTCAACTTGGGCATTACGTATCTGCTCTGGGAGATTGGGATGGATGGTGAGCTGTAAAGCTCGTAGCCTCTTGGGTTTCGAAGTGTTTTTCCGGCTTAAGGCATCGGCCACTACATTGGCCTTCCCCGCGAGATACTTGATAGCGCATTCGTAGTCATTGAGGAGTTCGAGCCAGCAACGTTGTCGCATGTTCAGTTCCTTCTGCTCGAATATGTGCTGGAGACTCTTGTGATCAGTGTATATCATACACCTTGTACCATACGGGTAGTGTCTCCAGATCTTGAGTGCAAATATCACGGCTCCAAGTTCTAAGTCATGGGTGGTGTAGTTTTTCTCGTAGACTTTCAGTTGCCGAGAAGCATATGCGATCACCTTCTCTCGCTGCATCAGCACGCAGCCAAGTCCTTGTATCGAGGCATTGCAATATACTACGAAGTCATCTGTTCCGTCAGGAAGAGATAGGATAGGTGCACTACAGAGCTTCAGCTTGAGAAGTTGGAATGCAGATTCTTGTTTGTCAGTCCAGCGATATTTCTTGTCCTTGTGGGTGAGAGCTGTGAGTGGTTGGGCTATCTTTGAAAATCCTTCAATAAATCGTCGATAATAGCCGGCCAAGCCTAGGAATTGCCGCACCTCAGTTGGGGTCTTTGGTGCTTCCCAGTTCTTGATCGCCTCTATCTTAGATTTATCCATATGTATTCCTTATTCATTAACAACATGACCCAAAAATTGGACTTCTCGAATCCAGAATTCGCATTTGGAGAGTTTAGCGTACAGCTTCTCTTGTCGCAGCAGTTCTAGAGCCAATTGAAGATGCTCTTTGTGTTCCTCCTGGGTTTTGGAGTATATGAGAATATCATCTATAAAGACAATGATAAACTTATCCAGATAAGGTTTGCACACTCTATTCATGAGGTCCATGAATACTGCGGGCGCATTAGTTAGCCCAAATGGCATGACCAAAAACTCATAATGGCCATACCGAGTGCGAAAAGCAGTCTTGGGGATATCTTCCTCTTGAATTCTCAGTTGATGGTACCCTGATCTCAGATCGATCTTAGAGTAGTAACTTGATCCTTGCAGTTGATCGAACAGGTCATCGATCCGAGGTAAGGGGTAACGGTTCTTGATTGTTACTTTGTTTAGCTCACGGTAGTCAATGCACATACGGAATGTGCCATCCTTCTTCTTCACAAACAGTACTGGAGCTCCCCATGGTGAGAAGCTTGGTCTGATAAAACCCTTGTCTAGCAACTCGTGGAGTTGATTGGACAGTTCCTGCATCTCGGAAGGTGCGAGTCGATAAGGTGCTCGTGCGATAGGTGCTGCTCCTGGTACGAGATCTATACGGAACTCCACTTGTCGAGGTGGTGGTAGTCCTAGTAGATCCTCAGGAAATACGTCGGGACAGTCGCATACGACTGGGATGTCTTCTATTCTCTTCTCCTTTTCGGTCTTGTCTGTGATAAGTGCCAGAATGGCTGTGTATCCCTTTCGTAAGCATTTGTTAGCTTTCATGCACGAGATGATGTTGAGAGGAGTGTCACTCCTTTCGCCATTGATGTTTAGGGTTTCTCCACTAGGGAGAGGTATGCACACAACCTTGTCATGGCAAATGATTTCTGCTTGGTTTTCGGACAACCAATCCATGCCCACTACGACATCAAAACTGCCTAGTGTAACTGGCATGAGGTCAATCTTAAACTTATGGCCTGCTAGCTCTAAGGTGCATTCTTTCAGAATGTGCTTAGTCGTAATTAATTTACCATCAACTAGCTCTACTGTATACTCAACCTCTAAAGGTGTTGGGGTAATGTCAAGCATCTCACTAAAGTCCTTAGATATAAAACTTTTCTCAGCTCCAGTATCAAACAATACAGAAGCATAATTATCATTCAAGAGATACGTACCTGTTGCAAGGTTGGGATCCCTCCTGGCCTCCTTGGCCCCGATCACGAAGGCTCGTCCCCTCGTGCCATTGTTCCCATTGTTGTTCTGTTGGTTGTTGTTGTTGTTGTTGTTTTTCAGGTGCGGGCAGTCCTTCTTGAAGTGCCCTGGTTTCCCACATTCGAAACAACCCTTTGGTGCTTCAGGTTGTTGCTGTTGTTGTGGCTGTGGGGTCTTTGCAAGCAGCTCACCCCTACAGTCTTTGGCTGCATGTCCCCCTTTTCTGCAGCGCTGGCATTGAAAACGGCCACACTGAACTTGTGCATGATGGAAGTTGCACTTGTGGCATTTGGGATGTTTTCCAACATAGCCTCCTTGGTTCTGGGTGGTTGGGATAGGTGGTGCGTATGCCTGAGACGAACCAAGCTTACGTTGTTGCGGTGGTGGTTGGAGAGTGGAAGTCTTGCTCAGGGTGTCATCCCATTTGCGTTTGTTCCTGTCATTGGTTGTGGTTACACCACCACATGGCGGTAAAAGTCCTTGTGCGACAGCTGAATCGGTGAGCTTGTGGGTAAGTCGCACGGCTTGTTGCATGGTGATGGGGTCAGCAGAGAGTACCATGCCCTGAATTTGAGGTGGTAATATACTTCACTATGTGTTTGAAAGGTGGGGTTGCCATTTCCGGGCATAGGTTTGCCAACTCATATGACCGGGCAGTGTATGCCTCAACCTCGGAACCAATCATCTTGTGGTTCCAGAACTCAGTCTCAAGTTTCTGCACTTCACCGCGAGGACAATATTCGCGGTTCAGCATCCTTTTAAAATCATCCCAAGGCAGGGCGTTGGCTGCATCGAGCCCTAGGTTCTGAACATTGGCATTCCACCACGTGAGGGCAACTCACTCAAATGTTCCAGCTACGAACTTGACCCGGTCCTCGTTCCTGCAGTTGCTCATGCGAAGGCCGACTCTGCCTTCTCTATCCAGCGTAATAGCCCGACGGCACCCTCTGTGCCGCTGAAGGAGTGGGGTTCGCAATCGAGGAACATTTTGAATGTGCAGAGAGGAGGGTTGGGGTTTGTTCCTGTGATATGCAAAGAATAAAATTGGATTCAGTATCGGGCAAACACGTTGAATTGGAAATGAGTGATTGTGGTGCAAGGTGAATATGAACAGATTCATCACCTTGGTTCAGTGGGTTTTGATTACGGGTAGCTTCCCTTGCAGCAAGCGCCTCTTCAACTCGCTCGTTGATGAGTGCGTTCAGTTCAGCTAGCGTCAAGTTGATATTTCCACGTCCACCCGCATTTCTGCGTCCTCCGCGTCTTCCAGCCATGATCTTCATAGCGAGAATAAGTGTTAGTGTTTGTCTAATGACTAATGTAGTGTGTGCGGTAGATACTGTAAAGAAACATGTAGAGCTATCAGCTCCTCCCCGTCATGGGTAGCCACATGTGGTGATGAATATAATGGATAAAAGATGTGAGATGTGTGCAAGTATCACAATACTAAGCACTAAGTGTTGTGTGGAGACTAGTGGTTATAGACTAAGTTTACTAAATGCAAACCTAATTCGCAATAACCGGAGTGCTCTGATACCAATCTGTCGCACCCCGGCCCTCCAGTCTCGGACGGGGGCGCGACGGCTGACTGATCTTGCAGGATCGCAGTCTTCGGTCACACAATGTTGCGAGACTATATGTCTGGTTTCGTACGTACATCCAAATCCTTGGATAAAACAGTTTTTGTAAAATCAGAGTTGCGGAAATTTAGTAATATCAAACGGTTTAAATTCATAAGTTGCGGAAGCATAAGATTAAATCAGTTTTCGAAACATAACAGAGTAATAGTTTGTGGAAGCGATTAAAGATGTTTAAACAACACATGGCATAACAAATGTTTAATGGACTAAGACGCTTAAGCATATGCATGCGACTCCAGCCTAGCATCCTAATCCTTGTGCGCGTGCCTTAGTTACCTAAGAAAACATGCGAGTAAAAGGTCAACACAAAGGTTGGTGAGAGCACAAGTTTTATGTCAGCAGTAAACATCAAATGTTTAAGGTAAATGTTTCAATACAATGCAATATCCATTGATAGCTAGTCAATATGAGTTATACCATATGTGGGTTCGCAACCGAAGCTAACATGCTGCCTCCCGCCATATCCCTCCAAGATATGGCAAATGTTGTTTTGGTCAATTATGCACTGTTCCGACCTCCAGTCGTGGTGGCCATACGGCGCGCAACAGTGGGGCTTGTCAGGCCCAAATAGTACTATGCAGAATTACCACGCTAAGCGCAACGCGCTATTAACGTTTCGAGGTGTGTTTAATGAGGACTTATCAGTTTTGTGGATGAATGCCACACGTATGCATATACGATATTAGCATGTACAAAAGCAACCAAAAGTGTGCATGTTCTTCAAAAACAGTTGTATGTAATGTTTTCTCCCCCAAAGGTAGAAAATGTAAAAAGGGGCCGTGAACTCACCTGGTTAGCAGTTCCGGTATGTGTTTGTGTGTTCGAGTCTGCGAAAGCTAGCACCTGCTAGTATGCACCTATAACCATATAGGTGTGAGTATGTGTTTTGTGGTGTGTTGTAATCCATACAACTCCAAGTGTCGGTGTGCTCAACTGAGTGCGTGTGTCGACTAGTGAGACTCAACGAATCGTTGGTGACACGATTGTTGTGTTATGACCATCCAATGTGTCACAAGCACAAGTAGGACACTTATATGCATCCTATGACTCCAATCATACAAGTTGTCATTTTTAGAAAGTTTTCCAATTTAGGAAAGTGTGGTTATGAAATCCCATTTCATGAAGTTAATACTTCTAATGTGTTTATAAAACACGTTCAAACCCTTAAAACATATCGTTTGCGCATAAATAACCATTTATGCCGATTTGCCCAAATAAAGTTTCCTTATTTGGAAAGTATCTGTTTAAAAACTCGTTTTCACAAATCAAAGTTTCCAATATGCTTAGAAATCATTCTTAAGCATATTCCAATACTCAAAGTTCATCAAAACACTTTAAAACATCAAAAGTCCTCTTTTGATTTTGAAAAGTTTCCATAAATAAAAAGTTTATTCAAAACCATGTTTTTGACAAAATCAAACATCCAAATGTGTTTATAAACACTCCAATACACATTTGACATCATCTAGACATGTCTAACATGTCTAGATTATCACAAATCCAAGACTTGCACATAAAAGTTTCCTTCTATGGCAAGTGTACCAAAATCATCACTAAATTAACCAATAACTCAACTAAATTCAAATCTAACATTCTAAACTATAAAATCAAAAGATCTATAACAATATACCCATCAAATCACCAACACATTCGTGCACAATAACCATATGGAGTTGCATGTGGGTTTTTACCCATTGCATGTGCGATCTAATGCTAGATAAACGTTTAAAACTACCTTAGAGCTCCTTGATGATGAGATTCAGTAGCAACAGCTTCTGGTGGTGGTGATTCGGTGCGTGGTTCGTTTCTTCTATCATCCTAGCTTCCTTTCCAAGCTCAAAGGTCTTTGAGCTTGCCAAGAATGAGGGAAATACTTCCAAAAGTGCTATCAGAGGTTTGGAATGAGTTTTACGGAGGTTCTGGTCGTGATTGGGTGAAGGAGTTCGAAGAATATGTGAGAAAGCCGGATAGAAAGTGAATGGGTTGGTTTATATAAAAATTTTGATTTGCATGGCCTTCGCGTACCGCGAAGGCCGATCAAAAATCATCTTCGCGTATCGCGATGGGATTCGGGAGTCTCGACTCTCGGTTTGCTTCGCGTATCGCGAAGCCTTTTGCCAAGGGATCCTCGCGTACCGCTACGGGTCCATTTTCATGTTTTTTGATTTCGAGGATTCGATTTCACTCATACTCGATTCCTAACATTTATCCTGAATATCTAATGCATGTTTAGCACATAGTTTTATTGATCACCAACGTTCGTGAGACTCGTGTGTGTGTTTTGATAATTCCTCGAATTATCTTCGATAGTTTGTGTTCGTTGCTACGAACCGTTCGCATGCTTGATTAACCATAATCAACATGTATTTGCACAATCCAATTGTGTTTGTGTTCGCCACACTTGGTTTCCAAAACCAATGTGCAATGTACGATTCGATAATTCCTCGAACTATCGTTTCGCAGTTTTGTGTGTTTGACACATCTAATTAAACATAATTAAATGAAATGCAACAAGTATGAATGTGAAATATATAGAGTGTAAGAGTTGCAATTTACCTGAAATTGCCGGGTGTCACAGGTATCTGGTCGGCCCTTCTTTGTGAATGGCCTCTTCTCCTACTGAGCAGCTTCTTCCTTTGGGGTTAGTTTTCTTTTGCCTTCATCAAGTATGTTTGACCCGGAGGAGATTGATCCGGTGGCCTCACCAGTTGGTTCATCGTCCGGTTGTTCATTTAAGGAAGAAAAGTCAAGAATGACTAGGCCCAAAGAGACAGATTTAGCTTCAAAGTTAACTTCAGCATCCACTGGCCCCTCTGGTTGACCAACCATCTTGGAAGGTTCCTTAGAATTTTCCTCAGAAATCACAAGATTGGAGGAGAGGTCTTCAATAGCCAAAGTCCCAGAAGGAGACTAAGGTTCAATGGATATATAGGTTATTTCTTTAGAGTGCTCCTTCTCTCCTTCAGCTGGAGGGCTTGACCCCCTAGGTTGTATCTTCTCCCCATTTTAAGTATCATCATGTGAAAGTGAGGACACTTGGCGAAGGTCAGGGTGAAAGGGGGTACTGATAGTGTTTGGGCGGAGCTGCAGGTCCAGGATGTTAGCATCTTTTCTCACGAGAAGCAACCCTGGCTTGTAAGGAGGTAATGGTATCCGTCAATTCCTGTGTAGTGGGGCCCTACTCCACCAGAGTGGAATCACGGGGCGATAGAGTCATGAGCCTAGCTCCTACACCTCCATCACCGAATGTGGTTTATTGGCACCCTGGATTCCTTTCATTGAAGATGACATCAAAGAAATCGTATGCAATGGGAGTTGCCACAGAGGATGTCCTATTGCCTGTACCACTGACTTGATGAAGTTGATAAGGTTCATCAATAGTAGTAGCCTCCTCTGTATTGAACCCTTCAAAACTTCTAGGGTCAACCTCTGTCTTGGTAGGCTCTAGCCTCTGGGTCAAGGAACCTTGCTTGTAGCTCTGTCACTACTCTTAGTAGAGTTTGTCAAATGAGGGAAAGTGAGTTATCTAGAGCAGCTGAAAAGCTTCCTTGAGCCTGGGTGAATGTATGGGTGGGGGCAGTGATGGGGTAGCAACACCTATGGACCTAGGAGACAATCCTTGTTCTAAGGGAGTTTCCTCAAAGGAAGCGAACTCCATTGTGAAAGTTTCCTTTTGGATATTCTCATGTATGTTTTGTGACATACACTAAGGGCTTTCAGGGTCATAAGGGACAGCTACTGGATCCAGAGGAATATCCAGTGGTGAGACAACAGGTGCTGTTTGAACCTTAGGCAAAATTGGGAAGCCTTTTTTCATTTGGGAGCAGATGAAGGTGCCTGAACAGCTTTACAGAGCCGTTCAAGGGTTGCTTGGGCTTGTAAATGATTTTTATTGGATGAGGGATAGAAGGGGAAGGTGTGGGATCAATATATGTTGGGTTTATAGAACTTACACCTTCAGGAGCAGAAGACTCCATGGATGGTAGAAGAGGAGTGAATGTCACAGAGAATTGGGCACTTGTCTTCTTGAGTTGTACAAAAACCTTGGTAGTAACCAAGGGAACTGTATATGTATTCCCAGTTTGTGAGAGAGAAGATCCCATCCCACTATAGAAAATATGCTGCAAAAACCTGGGATATATGCAAAAGAAATGACTTCAATTAGAACAGTCCTACGTTTACTAGCTTGTTTGGCCCTATAAGTGTGAAAAGTTTAGGATGAAAGTCATACTGTCAGGTGGTCACTGATGACTTCTCAAGATAAACTTGGGTATTCTTTTTGAGTACCAAGGATGAAACTGCTGAAATCTTGAAATCTTTCATTCTTAGAGTTGAGAATAAAAGTGACCACAATGTAAAAAAAATTAGGTCTGACCGGGAAACAAAATTTAAAAATCATACTTTAAACTCTTTTTGTGAATCCAAAGGTATTACTAGACAATATAGAGCTCCTAATACTCCACAACAAAATGGTGTTGTTGAGAGAAGGAATTAGACACTAATTGAGGCTGCTAGTACCATGTTAAGCATACACATGTTGTTCCTTGAGGCTTACATGACAAGCTCATGTCAAGCATACACATGTTGTTCCTTCTATGAGCCCTGAGCAGAATTTGATCATTTGGAACAACAAAACCTGGTTTTAATACAATACATTCATGCTCAGTGAACAACATGTTAAGTTTCTAATCGCACACCTATGAGATACCCAGCAAATTATAGTTTGGTTCTTTGACAAAATGCACATTTTCAAAGCTTACTTTACCATTTGTGATTGTATCACTACCAGTGATATATCCACCTACTTGATCACTTCCAAAAGCAACAGACCCTCCAAAGAATGGTTCATATTTGTGCAAGTGGGTCTTGTTGCTTGTCATGTGCCTGGAGCAGCCACTGTCCACAATCCACAAATTTCTCTTGGAATCTTGATTAAAAGTAGAACTGGAATCATTTGACATGAGAGAATTGTTTGAAGTAGATGCTTCATCAGCTTGAAAGCTCCAGTCAGATAAGACATAGTGTTCTGCAACATATGCATTGTTGGACTGGTTTGTTGCTTTATATGATTGATTGTTTGGCTGACTTGAACTTGATGGCAGAGATTTTGGAGACTTGCATTCTCTTGCAAAATGTCCAATTTGCTGACAGTTGTAGCATTTGAGCTTGGATTTATCTAAACAAACGTCGGTCTTCATGTTGTGCTTCTTGAACTGTCTGCCAGTTATTTGGTAAAACTTCTTTGCTTGATAGGAGATCATGGACGTTTGGTAATTGATGACCATTTCTTCTAAATCATCAACCGAATGTCATCTAGATCTTCTTAACACAGTTGAAAGTAGTTACATTCATCAGCCAAGAATGCTCCTTGGCCAGAGGTGAGTAATGGAACTGTATTTGAAAAGGGATTGATATGTGATCTGGATGGTGTGGATGTTTTCGAATAGGTAATGATTGGTGTGGAGTTTGAGTGGTATATGGGTTGATAACTCTGAAATGAAGAGTTATGAATGGGTGCAAATAAGGCTACGGAACCTAAGGGCATAGGATCTGTCTGTTTTGGTTCTTGAGCATCAATCTCCATTTGGTATGCACTCAGTATACCAAAGAGTTCTCCCAGCTTTAGTGTTCTAAGGTTTTCTGTTCTTCAGATGGTGACTGAGTAGATGTTCCATGCATGTGGAAGAGACCTCAAGAATTTTCTTATTATATCCTTATTTTCCAGTTTTACACCAACAACCGTTAATTCATAAACAAGTTATGCTATCCTTTCATTGTTCTCTTGACAGAAGTTTTCAAACTTTTGATTGAGCACGTCCTTCTTGTTTTCTTTCACATCATTTGATCCTTCATACATCTGTTATAGAGAGTTCCAAGAACTCTTTAGCAGATTCGCATTTCTTGAATGCATGTATGATGGAGTTAGGAATAGACATTTGAATAAGCCAGATTTAGAATCAACTTCCATCTTCTTGTAATCTTCATCTGAGTAGAGAGAGGGATCTTTTGGCACAGATGTTCCACCAGCTCCAACAGCAGCAATGGTTGAGATAAAGGGTCCTTCAAGAACTGACTTCCATATTTGAAGTCTTGGTTCCTAATGAATCCTTCCATTCGAACCTTCCATGTGTCATAGTCATCTGGAGTAAACATGGGAGGTTTGTTGAGAGTGCTATTTTCAGTATCGTGCTTACTAATGGTAGCCATTTGTGCAAGAAGTAAAATCTTAGAGCTGAGAATAGTAGAAGATGAACAACTAGAAATTTAAGAATGGTTAGTTTCTTAAGTTAAAGAGTTGTGGCTCTGATACCACTTATTGGATCGGCTTATGCAACTTGCGTAACACTTACGCAAGTTATCTTCTACCAAATTGATAATTGCGGAAACTCTATCAATTCTATTCACACATATGCTTACAAGCAAGACTAAAATTACGCAAGGAAGAAATAATTTAAGGTTAAAGTATATCTCATTCAAATGTAAAGCATATAAGACTCTTAGCTCAAAAACACTTGCTAAGTTACAAATGAACATATTTATAATAAAACCCACAGCTGTATCCTTGTAGGGATACACAGTTGAACAAAATTACTAGAAACAACTTAGTGCTAAAACTGGTATAGTGTTATGGCTTTACAGGCCAAGCCATATTAGTTACAATCAATAAAAATAGCTTCTTTGATTTTTGCATTAAATGCCTACAGTACAAAAGGTATTAATGTAAAGTGTCTCATGCCTGTCTGACAAGAGTATATTGTTGTTGACTATCAAGATGATGTCTTCTGAGTTGGTCTTGTAGATTGAAAGCATCTCTGAATATTTCTTTAAGTGAGGTAGACCTTGGCAGGAGAATCTCTTCGGAAGTTATTGTATCGGAAGCCGCAGAGTCTTTATCGGAAGCTATTGTTGCTGAGGAGGCTTCGGAAGCTTGAGTGTTTTGTATAGCTTCCGGAAGGAGATAATCAAGCTTCGGAAGCATTAATTCTTCCGAGAGTATAAGACTTGTGCAAGAGAGACTTTTGGTGAGCATGAGCATTATTTGATCTTACAGTCTTCCCCCTAGGCTGATGCTACCAAAACTTTCAATGTTGACTTCTTAGATTTTCAGCCCTTCTCTTAACAAGTCATGGTGAGAGCCTCCCCGCTGGATGATTGTTCAGGTTTAGGAGAGACAGGTTCTCCAAGTCAAAAATGCATGGAACACGAAGATCATATAAGCATAGATGTCAATCTCTCTAAGTTTGATAATGTTTCCATTACTCAACTTGAGTCGAAACTTCTTTTCAAGAAAGATGAAGCTCCATTCAATGATAGGAATGTACACATTGATGGGCATCTCTTCAGGTCTTCTTCTGGCAATGGACTTCCATATTCTAAAAGGTCCTCATTTCCTATACAGGACCAATTGACCTTGGATATCCATGTTTGTGTGTGTCTATATAAAACTTAATCGTTTGTTTATTTACCAACTCGTTGATTTTTTTCCATCACCTCTTCTTCAAGTTCATAACAATTACTTTATTTATTTTTTTCCCTACTCAATATATACAATCTGGTGCGCATAGATTGTTTTTCATTTAACATATCCATAATTCTTTTCAAGTTGAGGCCAAATGACATCGTATTTTTCGCTCAACCCGGCAAAGTTCTTGTTTGCCATTGAACTTGATCTAGCTTTATTACTATTTGTGTTGTCATAAATCAACAAAAAATTATCAATATTTACAACAATATATATATAATAAACATAATCAAATTACACATACCACAAATGATTCAAGTGTCTTTTGTTTGCAAAATTCATCCCAATGTGCTGGATCAAGATACTCATATTCCTTAAAAGGACATTTGTCTTTCTTAAAATACTTGGAAACAATCATGCTATTAAAATTGGTAAGTATTTTTTTTTTTGGTTTTTTCATTGATGACTAGGACGTTTGGTTGTGATTATTAAGTGTTCAAATGGATGTTATTATGTGTTTTTATACGTTTAGTCATTCCAATAGAAGCTCCCATGGTTTCTTGTGGCTTTGCAGGTTAAATGGAGTGATATGATGAGTTTAGAAGGAAACCAGACAACGGGAAGCAAGAACGAGCACATCCGAAGATGCAAATACATAAAGTAAAAGTCGGAAACTTTGAAGAGACATATCTTGGGCTAGGAAAAGAGTTACGAGACCTATAATATATGAAAATTGTGTTTCTCGATGTGACGAAGCTAAATTTGAAGTCTGCTTGACCATATCTTACTCCCAGGGGGCGTAAAATATGCCGGATACCTTTACACCATAACTAGAACCGTAAACTAGAGAGTTGGAGGCATAAATTGGGGTCCTGGGCGTAAGTTACGCCTGATGAGTCATAAGTTACGCCGGATGCATCCGGAAAACACCGAATTATGCGATTTTTGGGGTATTTAAGGCCCAAATCAACCCTAGTCGCACATCATCACTTTGTGGCGAACTCTTGGACGATTTTCGGAGCATTCTAAAGCCCCAAATTATCAATCCAAACATCAAGATCAAGATTCCATCATACAATTTACCATGAAACTTGAAGATTCAACTATTGGAATGTCCAGCTGAGCTTTTCGTGATCATCTTCGAGTGATTGGTTAGGTTTGATAACTAGGTTTTCTTTTCATTTGTTAAACATTGGTATTGGATTTGTTCTCATAGATTTACGAGTTCAATATTGCTTAATTGTGAAACGACAAATTATTTCCGGTTTATTTTACAATTTTGAATTCAATCTCGTTGCTTGCTTTCATCTATTGTCAAGTTTAATTTTATTTGTTTTTAAAGTATTCTAGAGATCCTACATTTTGTGAAACAAGTAATAATCTGAGTCAACAACATCGGTCTAGTTATCGGTTTTTCACAAAGTCATTGACTTGTTTCCAAATCATATTTGTTTTAATATTCTAAGCATGAATCATGTCTATGTGATTTCCAATTAACAAGTATACAAGACATAGTTAGTTTACTAACTTGAAACCTAGAGAGATCACATTTTTCATACATTGTTACAATTCTTTAATTTACGTTTAAGTTTGCTTAAGTTAGTTCTACATAATACCTAAAATCCAACATTCAAGTTTATTTTTTAGTGCATTTAATTAGTTAATTTATTAGTCATTGAAAGTAGTTTCCACTTGGCTTCTCGTGGATCGATACCTTACTTCCCTATCTAATTGGGTAGTAGGACTTGAGTTTTTAACTCGTATTTTTGATTGGTACTTCGACATCGATAATTCATCATATAATTTTTCTATGCATCATCTTAAATATTAAAAAGATACAGAAAATTTGCATAAAAAAGGTTAGGCATAATAATTAACAAATATTTAATATATATAAGAATTTACGAAAATAAAATAATTTAATATAATACCTTGATTTGTATCCAAGGCTCATCCCACATCTCTTGAGGTGTATTCTTTGAGTCAACATGATATGGCAATAATTGTTTACATTTCAAAGCAAATTTTGACATAAACCATTGATAATTTTCACCAACCGGTTGGTTATTTTCATTAAATTCAATAATCTAATCTTTTTCTCCACACATTTTTGAACATGAAGAAATACCACGCTTACCTCTTTTAGACATAACTATCGAGTAAAATAGCATCACAAAAGTTACAAGTTAAATGAAAACAAATAACATGTCAACATATTATACACATAAATGCATGCAATATACATATATAAAACTAAAAGATAATAGTCAAGACAAAAAAACTAACAGCCACCTCAAATAATTTGTGCAAACATGTAACCATTGCATATCTTACATGATATCTTACATGGGACAACTTGAATTTTTAAAATCTAATGTGCAAGCATATATACAATCATTCATATACGGGACCACTCTGGATTATTAAAATCCAATAACCACCTCAAACATTCACTACTTTCAAACATATATATATATATATATGAATCTGAAATTTAAAACATTGAAGGGTAACCTTACTTCTTGAGACGAATAAATCCTCTATCAATGTTATAGTGAAAACCACCCTAACCTTGTTGTCTTGGCACAAACAACCTGTTGTTTCTCACACCACCACCAGTTATTCTATCAAACGCCGCACAACACTACCAGCCGCTCACTACACCAACCGCATAGCCACAGCAACCGCTCTCTACATCACTGCACACCACTATCTTATTGAAACACCGTCACTCACTCTATTATCACAGACAGCTACTTGCCGCCACACCAGAACCACCTGTTCACACCGCCGCGCACAACCAAGTCGTTGCTACAACACCACCAACCATTCACTTGACCGCTGCACCCCCATCGGTCACGCACAAACAACCGCATTCGAGTAATTTTGGGTAATTTTGTCGAGTAATTTTGGAGCAGAAAATGGATCGAAGTAGAGGGAAAAGTTTGGATAACCGCGTTTTTTATAATGTTTTTGAGGCGGTTTCAAGGATGAGGCGCTTCTATTTTGGGGCCTCGATCACTTTTTAATTTTTTGACTTCAAAATAATATTAACTTATAATATTACCACTCAAAAATATGGATTCAATAGTAATGATAAAAATAATTAAATAATAATTGTAAATAAATAATAATAGTTGCTAAATAATATAGTTTTTGTCTATTTTGTTTCTAATCGATTTTTGGTCTGCATTTTTATATTCGTGAAGTCACCTTAGCACGACACTATGACTCGAACTTTTAATTTTTTGTCAAAACATACAATTGATGATACATATTATACTCAATAATAATAATAACACTTATATCGGTATGCTAAATTTTACGACTAAGCACAATATTTTGTTATAATATGTTTATTCATATTTTGTCACACACACTACGCTACGTGCGGAATCCAAAGCGTGGTGATGAACAATGATTGAATCATGCACAAGTATTGAAAGAAGAACAACCACAATGCATTACTAAGTTTCATAATGTTGGACATTTGTTTAGTTACAAGCATTCTAACTATCTACAAAAAAAATGACAACTAATAGACCCAAAAATAATGTTTATAAAATAAGACTCAAACAAGACAATTAAACAATCAGGATTACGTGGGTTTCTAATCCATCCTAGCTTGTTTCTTCATATTGTTCTATCTTAACTATGGCCTCCTTAGTTGTCCTTGTACTGCTCTAAACTTGATTACCTGAAATACGTGAAAAGTAATTGTCAAGTACAATAGTAGTTGGTGAGAACAAAAGGTTTAACATTTGAAAATATGACTATGCAGTTGTAAACACATATGAATAAAGCATTTGTATAAACAAGTCATGGACAATTGCGACACAAACTATCATTAAGTACGAATAACGTGTGCAAACAATCAAATGACTGTCTACTAGAAAAGCCAACATATAATCAAGTCCCAAATTACATTTGGAGTTAGATCAGTAGTCAGCAAACGCATTCAACATGAGCTGTACTAATGAGTTTACTCAGAAGACAACTCCACGTTGACGTAACCCGGTCAATATGAACTATGCTAATAAAGTTAATTAGCAGCAAATCCATATTACCGTAATGCATCCAATCTGTAGTTAGGGTTTAAAACATATTTAAACACTAACCACAACCATGGAGTAACCAAAACGTGTCCCGCTTTCCCTTGTTGTGATCACCCAGTACTAACGTTAAAGGATTAAGAAAGAATGAATGAATGTGTCTTGATGTGTATAACCTTGTTCACAATGATGAACACCATGATTTTCATTTGTTGTTATGATTGAATTAAACGATTAACATGGTTGAATACTTTGAATGAAAACTCATGGTTGTATACCTTGTTTTGAAATCCAATGATTGAATACCTTGAATTAAAACCCTTTGGTTGAATATGTTGTTGAAAACCTTTGATTGAATACCTTGATAAAAAGTCCTCGTATAGAAACAAGGTTTGAACCATAATAATTATTTAAAAACACAAGTTGTAGTTTAAAAGTAGTCTGGGTTTGTAGAACTTAGTCTTTCAAAAGAGTTTAACACTTTATAAAACCATTTTATGTAAATCATTTTGTGTAAAATAATTTATAAAAACATTTTAGTAGAAAAGAGTTTAATAGCTTGTAAATCTAGTAGAATAAAAGAGTAAACCTTTGATTGTTGCAAAAGAGTAATGAATAATGTATTTGTACGTTGTAAAATTTAAGATGTTTGGTCACGTGTTCCACCCCAAAATGGTTGTAAACAGTAAAAGAGGGGCTAATGTTCTCACCTGACAGCAGTAGACTTCAGATCCTGTACGAATAGCAATTCAGACAAGACGTCTAAATGCTTCATATATCATTGTAATCATACATATAATATAAGATTTATGATGTTATAGACTTTGATTGATTTATTTATTTATGTTGACTTGTTAATGACATTTCTTTACATAAATTTGTTCTGTATGTTTAAGAGTATTAGATTAACTTGAAAATCTTGATTGACTTCTTGAAATGAAGATTGACTTATGACTAAAAGCATGTATCATGATACATTATGCATAAAGTTTGTTATGCATGTATGAAACATGTGTTTGTGAAATTGGCAACCCCTGTTCACTTGATTTATTTGAAAGATGTTCATATGTTTAAGTTCCAAAATCATGATATGGTACTATCCTTAAGTTAAGTTAATACTCAACTAGAATGAGACCAATTCGCAGTCATCTAGGGTCAAACTAGGGTTAACTCACCCTTTAGGCTTATTTAATCAAATGACTATCGATTTTTCTGATGTGGATTGGGTTGTCTTAAGTTTAAAACATTTGTATGGATGACATGTGCTAATATCGACAGCCCAAGTAGGGTATGTGTGTCGAATTTGATAGTGTCGATCATTTTGGGTTCAAAAGAGGCCCATCGATATTGATAATATCGATGGCTTCTCATCCCTTTAATATTAGATCTTTCACACGTCTAATGCCCATGTTTCTTTGTCTTAAACTCTTTGGATGAACCTACTTAAAATTATGTTAATGCATTAAAGTGGTTTAATATGGTTGTATGGATAATTCTAGTTGATAGAGCTTCAGTTGAGACATGGATAGTGCCCATCAATATTAACAATATCGATGGATTCCATGTCTATGGCAGCCTTCCAACTCAACCAAATCAACTAGACTTCGACTCCTATCCCTTGGATAACTCTAGGCTATCAAATGATGTTGGTTCGAGCTCGAGAAGGTGACTAATGAAGCTGGGTCAGGTCGATATGGGACCTTAATATCGATGGCATGTCTTCTTCGACACCGCTAGTGTTGACTGAACTGATTGGGTTTCACTTGGACAACATGGAATCTTAAGTGTCGAGAGCCTTTGGGTCGTTTTGCAGTGTCGATCTTAGCCAATAATTGATGGGGAGTTGTTCATTCTACAAACCCAGCCATCGACACTAATATCTAGCCCTTGCACCCATCGATATTATGTTTATACGAACTTCAACCCCCTTTTCACCCTATGCTCGCTTATTCCAACATCATTCAAGCATTCCCAAGGGATTGGGAAGCCAATGGATGGTTTTTGAAGCCTCAAATCGGTTGTACTCCTTAGGAAGATGATGAATAGTAAGAAACCCTGAAAAATCTGTACCTTCTCTTTAAAATTTCAAGAGTTTGAGCTGGAGATAAGGCCGATCCTTGATATCAACAGCTTCCTTTCATCGAGAGAATCGTTTTGATATCTTGTTTGCTCAATTTGACGAAGAATCAAAGAAGTTCTTGATTATTTTGTGGGCGAATTTGCTAGAGAGAGTGTGGAAGCCATGTTTAGAGAGAGAGTGTGTGTTTTGGCATAAATAAATGAAGGAAATGGAGCTCATTTAGGGTTTTTATACCCCGAGTGGTTCCCGGTGTATTCGGTCTTGCTTATTGTCGGTTTCGCGTATTTTTACGTACACATAGTAACGATTACGTAAATGGATATTTTGAGTTGTGAATTAGATTTCTTTGATTGTTTTTGATGAGTTTCAAAATTGTAAAACGTAAAATATAATATTTTACTTAATTTAATTATAATGTTCGTTCGTTTTCGAACCGTTTAACGAATATAGTTACGTGTATACCTGTAATTATATGCGTTTTTGGCCGTTTTATGTATTTATTAACGTTTACTCATAATGATCAGCTTAACATTAATATCTCTATGGATCGTCACCCATAAGGATACCGAGTCTCGCTTACATATTACGTTTAGTTTAAATGATTTTTTTGTCATAATATTCGTCATAACACTACGCACTAACATTATCCCATTACATAGAACGCGATTTATGTATAGGGCATACGTAAAGTCTGGCTACCTGCCTTATCAGTTGCCAGCCTACCACCGTTTCGATATAATGCAATAGTGTCCTTGCCTATATACTTGTACTTAAACTAAAGAAAATCCTATAACACACAAACATGCACATATGAAGCATATTGACATATAGAATAACAAGTACACACTGCTCTATCCTTGTCTATGACTATCATGACTTACTGTACAAATGTTACAGTCTCCCCTTGTTAAGGGAATTTCGTCCCGAAATTAACTGGCCGAAGATACTGTAAAAAGATGAGGGTACTTGACCTTCATCTGGTCTTCATGTTCCCAGATGAACTCTGCATCATGTTTGCCCTCCCATCATACTTTTACGATCGGGATACGGCTACATTTGAGTTTCTTGACCCCCTTGGACGTTCTACGAATTGCATGTTATTTTGAATCTAAATGTCTTCTGTAGAGCCCGCTACATCATGAAGACTGACAAAGTCAACACGGAAGAGTCAAAGCTCGGATTTTGGTTAAATTTCGTGTACAGTATTTCGAGTACACGAATTGATCGTGTACTCGAAAATTTGTGATAGATTTCGTGTATTCCTAGGCCTAGTATAAATAAACGTATTTTGTACAGGTTTAGGTTAGAATCCCGAGGCATTTGCTCTCTAGACGTATTGAAACACTTGTACTCGAAATTTTCAGAATTTATAAAAGTTTGCATTTTTCTTATTGCTTTCTTGATTCTAACTTGGATTCCGCACTCGTTAGAGATCACTGATGATGATTATGAAGATAAAGTTTGGTTCTTGATCAGATTTCGGACCTACAAGTGGTATCAGAGCTTGAGTGCTTTTTTCATCATCAGGGTAACAACTTTCTGAAGCAAGTTTTATACTTTATCATTCTTCTCTACTCCATCTAGCTACTGTGTAAATTTGGGACTCCAAATCTTAAGAAATATTTTTATAAAATTTTTCTTAAGTATTTTCGAGTTCAAAATTTTCGAGTTCAGCTATTTCGAGTATAGTTAGAGTGTTCGAAGTATAGATACTTTTCGAGTACAAGAGGAGTTCGATTGCAGGATTTTGAATACAGAGTCAGCTTCGAGTGCACACAGGATTTCGAGTACAAGGGGAGTTTCGAGTACAGATTTGTCTGTTTAACTTTGAGCAGTATCTACAGGGAGCTACAGGGAATTCGTGTACTGGACTTAGAAAATTTCGTGATTCATCATGGCTTCAAAGAATCTGACAAATTTGTCCAACTTACTTAATCTGGACAATGAAATCGGCACCGGAACAAAGCCGCCAAGGCTCGTGTCAGGAGATAACTTCCAAGATTGGAAATTCAGATTTCAGTCATTTATCAAGTATACCGATCCAAAGCTTTGGAGATCCATTGAAGAGGGTCCCTATGTGCCCTCATACCAGAGTGAGATTAATGGTCCTCTTGTTCCTAAGGATCCTGAACTGTATACTGACAATGACATACTTTTGATGGAAAAGGATGAAAAGGCCTATGCGTCAATCACTATGGGCTCTATCTACTGATGTTGCTCATGGATTTAAGGAACACAAGACAGCAAAGGAACTCTGGAATGCCTTGGTTGAAAGATTTGAAGGAAATGAGGACATGCGAGAAAGTCGGAAGGATATGCTCAGGCAGAGGTTTAACATGTTTAACCACATCAAGGGAGAGTCTCTTGAAGCACAACTTAACAGATTCACACATCTGATGACTGAGATGACTAGTTCTGGAATTGAGATGACCAAGGGAGAGGTGAACAAGAAGCTGCTGAACTCATTACCTTACACTTGGAATTCAAATTGTACAACAATCAAAAGGACCAAAGATATGTACAAGACTTCTTTGAGTGAGCTGATCTCAATCATCAACTCCTATGATATGGATGATAAGCAGAGAGCACTGAATCATGCCAGCTCAATGGGCATTGCTCCAGTATCTGAAAACTCTGCCCTTCTGTCAGCAATCAATCTTCAATCATCAGGAATGCAGCACTATCAGCCTTCTTCATCTCATACAATTCCTTTTGAGACTGCATTCCTATCATCTGGACAAACCAGATCAGTGCCTAAAGTCAATCCAGAAAGCTAAGAGAATATGCTGCTGTTTAAAGGATTCATGAACAGCTACAATGCTTTCATAGCAGGAGAATTGGCACCATCCAATCTCACTCAAGAGAATCTAGAGCAGATCAATCCAGCTGATGTTGAAGAAATGGATATCTCATGGCAGATGGCAATGGCAGTGTTTAGAGCAAAGAAGTTCATCAAGCGTTATGGAAGAAACAGCTTTGGAAACAATCCAGGAAAGAAGCTTGGTTTTGATAAGTCAAAGCTGCGATGTTACAACTGTGACCAACCGGGTCACTTTGCCAGAGAATGTAAGCAGCCAAAGGTGGCTAAAGAAGGAGAAAAGAAGACTGAAGAGAAATCTGTGACTGCAGCTGTGGGAGGAAGTGCTAGCACATCTAAAGCACTGGTGACTCAAAAGACTGACTCCTATGATTGGAGTGATCAGGTGCAGGAACTGGAGCTGACTCTGAGTCATGCATTCATGGCCGAGGTGGACGACAAGCAGAAGGAGGTAACTGAAAATCTTTGCTCTACCTCATGCATAAATAAAGTATTTAAGTACAGGTCACACAATGAATCATTAATCAAAGAATTAAACAAACTTAAATACTTTAACTCAGAATTTCTTAAAAATGAAGGAATTTTTAAAAGGAAACTTGAAGCCGAGGGTCGGGATGTGGCAAGGCTAAAAGAACTTTTAAGTGATAAAGAGTCCAACTATCGTGATGCTAGACGCAAAATCGATGAACTCACTTTGGAGCTAGACCAAGCTAAAACTCAACTTTCTAAAATTTCAGTAAAATGTGAACAATTTGATTATTCAAGCAAAGTTTTAGAAAACATGGTAAGCATACAATTCAAGAGGGATAATAAGGGTCTTGGTTTTAAGGAATGTGCACCACCCTTTAACCATAATTACTCATGCATGCCAAGGATCAACACATCTGTTGATGACTTGGAGTTGGATTCTAGTCGTGCTTGCGATTTCCCCACCAAACCAGTTATGCTCACAGCTGACCCTGTTATGACTAATGATTCTAAGGTTTGTGCAGAAAAACTAAGTGTTGCAGGTTTAGAGGAGAAGAAGGTAGAAAGAAGTGCTGGGAGGAGCACAGATTGTTCAACATCTACAAGACAATAATCTTTTGTTCCAAAAACTGATTTTGTTGGAAAATTCGATGAAATTGACATTAATCTTAATGATATGTTGAAACATTTTCAAAAAACGTTTGCTATAAAATCAACTTTCTCTCCTTTGACAACACATACTGCACCGGCTTATTCCACAGTTACTAAAGAGGAAAGTTCACAGTTGAACCCTAACTGTGAACCTTATATTCCAACTGGGTCATTGGAACAAATTTCTTCAAACTCATCCTCTAGTCAAAGTAACTGTGGTGTAAAGCCCTTTGACCTAATTGAATTTCACCAAAAGGTCTGCTGTTATGCATGTGGGAAACCAGGCCACATTGCTAGACACTGTCTGCACCGACCTACTGAATTCTTCAATGGGAAGAATCAGAAGGTCATCCCTAAGGCTAAACCGGTTAACAAACATGTGAGGAACGTACCATCCTCCAAGCCTAAGGCAACCTCTCAAAAAGGGACTCAGACTCAGACTCCTTCCACTGCAAAAAGACATAAGAAATCAAACAAAGCTCAATCTGATTTTCATAAGCAAACACCAAGGATTTTCAAAACTAAGACAAAACCAGTTAACCAGGGCAGTGGAAGCGTGACAAAACATATTGAACACAATCCAGACAGACCCAAGAATAGACCCAAACCCAAACCCAAGGACAGAGTCTATTCTATTTACAAAGTGCCTAAATCTGTTATGGTTTGGGTACCGGTTTCTCATTAGTTGTATGTGTACTATGCAGGGACAGCCAAGCAAGCTTAAACATGTTTGGTATGTAGACAGTGGCCATTCCCGACATATGACTGGGGATTTCTCTCAGTTACATGAAGTTACACCATTCAATGGAGGCTATGTGTCATTTGCTGGAGACAAGGGAGGAAGGATAAGCATGAAGGGCACGGTCACAAATGGAACTCTTAGTTTTGAAGATGTGTACTATGTTGAAGAGCTCAATCACAGTCTTCTGAGTGTTTCTCAAATCTGTGACAAGAGTTTTTCCACACACTTCACAAACAAAGAATGTCTTATTCTGAAGCCTGGCTTTGTAGTGCCTGAGAAGTGGATTCTGATGAGAACTCCAAGGATAAAAAATGCCTATATTATCAATATGAACTCAGATTCATTTACAGAGAACACTTGTTTGTTCTCAAAGGCATCGGAGCATGATTGTCTGTTATGGCATCGGCAACTGGGTCATGTAAATCTTAAGAATCTGAACAGACTCGCCAAGGGAGATCACGTCATTGGTCTACCTTCTAAAGATTTCTCCACTATTGAGAAATGTATCGCTTGTGCCAAAGGGAAACAACACAAGAGACCCCACAAGCCTAAATTGTTCAATTCTATCTCTTCAGTTCTTCAACTTCTTCATATGGATCTCTTCGGACCGGTTAACGTAATGAGTATTGGGAAAAAGTCATATTGTCTTGTTGTGACAGATGATTATTCCAGATTCACTTGGGTGTTCTTTCTGGCCAAGAAAGATGAAACTCTAGAGATTCTGAAGAAGTTCATTACCTTGATTGAAAATCAGAAGAATCTAAAGGTCAAGGTGATTAGAACTGATAATGGAACTGAATTTAGAAATCAGACTCTTATAGATTTCTGTGATGAGAAAGGGATAGCTAGGCAGTACAGTGCAGCCAGAACACCTCAGCAAAATGGAGTTGCTGAAAGGAGGAACAGAACGCTTATAGAAGCTGCACGAACAACGCTGTCAGAATCTAAGCTGCCAATCTTCTTCTGGGCCGAAGCTGTTAACACTGCATGTTATGTACAGAATCGGGCACTTTTGAACAAGCGACATCAGAAGACTCCTTATGAAATTCTCTTCAATCAGAAACCCAAAGTTGGCCACTTCAAGTCATTTGGATGTCCATGCACTCTTCTTCATACAGAGCCCAATCACAAGTTTGATGATAAGGCAGATGAGTGTTACTTTGTGGGTTACTCATCCGAGAAAGCAGCTTACAGAGTTTACAACAAGAAGACTCGGATGATCTTGGAATCATACTACATAGATTGGCAAGAAATGAACTCTACAGATGCTGGTTCTGGTCCAAACTGGTTATTTGAGTATGATTCTACTTTCAGGCCTTTTAACAATACATCCGAGAATCCTGAAACATCCAAGCAGAACGATGATTTCTACTGTCGCACCCCGAGAAATCCCGTCCCTTCCGGGGCGCGAGCGGCGGCAGATTGTCAGGATCGCAGTCTCCGGTCACACAACATGCGAGACCTATATGTCTGATTTCGTACGTACATCCAATAACTTGGATAAAATAGTTTAGTAATATCAGAGTTGCGGAAGTGAAATATGAGTTATCAAAATAGTTTAACATTCATAGGTAGCGGAAGCATTAACTTAAAACAGTTTTCAAAACAACACAAGTTTAATGTTTGCGGAAGCGATTAAAGATGGTTAGATAATACAAAAGTAACACGATCAATGTTTAAATATTATCAAATGGCCTAAGACACTACAGTAGATGCATGGACTCCATCCTAGCATCCTAGTCCTTGTGCGCGTGCCTTAGTTACCTGAGAAAACATGCGAGTAAAGAGTCAACACAAAGGTTGGTGAGAGCACAGGTTTGTAATCAGCAGTAAACATCAAAATGTTTAAAGTAAGTGTTGCAGGTCTACTTTTCAATACAATGCAATATCAATTGATAGCTAGTCAATATGTTTTATATCATATGCGGGTTCGCAACCGAAGCTAACATGCTGCCTCCCGCCATATCCATCCAAGATATGGCAAATGTTGTTTGGTCAATTATGCACTGTTCCGACCTCCAGTCGGGGTGGCCATACAGCTCGCAACAGTGGGGCTTGTCAGGCCCAAATGGTACTATTCAGAATTACCACGCTAAGCGCAATGCGCTATTAACGGTTCGAGGTGTGTTTAATGAGGACTTATCAGTTTGTGGATGAATGCCACACATATGCATATATGATATTAGCATGTACAAAAATAACCAAGAGTGTGTTCGTTGTTCAAAAACAGTTGTATGCAATGTTTTCTCCCCCAAAGGTAGAAAATGTAAAAAGGGGCCGTGAACTCACCTGTTACAGCAGTCCCAGTGTGTTTGTGTGTTCGCGTCTGCGAATGCTAGCAATCCTGCTAGTAGGCACCTATAACCATAAAGGTGTGAGTATGTGTTTTGTGGTGTGTTGTATCCCATACAACTCCAAGTGTCGGTGTGCTCAACCGAGTGTGTGTTGTCTAGATGAATCGTTGGTGACACGATTGTTGTGTTTACGTGCCTCAATGCACATAAGACACCAAAATGCATCCTATGACTCTAATCACATAAGTTACCATTTTTAGAAAGTTTCCAATTTTGGAAAGTATGGTTATGAAATCCCATTTCATAAAACTAATAACTTCCAATATGTTTATAAAACACGTTTAAACTCTTAAAACATGTCGTTTGCGCATAAATCACCGTTTATGCCGTTTTACCCAAATAAAGTTTCCTTATTTGGAAAGTATTCGTTTAAAAGCTCGTTTTCACAAAACGAAGTTTCCAATATGTTTAGAAATCATTTTTAAACATATTTCAAGAATCAAAGTTCATCAAATCTTTCAAAAACATCAAAAGCCCTCTTTTGATTTTTAAAAGTTTCCATTTATAGTAAGTTTACACAAAACCATGTTTTGACAAAAATCAAATATCCCAATGTGTTTCTAAACACTCCAATACACATTTAACAACATCTAGACATGTCTAACATGTCTAGATCATCACAAATCCAAGACTTGCAACATAAAAGTTTCCTTTTATGGCAAGTGTACCAAATCATCATCAAATCGAACCTAGCTTAACCAAAACTCAATTCTAACATTTCTAAGCACCAAAATCAGTAAATCTATAACATCTATTCGACAAATCACCAATAAAATCTTGCATAATGGTCACATGGAGTTGCATGTGGGTTTTCACCCATTGCATGTACGATCTAACTATAGATAAACAAAAGAAACTACCTTAGAGCTTCAGATTGATGTTGAACAGCTTCTGATGGTGATGATCCACCGATTCGATGGCTGTTCCAAGCTTGTGGATGATCCTCAACGCCTTCCTTGGGCTTCGATGACTTCCACACTCTAAGGATAGCTCCCAATGGTAATTCCAGGGATTGAAGCTTGCTCCAGATGGGTTTTGGTCGAGAATTTGGGTGGGAGTTCAGAAGAAATGGGAAAGAGATCGACTGAAATGAAAGAGGTTGGTTTTTATAAAAATTTTGATCTGCATGGCCTTCGCGTACCGTGGAGGCCGATCAAAATTGTTTGCCGCGTACCGCGATAGGATTCGGGAGTCTCGACTCCCGCTTTTCTTCGCGTATCGCGGAGCTTTTTGCCGAGGGATCATCGCGTACCGCGATGAGTCCACTTCTATGCTTTTCGATTGCGTTGATACGATTTCGCTCGTATTCGATTTCTAACACTTATCTTAAGCATCTAATGCTCGTTTAAGCACATAAATACAACTAGCACATAAGTTTGATTGATCACCAACGTTCGTGAGACTCGTGTGTGTGTTTTGATAATTCATCGAATTATCTTTGATAGTTTGTGTTGGTGTGTAACGAAGTGTTTGCACGCTTGATTAATCCTAATCAACGTGTAATGCACAATTCAATAACTCCTCGAATTATTGTCTTGTGTTAGTGTTGTGTTTGCCACACTTGGTTTCCAAAACCAATTTGCAATGCAATGTACGATTCGATAGTTCCTCGAACTATCGTTTCGTAGTCGTTTGTGCTCAACTCATCTAATTAACAAAATTAAATGAAATGCAACAAGTATGAATGTGAAATGTAAAGAAAGTAAGAGTTGCAATTTACCTGAAATTGCCGGGTGTCACATCATCCCCTTGTTGAAAGAAATTTCGTCCCGAAATTTGGTTGTTGTTGGTAGTGTTTGAGAAACAAGAGTGTTTGAGAAACAAAAATTTTCTGGTTGTCACATCATCCCCTTGTTGAAAGGAATTTCGTCCCGAAATTTATTTGTTGGTGTCGGCGTTCGACGTTGTTTGCTTGAAGAGATGGGGATATTTGCGCATCATCTGATCCTCACGTTCCCACGTGAATTAAGGTCCGCGTTTCGAGTTCCATCGGACTTTGACAATAGGAATCTTACTCTGTTTGAGTTGTTTAACCTCACGGTCCATGATTTCCACCGGCTCTTCCACGAACCGTAGTTGTTCATCCACCTGGATCTCATCCAGTGGAACTACAAGTGTCTCATCTCATAAACATTTCTTCAGATTCGAGACATGAAATACATTGTGAACTCCGTCGAGTTCGGCTGGTAAGTTGAGTTGGTATGCCACTGGACCAATCCTTTTCAGGATCTCGAAAGGTCCAATATACCGTGGGTTCAGTTTGCCTCGTTTACCAAAACGAATGACGCCTTTCCATGGAGAAACTTTTAGAAGGACTTTATCTCCTACCTGAAATTCCAGAGGCTTTCGGCGTTTGTCGGCATAGCTCTTTTGACGATCGCGAGCTGCTGCCATGTGGTTTCTAATTTGCACGATTTTCTCGGTCGTTTCGTGCACAAGTTCTGGGCCAGTGAGCTGACTGTCGCCCACTTCCGCCCAACAGATGGGTGATCGGCATTTCCTGCCATAGAGTGCCTCAAAAGGCGCTGCTTTGATGCTTGTATGGTAACTGTTGTTGTAGGAGAACTCCACCAATGGTAAGTGGGTTTCCCAGCTGTTGCCGAAGTCCACTACGCACGCTCGTAGCATATCTTCAAGGGTTTGTATTGTGCGTTCACTCTGGCCATCAGTTTGTGGGTGGTATGCTGTACTCATATCCAACCGTGTGCCAAGCGACTTTTGCAATGATTTCCAGAAGTTAGAAGTGAATCTAGCGTCTCGATCTGAAATAATGGAGGTTGGCACTCCATGTCTCGAGACTACTTCCTTAACATAGATTCTGGCTAGTTTTTGCATTTTGTCGTTTTCCTTTATCGCAAGGAAATGTGCTGACTTAGTCAGTCGGTCCACAATTACCCAGATAGTGTCACATCCACTAGGAGTACGGGGTAATTTGGTGATGAAATCCATGGATATCTGTTCCCATTTCCACATGGGGATCTCAGGTTGTGTGAGTAATCCAGAGGGTTTCTGGTACTCGATCTTGACTTTGGCACAAGTCAAGCACTTACCCACGTAGGTGGCGATGTCGGCTTTCATGTGTGGCCACCAGTAAAGTACCTTCAGATCGTGATACATCTTATCCATTCCAGGGTGAATAGAATATCGGGATTTGTGAGCCTCGTCCATCACAAGGTCTCGTAGGTTTCCGTGACGTGGAACCCAGATGCGTTCCATGAAATAAAGTAAGCCATCGGCTTTTTCTGTAAGTTGTTGTTCCATTCCCCTTAGTGATTCAGCCGCTAATTTTTCAGGTTTCAGTGCCTCCACCTGGGCATTACGTATCTGTTCAGGGAGGTTGGGAAGGATTGTGAGCTGTAAAGCTCGTACCCTCTTGGGTTTTGAAGTGTTTTTCCGGCTTAGAGCATCGGCCACCACATTGGCCTTCCCCGGGTGATACTTGATAGCACACTCATAGTCGTTTAGGAGTTCGAGCCAGCGACGTTGTCGCATGTTCAGTTCCTTCTGCTCGAATATGTGTTGGAGACTCTTATGATCAGTGTATATCGTACACTTTGTACCATACAGGTAGTGTCTCCAGATCTTGAGTGCAAATACCACGGCTCCAAGTTCCAAGTCGTGGGTGGTGTAGTTCTTCTTGTGGACTTTCAGTTTCCGAGAAGCATATGCGATCACCTTTTCCCGCTGCATCAGCACACAGCCGAGTCCTTGTATCGAGGCGTCGTAATATACTACGAAGTCGTCCGTTCCATCAGGAAGAGATAAGATAGGTGCACTACAGAGCTTCTACTTGAGAAGTTGAAATGCATCCTCCTATTTGTCAGTCCAGAGATACTTCTTGTCCTTATGGGTTAAAGCTGTAAGGGATTGTGGTATCTTTGAAAATCCTTCGATAAATCGTCGATAATAGCCTGCCAAGCCTAGGAATTGTCGCACCTCAGTTGGGGTCTTTGGTGCTTCCCAGTTCTTGATCGCCTCTATCTTAGATTTATCAACATGAATCCCTTGTTCATTGACAACATGACCTAAGAATTGGACTTCTCGAATCCAGAAGTCACACTTTGAGAGTTTAGCGTACAGTTTCTCTTTCCGGAGTAGTTCAAGAGCCAATTGCAGATGTTCTTTGTGTTCCTCCTGGGTTTTGGAGTAGATGAGAATATCATCTATGAAGACAATGATGAACTTGTCGAGGTATGGTTTGCACACTCTATTCATGAGGTCCATGAATACTGTGGGTGCGTTGGTCAGCCCAAACGGCATAACCAAAAACTCGTAATGGCCATACCGAGTGTGAAATGCAGTTTTGGGGATATCTTCCTCCTGAATCCTCAACTGATGGTACCCAGATCGCAGATCGATCTTAGAGTAGTAACTTGATCCTTGTAGTTGATCGAACAAATCATCGATCCGAGGTAAGGGGTAACAGTTCTTGATTGTCACTTTGTTCAACTCACGGTAATCGATACACATGCGAAACGTGCCATCCTTCTTCTTTACAAATAAGACCGGAGCTCCCCAGGGTGAGAAGCTTGGTCTGATGAAACCCTTGTCCATCAACTCCTGCAGCTGATTGGACAGTTCCTGCATCTCCGAAAGTGCCAGTCGATATGGTGCTCGTGCAATAGGCGCTGCTCCCGGCACAAGGTCTATGCGGAACTCCACTTGTCGAGGTGGTGGTAGTCCTGGTAGATCCTCAAGGAATACCTCAGGATAGTCGCACACGACTGGGATGTCTTCTATTTTCTTCTCCTCTTCAGTCTTGTCGGTGATAAGCGCCAGAATAGCTGTGTATCCTTTTCGTAAGCATTTGTGAGCTTTCATGCACGAGATGATGTTCAGAGGAGTGTCACTCCTTTTGTCACACCCCCAAATTCCCACTCGTGGCGTATGTCCACGTGGATGTGACGTGTCCAGAATCACAGCTCATGGTCATATAGAACACCTCTATATGCATTTACAAATCCAAAGTTTGACACATACACTTAATAAAATAGTTTGCAGCGGAAATTGATATAATGAATTAAGCAGCGGAAAATTAACACGTTTTACATATGCAGCGGAAATAAGTAGTTGTCAGACATAACATTGTTTAATACATAACCGAACGAAATAGTTTTCAAAAGATAAACAAAACGCATGCGGGGTCCTATGCTCAATCCCCTATGTGCATTCCTGTTCCAAGTGCTTGCCATGCTAATTTCCTGAGAATACAAGTTAGAAAAAGTGTCAACACAAAGGTTGGGGAGTTCACAGGTTTTGATATACATATAGTAAGAAAGTGTGTCATGTTGTTTATCAAATGTTAGTACCGAGCCCTAGGCCCAAAGTGTCAGCGCGTCACTACCGAACTAGACTTGTTTGTCCTTGCCTCCCCTATGTCTCGTATACATAGCAAGTTTGCTCAGAGTTTGCACGGGTTAGGACATCCAGTCAACATAGTGCCCCGTGGGGTTAGTCATTCCCTAATGCATCCATCCAAATCTACCACGTTGTTCGTACATTAACGGTAAGACTTTGTGAGGGTTTAATACGAGTTCAACACTTAATGTTTGTCCAATAAACTAGCATACACCAAATATGTTTGTACAGTCATAAATGTTTGTCTCGATGTAACTAGTATTCTCCCCCTATTTAAAAGCGTTTGAAAAAGAGTAAAGAGGGGCCGTAAGCTCACCTTAGTGATCAAGAAAGATATGCGTAAGCTCCTCGAGTAAATAGCACGTCGGTCACCGGCAACCTATATCGTATACCGTACGTGAGTTCGTGTATGTGACCGTGCTAGTGTTTGTGTTAGTTCTCGTGTTTGTATCCAACAACCCTTGGTTGTTCATGTTTGTCCGTGTTGGTCCACAATGACCGTGTTTGCTCGTGTTGGTCCACATTGACCGTGTTTGACTGTGTTGGTCCACATTGACCGTGTTTGACTGTGTTGGTCCACATTGACCGTGTTTGACCATGTTTGATCAGAGTTGACCGTGTCAAGTCAACGACCCGTTGGTGAACTGTGTGACGGTTTGTGAATCGTGTAGCAATCGTGTAAGTGTTCGTCGTGTGCAAAACATGCAAGTCGCGTCTATGGACAACTTACTATTTATAGTAAGTTTCCATTTTTGGAAAGTTCACAAAGCAAATCGGTTTTAAAGTTCTAGCATGCTCGTTAGTCCTACGTGATCATGTTAACACATAACACATCATCATACGAAGTCACATAGGTCGTTTTCATCATGTTAGCACACAAAAGTTTCCTAAAACGGAAAGTTTCCATTTTTAGCATATGTGACATCGGAAACCATCTAACTTAGCATCTAATCATCATGTTATAACATAATAAGCCATTTAGCATGCTCGAATCATTCAACATATTCCTAAGTCAGTTTTTGTAAAAATAAAGTTACTAAAAATAGTAACTTTGTTGTTTTTGTATAAAATGACCATCTTCACATATCTAAACCAATTTTCATATCACCAATCATCATTCTAAGTCATCTAGCATCATATAAACAAACAAACATGGTCCAAAACATCATCTAACAACATCTTGACCCAAAAAGTTACTAAAAATAGTAATAACGCTAAATATGACCATAAACATCATCAAAATCACATTCCAAGTATTTCAATCATCATATTATCATCCTAAGAGCAATTTCAAATACATGCATGTTCACCATTTCATCCATAACAATGTTTTGACAATAAAAAGTTTCTAATAATAGAAAGATTCATAAAACTCATAGTTCTAACTATTCCAAAGACACTCAACCATGTAGATCATCACCAATAACAGTTATAATCACGTATCATTCTTCAAGATCATCAAAAATGCATTAGTTTGCACATGCATGTGACTATTTCACCAAGTTATGACCAAATCAAGCATTTTACATATGAACATCATCATGGATCGTCAAGATTCTCAATCTAGACCTCATAGATCATCAAGAAATACATTAAAACTAACAAACCCAGATTCAAACATAAAGAAATTCGTGCATGCAACGTTATGTGGCTTGCATGTGCGTTTCGAAGCTTGTGAGAGTGTTTGTGTGTGATGAGAGTGTATATAAGCCATGGAAACTACCTCATATGCTTCAAAGTCCTCTGAGATGCTTTGTATTCGTCCTCTCAAGCTCCTGGTCGACAAGAACGTGTAGCTACAAGGTCGTGATGGTGATTTCCAAACTCCTAGATGGGTGTTAGGCTTCCTCCTTTGAGTTCTTGAGCTTTCTACAGGTCTTCAATGGCTGCCAGAGGGTTTTCAGATGAAGAAGACGAAGCTTAGGTGCATGGGAATCGAGTTTAAGAGAGTAGGGTGGCTTAGTATGATTACAATCTTGGTTTTATAAAGATTTGTCGTCTGACACCCGTCGCGTACCGCGGAGATAGGCCAGAAAGATGCTTCGCGCTACGCGAAGGAATCCGGGAGTCAACTCTTCGCGATGTCTGTCGCGTACCGCGACAATTCCTCCTGTTGGGCCATCGCGTACCGCGATGGGCCCCTGGAGAGCCCAATAAGCCCTTTTTTAATGGGTTTGATCCGTTCGTCGTCGTTTTCACGCTTCCGAACTATCGTTTGAACTTCCAAGATCAAAGTGTGAGTGTTTCGTGAAGTTTCGAGTGTTGTGCTACACAATGTGCTTGACGTTCACCAACGTTCGTGTGTTTTGACACGTGTGTGTTGTTTGTCGATAATTCTACGAATTATCTTGTTTTGTGTTGGTGTTCGTACTGTCGTGCCACGTGTCACACTAAATTAAACTAATTCTAGTGCCACGTGTACACTAAGCATTTAAATAAACATTTAAATAAATATAAAGCTGACCTGGAAAATACGGGGTGTCACATCCTCCCCTTGTTAGAAAGAATTTCGTCCCGAAATTCAACTCGTGTTGTCAGTGTTTGTCTGTTCCGCGAACAGGTGTGGGTACTTTTGTTTCATCTGGTCTTCACGTTCCCACGTGAATTCCGGTCGTCGTCGCGAATTCCATCTCACTTTTACAATCGGGATCTTGCTGAGTTTGAGCTTCTTGGTTTCCCGGTCCATAATCTCCACCGGTTCCTCAACGAAGTTTAATTGTTCGTCGATTTGTATCTCTTCGAGAGAAATAACAAGTGTTTCGTCAGACAAACACTTTTTGAGATTCGATATATGAAATACGTTGTGCACGCTGCTCAGTTCGTCTGGCAGGTTTAGTTCGTAGGCCACAGGGCCTATTCGTTTGATGATCTCGAAAGGTCCAATGTTACGTGGGTTCAACTTTCCTCGTTTGCCAAACCGTATGACTCCCTTCCAAGGCGAGACCTTGAGTAACACTCTGTCCCCTACTTGGAACTCCAACGGTTTGCGTCGTTTATCAGCATAGTTTTTCTGTTTGTCCCGAGCTGCTACCATTCGTTTGCGTATTTGCACGATCTTTTCAGTCGTTTCGTGCACCAGTTCTGGATCGGTCAGTTGGCTGTCTCCAACTTCCGCCCAGCAAATAGGTGATCGACACTTACGTCCGTAAAGTGTCTCGAATGGTGCAGCTTGGATGCTAGTGTGGTAGCTGTTATTATATGAAAACTCAACTAATGGTAGATGAGTTTCCCAACTACTCCCGAAGTCAATAACGCATGCCCGGAGCATGTCCTCTAATGTCTGTATGGTTCGCTCACTCTGTCCGTCCGTCTGCGGGTGGTAAGCAGTACTCATATCCAATCTCGTGCCCAAAGCCTTATGCAAAGACTTCCAGAAGTGTGACGTGAATCGACTGTCGCGATCAGATATAATTGAGATTGGCACTCCATGTCGAGTAACCACTTCCTGCAGATAGACACGAGTGAGTTTGTCTAGCTTGTCAGTCTCTTTGATGGGTAGAAAATGTGCGGACTTAGTCAGTCGGTCTACGATAACCCAGATGGTATCGCAACCACTTGCCGTCTTTGGCAGTTTAGTTATGAAGTCCATGGAAATCTGCTCCCATTTCCACATTGGTAGTTCTGGTTGTTGGAGTAACCCTGATGGCTTCTGATACTCAACCTTGACCTTTGAGCATGTTAAACACTTACTCACGTAAGTTGCTATCTCAGCTTTCATGTTTGGCCACCAGTAGGTTGTTTTCAAGTCATGATACATTTTGTCAGAGCCCGGATGTACGGAATACCGGCTCTTGAGGGCTTCATCCATCACTACCTCTCTCAATCCCCCGTAGTGTGGAATCCAGATTCGATCCGCTAGGTAATACGCTCCGTCGTCCTTTACCCTTAGTTGTTTATCCATACCACGCATGGCTTCGAGAGGGAGGTTCTCTGTTTTCAGAGCTTCTTGTTGTGCGAGTCGGATCTGATTTGGTAGCTCTGAATGAATTGTGAGTTGTAGGGCATGCACGCGTTTTGTTGTCTCTTTCCGGCTCAACGCGTCGGCCACTACATTGGCTTTACCGGGATGATACTTGATGGCGCAATCATAATCGCCGATGAGTTCAACCCATCTTCGTTGTCTCATGTTCAATTCTTTCTGGTTGAAGATGTGTTGTAGGCTCTTATGATCGGTAAAGATAGTGCATTTTGTGCCATATAAGTAGTGTCGCCAGATCTTCAAGGCAAACACTACGGCTCGCAACTCAAGGTCATGAGTCGTGTAGTTCTTCTCATGCACCTTCAGTTGTCGTGAAGCATATGCTATCACCTTCTCGCGTTGCATCAATACGCAACCAAGTCCTTGTTTCGAGGCGTCACAATACACCACGAAATCATTGCATCCTTCCGGTAAGGATAGGATAGGTGCAGTACATAGTTTCTGCTTCAACAAATTGAAAGCAGTTTCCTGTTTGTCTCCCCAGTCAAACTTCTTGTCTTTATGGGTCAGGGATGTCAGTGATTGAGCAATTTTTGAGAATCCTTCAATGAATCTTCGGTAGTACCCGGCCAGACCTAGGAATTGTCGCACCTCAGTCGACGTTTTGGGTGCTTCCCAGTTCTTGATGGCTTCAATCTTGGCTGGGTCTACGTGTATCCCTTGCTCATTAACCACGTGTCCAAGAAATTGGACTTCACGAATCCAAAAGTCGCACTTTGAAAACTTCGCGTACAGTTGTTCTTCCTTCAATAATTCCAAGACTAGCCCTAGATGTTCAGCATGTTCTTCTCGATTCTTTGAATAAATCAGAATGTCGTCAATGAACACTATTACGAATTTATCGAGATAAGGTTTGCACACTCTATTCATGAGGTCCATGAATACTGCGGGTGCGTTGGTTAGTCCGAAGGGCATAACCAAGAATTCATAGTGTCCATATCGGGTTCTGAAGGCTATCTTAGGAATATCATTTTCATGTATCCTTAGTTGATGGTAACCCGATCTTAAATCGATCTTTGAATAGTAGCTTGACCCTTGCAACTGGTCAAACAGATCATCTATTCGCGGTAATGGATATCGATTCTTGATCGTCACCTTGTTCAGTTCTCTGTAGTCGATACACATACGAAATGATCCGTCTTTCTTCTTCGCAAACAGGACCGGTGCTCCCCAAGGTGAGAAGCTCGGCCTGATAAATCCTTTGTCTAACAGTTCCTGAAACTGGTTAGACAGTTCTTGAATTTCTGTCGGTGCGAGTCGGTATGGAGCTTTAGCAATCGGTGCTGCTCCTGGTGTGAGGTCTATCTGAAACTCGACTTTTTGTCTCGGAGGTAGTCCAGGTAGATCCTCGGGAAACACTTCAGGGAAATTTCGGACTACAGCTATGTCCTCGATCTTCTTTTCAGCCTTTGGTTTCTTAGTGATGAGGGTTAGTTATCGCAGAGTATCCCTTCTGAAGATACTTGCTTGCCTACATACAGGATATGATATTCAATGGTATTCTCCGTCGTTCTCCCTAGGTCGAGAGCTGTTCTCTGTCTTGCAACGTCACTCGCACGTTCTTCTTGTTACATACAATCTCAGCTTGGTTTGCAGATAGCCAGTCCGTTCCAATGACTTCATCGAAGCTCCCGAGAGTCACCGGCATTAACTCGATTTCGGGCTCGTGATCTGCCAAAACCATGACGCATCCTCGGAAAACGTGTTGCGTTTCGATCAGCGTGCCGTCGGCTAACTTTATGGCATACTTATAATCTAGTGGTGTTGAGGTAACATCAAGCAATTTACTAAATCCACTAGATACAAAACTCCTATCGGTTCTGGTATCAAATAATACGCTTGCATATTTAAGGGACGTACCGGTTATGATGTTGGGATCATCTTTAGCTTTTCCGGATTTGAACACGAATGCCTTACCCCTTGCAGCGTTGCCTCCTGCTTTCTTGTTTTGTGGACAGTCTCGGCGTATGTGGCCAGACTTGCCGCAGGTGAAGCATCTCCTTTGTGGTGTCACTTTACTTGTGTTTGGCTTTGGGTTGGCACGACACTCCCTTGTGATATGTCCTTTTCTCCCACATCTAGTACACTTGATCCTATTGCATGGGCCAAAGTGATGGTATGAGCATTTGTTGCACTTGGGGTAGTTACCTTGGTATACTTTCTTGCCTTGAGCATCGGATTGAGTGGCAGTAAAGACTTTTGTTGGTGCGGGGAAATGTTGGGTTGATTGTTGTGGTGAGAAGGTCTTGTTGTTGCTTGGCTCCCACTTCCGCTTGGTCCCTTGGGGCTTCAGGTTTTCACCCCTCTTGGGTAGCTTACCCTGTGCTACCGCTTGGTCAGTCAGACAATGAGCCAAACATATAGTGGGTTGAATGAGTGTGGGGTCTTCCGCGGTAACTAGGCTTCGGATCTGCTCAGATAATCCACTGATGTACTTTTCAATCTTTTTGTATTCTTGGGTCACCATTCCTGGGTACAGTTTACACATCTCGTGGAATTGAGCGGTGTATGGTTCGATTTCGGATCCCTCCATTTTGTGAATCCAGAACCCCTCCAGTTGTCTGATTTTGTTCCAAGGACAGTATTTTTCCTTCAGCATTTTGACGAAGTTTTCCCATGGGATTGAGTTAGCAGTCTCCAGACTTAATATAGGAATGTGCGAATTCCACCAAGTGAGTGCATGTCCTTCCAAAGTCCCGGTAGCAAATCTTACTTTATTTTCTTCAGAACACCCGCTCATGCAGAAGATTGACTCAACCTCCTTAATCCATTGGAGCAGTCCTACCGCTCCTTCCGGTCCCTTGAATATATGAGGATGGAAGCTAAGGAAGGTTCTGAATGTAAACCCTTTTGATTTGTGGTTGTGGGTTCCGTTGCTTGTTTCACTGTTTAGACGTGCAGTCTCGTAATCCTCAATGGCTTTTCTAACCCGTTGTTCTACCATAGCGTCGATAGCCGCAAAACTGATTGATTGGTTGTCTGTATGCACATACGTTCCTTGACCAGCCATTCGCAGTATCTATATACAGTAGATATTGTATTACCAACCGTTAGAGATAGTTGTGTGTTAGCCAGAGGGAAAATTTATCATTCTCTCCAAGAGTACAGTAATAAGTTTCATAAGGTTACTATTACCAAAGTGATTCTATGAGCATAGCTCGCTCATGTAGGTTCTAGCAATAGTAAATACGAAATAAACTACTCGGTGTAAGTAGCGGAGTTCGGATCACCACTGGCAGCGGGGTGCTACCCAGTTTCCTTAGTGGGTGTAGCTTACCATCTGAATTTGCCAGAATTCGTATGTACCTATAAATTCATGATTACGTTGGCCACCATAATCGTCAATTTATCTTACACAGTCATTCTAGTTCCTTCAATCTAACGCTAGTGATCACAGTAGTGCTCGAGGTTCATCTTCGGAGTGCTGTCATTAAAGTTCCAATCCGTAAGGGTATGTCAGGTGACTGGGTTTACGCTCAAGAATAGGGATTGGAAAACGTTCGATTCGAGTTAGATCGTGCTAGTGTAGTCTCCCTCAGGACATTGGGGAGTCCCCTTCAATCCTATGCTCGTCCTTCCACTAATCCCATCTCACAGTTCTCAAGCGTAGTCAGATATGAATACCCGCTAAGGGCTCCACAGGTATGTTCGTAGGTATCCGATAAAATCACAAAGCATATTGCTAAGCCATGCACATAATGTGCTGTGCGAAACTAGTGTAGTGTCTAATGTTGAGCAATGGCTATAGTCTAAGTTTATTACATGCAAACCTAGTTCTCTATAACCAAGGCTCTGATACCAGTCTGTCACACCCCCAAATTCCCACTCGTGGCGTATGTCCACGTGGATGTGATGTGTCCAGAATCACAGCTCATGGTCATATAGAACACCTCTATATGAATTTACAAATCCAAAGTTTGACACATACACTTAATAAAATAGTTTGCAGCGGAAATTGATATAATGAATTAAGCAGCGGAAAATTAACACGTTTTACATATGCAGCGGAAATAAGTAGTTGTCAGACATAACATTGTTTAATACATAACCGAACGAAATAGTTTTCAAAAGATAAACAAAATGCATGCGGGGTCCTATGCTCAATCCCCTATGTGCATTCCTGTTCCAAGTGCTTGCCATGCTAATTTCCTGAGAATACAAGTTAGAAAAAGTGTCAACACAAAGGTTGGTGAGTTCACAGGTTTTGATATACATATAGTAAGAAAGTGTGTCATGCTGTTTATCAAATGTTAGTACCGAGCCCTAGGCCCAAAGTGTCACCGCGTCACTACCGAACTAGACTTGTTTGTCCTTGCCTCCGCTATGTCTCGTATACATAGCAAGTTAGGTCAGAGTTTGCACGGGTTATGACATCCAGTCAACATAGTGCCCCGTGGGGTTAGTCATTCCCTAATGGATCCATCCAAATCTACCACGTTGTTCGTACATTAACGGTAAGACTTTGTGAGGGCTTAATACGAGTTCAACACTTAATGTTTGTCCAATAAACTAGCATACACCAAATATGTTTGTACAGTCATAAATGTTTGACTCGATGTAACTAGTATTCTCCCCCTATTTAAAAGCGTTTGAAAAACAGTAAAGAGGGGCCGTAGACTCACCTTAGTGATCAAGAAAGATATGCGTAAGCTCCTCGAGTAAGTAGCACGTCGGTCACCGGCAACCTATATCGTATACCGTACGTGAGTTCGTGTATGTGACCGTGCTAGTGTTTGTGTTAGTGCTCGTGTTTGTATCCAACAACCCTTGGTTGTTCATGTTTGTCCGTGTTGGTCCACAATGACCGTGTTTGATCGTGTTGGTCCACATTGACCGTGTTTGACTTTGTTGGTCCACATTGACCGTGTTTGACTGTGTTGGTCCACATTGACCGTGTTTGACCGTGTTTGACCAGAGTTGACCGTGTCAAGTCAACGACCCGTTGGTGAACTGTGTGACGGTTTGTGAATCGTGTAGCAATCGTGTAAGTGCTCGTCGTGTGCAAAACACGCAAGTCGCGTCTATGGACAACTTACTATTTATAGTAAGTTTCCATTTTTGGAAAGTTCACAAAGCATATCGGTTTTAAAGTTCTAGCATGCTCGTTAGTCCTACGTGATCATGTTAACACATAACACATCATCATACGAAGTCACATAGGTCGTTTTCATCATGTTAGCACACAAAAGTTTCCTAAAACGGAAAGTTTCCATTTTTAGCATATGTGACATCGGAAACCATCTAACTTAGCATCTAATCATCATTTTATAACATAATAAGTCATTTAGCATGCTCGAATCATTCAACATATTCCTAAGTCGGTTTTTGTAAAAATAAAGTTACTAAAAATAGTAACTTTGTTGTTTTTGTATAAAATGACCATCTTAACATATCTAAACCAATTTTCATATCACCAATCATCATTCTAAGTCATCTAGCATCATATAAACATACAAACATGGTCCAAAACATCATCTAACAACATCTTGACCCAAAAAGTTACTAAAAATAGTAATAACGCTAAATATGACCATAAACATCATCAAAATCACATTCCAAGTATTTCAATCATCATATTATCATCCTAGGAGCAATTTCAAATACATGCATGTTCACCATTTCATCCATAACAATGTTTTGACAATAAAAAGTTTCTAATATTAGAAAGATTCATAAAACTCATAGTTCTAACTATTCCAATGACATTCAACCATGTAGATCATCACCAATAACATTTATAATCACGTATCATTCTTCAAGATCATCAAAAATGCATTAGTTTGCACATGCATGCGACTATTTCACCAAGTTATGACCAAATCAAGCATTTTACATATGAACATCATCATGGATCGTCAAGATTCTCAATCTAGACCTCATAGATCATCAAGAAATACATTAAAACTAAAAAACCCAGATTCAAACATAAAGAAATTCGTGCATGCAAGGTTATGTGGCTTGCATGTGCGTTTCGAAGCTTGTGAGAGTGTTTGTGTGTGATGAGAGTGTATATAAGCCATGGAAACTACCTCAAATGCTTCAAAGTCCTCTGAGATGCTGTGTATTCGTCCTCTCAAGCTCCTGGTCGACAAGAACGTGTAGATACAAGGTCGTGATGGTGATTTCCAAACTCCTAGATGGGTGTTAGGCTTCCTCCATTGAGTTCTTGAGCTTTCTACAGGTCTTCAATGGCTGCCAGAGGGTTTTCAGATGAGGAAGACGAAGCTTAGGTGCATGGGAATCGAGTTTAAAAGAGTAGGATGGCTTAGTATGATTACAATCTTGGTTTTATAAAGATTTGCCGTCTGACACCCGTCGCGTACTGCGGAGATAGGCCAGAAAGATGCTTCGCGCTACGCGAAGGAATCCGGGAGTCAACTCTTCGCGATGTCTGTCGCGTACCGCGACAATTCCTCCTGTTGGGCCATCGCGTACCGCGATGGGCCCCTGGAGAGCCCAATAAGCCCTTTTTAATGGGTTTGATCCGTTCGTCGTCGTTTTCACGCTTCCGAACTATCGTTTGGCCTTGTTTGAACTTCCAAGTTCAAAGTGTGAGTGTTTCGTGAAGTTTCGAGTGTTGTGCTACACATTGTGCTTGACGTTCACCAACGTTCGTGTGTTTTGACACGTGTGTGTTGTTTGTCGATAATTCTACGAATTATCTTGTTGTGTGTTGGTGTTCGTACTGTCGTGCCACGTGTACCATAAGCATTTAAATAAACATTTAAATAAATATAAAGCTGACCTGGAAAATACGGGGTGTCACACCTTTCGCCCTTGATATCTAGAGTTTCTCTGTCAGGGAGAGGTATGCGCACAACCTTGTCGTGGCAAATGATTTCAGCCTGGTTTTCAGACAACTAATCCATGCCCACTACGACATCAAAACTTCCTAGTGTAACCGGCATGAGGTCGATCTTAAATTTATGGCCTGCTAGCTCTAATGTGCATTCTTTCAGAATGTGCTTAGTCACAATTAATTTACCATCAGCTAGCTCTACTGTATATTCAACATCTAAGGGTGTTGGGGTAATGGTAAGTATCTCACTAAAATCCTTAGATATAAAGCTTTTCTCAGCTCCAGTATCAAACAATACAGAAGCATAATTATCGTTTAAGAGATACGTACCAGTTGCAAGGTTGGGATCCCTCCTGGCCTCCTTGGCCCCAATCACGAAGGCTCGTCCCCTCGTGCCATTGTTCCCATTATTGTTGTTCTATTGGTTGTTGTTGTTTTTCAGGTGCGGGCAGTCCTTGAAGTGCCCTGGTTTTCCACATTCGAAACAGCCCTTTGGTGCTTCAAGTTGTTGCTGTTGTTGGGGTTGTGGGGTCTTTGCAAGTACTTCACCCCTGCAGTCTTTAGCTGCATGTCACCCTTTTCCACAGTGTTGGCATTGAAAGCGGCCACACTGACCCTGTGCATGCTGGAAGTTGCACTTGTGGCATTTAGGGTGTTTCCCAGCATAACCTCCTTGGTTCTGGGTGGTTGGGATGGGTGGGGCATAAGCTTGGGTTGATCCAAACTTACGTTGCTGTGGTGGTGGTTGAAGAGTGGAAGTCTTGTTCAGGGTGTCATCCCACTTTCGTTTGCACTTGTCGTTAGTTGTGGTCACAGCACCACGGGGTGGTAAGAGTCCTTGTGCAACAGCCGAGTCAGTGAGCTTGTGGGCTAGTCGCACAGTTTGTTGCATTGTGATGGGATCAGCAGAAAGTACCATGCCCTGTATTTGAGGTGGCAGTCCTTCAATGTACTTCTCTATGTGTTTGAAAGGTGGGTTTGCCATTTCTGGGCACAGGTTTGCCAGCTCATAAGACCTGGCAGTGTAGGCCTCAACCTCGGAACCAATCATCTTGTGGTTCCAGAACTCAGTCTCAAGTTTCTGCACCTCACCACGAGGGCAGTACTCACGGTTCAACATTTGCTTAAAGTTATCCCAGGGCAGAGCGTTGGCTGCATCAAGCCCTAGGTTCTGGACGTTGGCATTCCACCAAGTGAGGGCAGCTCCCTCGAATGTCCCGGCAGCGAACTTGACCCTGTCCTTGTTCCTGCAGTTACTCATGGCAAAGGTTGATTCTGCCTTTTCGATCCAGCGTAACAGTCCAACGGCTCCTTCAGTGCCGCTGAATGAGTGGGGTTTGCAATCCAGAAACATCTTGAATGTGCAGAGAGGAGGGTTAGGATTTGCTCCTGAGATATGCAAAGAGTAGAGTTGGGTTAAGTATCGGGTAAACGTGTTGAATTGGAAACAAGTGATTGTGGTGCAAGGTGAATATGAACAGATTCATCACCTTGATTCAGGGGGTTTTGATTACGGGCAGCTTCCCGTGCAGCAAGTACCTCCTCAACTCGCTCGTTGATGAGTGCGTTCAGTTCAGCTTGAGTCAGGTTGATGTTTCCACGTCCACCCGCATTCCTGCGTCCTCCACGTCTCCCAGCCATGATCTTCATAGCGAGAATACGTGTTAGTGTTTGTCCAATGACCAATGTAGTGTGTGCGGTAGGTACTGAAGAAAAACATGAAGAGCAATCGGTTTCCACCGTCATGTGTAGTCACATGCGGTGACGATGATGACGCCATTTGCTATAGTGCGTGCAATTAGTGTGTGTACAATCATGTACGCTAGTATCATAATACTAAGCTCTAAGTGTTGTGTGGAGACTAGTGGTTATAGACTAAGTTCACTAAATGAAATCTAACTCGCAATAACCGGAGGCTCTGATACCAATCTGTCGCACCCCGAGAAATCCCGTCCCTTCCGGGGCGCGAGCGGCGGCAGATTGTCAGGATCGCAGTCTCCGGTCACACAACATGCGAGACCTATATGTCTGATTTCGTACGTACATCCAATAACTTGGATAAAATAGTTTAGTAATATCAGAGTTGCGGAAGTGAAATATAAGTTATCAAAACAGTTTAATATTCATAGGTAGCGGAAGCATTAACTTAAAACAGTTTTCAAAACAACACAAGTTTAATGTTTGCGGAAGCGATTAAAGATGGTTAGATAATACAAAAGTAACACGATCAATGTTTAAATATTATCAAATGGCCTAAGACACTACAGTAGATGCATGGACTCCATCCTAGCATCCTAGTCCTTGTGCGCGTGCCTTAGTTACCTAAGAAAACATGCGAGTAAAGAGTCAACACAAAGGTTGGTGAGAGCACAGGTTTGTAATCAGCAGTAAACATCAAAATGTTTAAAGTAAGTGTTGCAGGTCTACTTTTCAATACAATGCAATATCAATTGATAGCTAGTCAATATGTTTTATATCATATGCGGGTTCGCAACCGAAGCTAACATGCTGCCTCCCGCCATATCCATCCAAGATATGGCAAATGTTGTTTGGTCAATTATGCACTGTTCCGACCTCCAGTCGGGGTGGCCATACGGCTCGCTACAGTGGGGCTTGTCAGGCCCAAATAGTACTATTCAGAATTACCACGCTAAGCGCAACGCGCTATTAACGGTTCGAGGTGTGTTTAATGAGGACTTATCAGTTTGTGGATGAATGCCACACATATGCATATATGATATTAGCATGTACAAAAATAACCAAGAGTGTGTTCGTTGTTCAAAAACAGTTGTATGCAATGTTTTCTCCCCCAAAGGTAGAAAATGTAAAAAGGGGCCGTGAACTCACCTGTTACAGCAGTCCCGGTGTGTTTGTGTGTTCGCGTCTGCGAATGCTAGCAATCCTGCTAGTAGGCACCTATAACCATATAGGTGTGAGTATGTGTTTTGTGGTGTGTTGTATCCCATACAACTCCAAGTGTCGGTGTGCTCAACCGAGTGTGTGTTGACTTGTGTTGTCTCGACGAATCGTTGGTGACACGATTGTTGTGTTTACGTGCCTCAATGCACATAAGACACCAAAATGCATCCTATGACTCTAATCACATAAGTTACCATTTTTAGAAAGTTTCCAATTTAGGAAAGTGTGGTTATGAAATCCCATTTCATAAAACTAATAACTTCCAATATGTTTATAAAACACGTTTAAACTCTTAAAACATGTCGTTTGCGCATAAATCACCGTTTATGCCGTTTTACCCAAATAAAGTTTCCTTATTTGGAAAGTATTCGTTTAAAAGCTCGTTTTCACAAAACGAAGTTTCCAATATGTTTAGAAATCATTTTTAAACATATTTCAAGAATCAAAGTTCATCAAATCTTTCAAAAACATCGAAAGCCCTCTTTTGATTTTTAAAAGTTTCCATTTATAGTAAGTTTACACAAAACCATGTTTTGACAAAAATCAAATATCCCAATGTGTTTCTAAACACTCCAATACACATTTAACAACATCTAGACATGTCTAACATGTCTAGATCATCACAAATCCAAGACTTGCAACATAAAAGTTTCCTTTTATGGCAAGTGTACCAAATCATCATCAAATCGAACCTAGCTTAACCAAAACTCAATTCTAACATTTCTAAGCACCAAAATCAGTAAATCTATAACATCTATTCGACAAATCACCAATAAAATCGTGCATAATGGTCACATGGAGTTGCATGTGGGTTTTCACCCATTGCATGTAAGATCTAACTATAGATAAACAAAAGAAACTACCTTAGAGCTTCAGATTGATGTTGAACAGCTTCTGATGGTGACGATCCACTGATTCGATGGCTGTTCCAAGCTTGTGGATGATCCTCAACGCCTTCCTCGTGCTTCGATGACTTCCACACTCTAAGGATAGCTCCCAATGGTGATTCCAGGGATTGAAGCTTGCTCCAGATGGGTTTTGGTCGAGAATTTGGGTGGGAGTTCGGAAGAAATGGGAAAGAGATCAACTGAAATGAAAAAGGTTGGTTTTTATAAAAATTTTGATCTGCATGGCCTTCGCGTACCGCGGAGGCCGATCAAAATTGTTTGCCGCGTACCGCGATAGGATTCAGGAGTCTCGACACCCGTTTTTCTTCGCGTATCGCGGAGCTTTTTGCCGAGGGATCATCGCGTACCGCGATGAGTCCACTTCTATGCTTTTCGATTGCGTTGATACGATTTCGCTCGTATTCGATTTCTAACACTTATCTTAAGCATCTAATGCTCGTTTAAGCACATAAATACAACTAGCACATAAGTTTGATTGATCACCAACGTTCGTGAGACTCGTGTGTGTGTTTTGATAATTCATCGAATTATCTTTGATAGTTTGTGTTGGTGTGTAACGAAGTGTTTGCACGCTTGATTAATCCTAATCAACGTGTAATGCACAATTCAATAACTCCTCGAATTATTGTCTTGTGTTAGTGTTGTGTTTGCCACACTTGGTTTCTAAAACCAATGTGCAATGCAATGTACGATTCGATAGTTCCTCGAACTATCGTTTCGTAGTCGTTTGTGCTCAACTCATCTAATTAACAAAATTAAATGAAATGCAACAAGTATGAATGTGAAATGTAAAGAAAGTAAGAGTTGCAATTTACCTGAAATTGTCGGGTGTCACATCTACAAAGGTGATGATGTGGACTATAGAGTTGACTATGTTCCATGTGATCCTAATCTTTTGACAGTTGATCCTCCTGGCATGTACAATCGTGACCCTCCAGCTCAGACGACCCCAGTTCAAGAAGTTCTCCCATCAGAACCTGACACTTCTCTGTCTGTTCAACCACTTCCAGAAGCTGATCAAATCTCATCTTCCTCCCACCAGACCTTTGATAATCCATTGTTCTCAGATAGCATTCCTGAGGAACATTGCGTGGATCAAGGAACCGAGTCAAGTGAAAATGCTCATATCGACAACATCTCTTCTTCAAGTATAGATCAAGTGAATAATCTCAGCAACTTGCTAGACAATCTAGCTGTGGAAGAAGTTCCAACACTTAGTGTAAAAAAGAATCATCCAGTTGAAAATATTATTGGACCTCTCTCGGAAGGTGTTCTCATTCGAAGCAGAACCATTACAGCTCAGAACCTCTTGCCTGAAGAGACGACTACCAGAAGTCAATCAGGTCCAATTAATTCATGTTTATATTCTTGTTTTATCTCGCAGGTTGAGCCCAAGAATGTTAAAATGGCTCTCAAAAAGTCTAGCTGGGTTGAAGCAATGCAGGAAGAGCTGATGCAGTTTCAGAAACTTAAAGTATGGAATCTGGTTCCCCTGCCCAAAGGAAAACTGCCTATAGGAACTAGATGGGTTTTCAGAAATAAAAGAGATGACTCTGGAATCATTATCAGAAACAAAGCAAGGTTGGTGGTTCAAGGCTTTTATCAACTGGAGGGGATAGATTATGAGGAAGTCTTTTCGCCAGTTGCACGCCTTGAAGCCATTCGAATTTTCTTGGCTTACGCCTCCTATATGAACTTCACGGTATATCAGATGGATGTGAAGACAGCTTTCTTATACGGAAAGGTAAAGGAAGAAATCTATGTGTGCCAACCCCCTGGTTTTGAAGATTCTCAGTATCCAGAGCATGTCTACAAGTTAGATAAAGCTCTTTACGGCCTTCATCAAGCACCGTGAGCATGGTATGCTACGCTTACTGATCACCTGCTTGCAAATGGATATACCCGTGGAGCTATCGATCAGACTTTATTTGTTCGCAAAGATAAGGATGATTTAATTCTCGTCCAAATCTATGTGGATGACATTATCTTTGGCTCCACAAGCTCAGCATTGTGCAAGGAATTTTAAGGGGTGATGAAGAAGAAGTTTGAAATGAGCGCAATGGGAGAAATGACTTTCTTTCTAGGTTTGCAAGTGAAGCAAGATTCAAAGGGTGTGCTGATTCACCAAGGAAAATATGTCACGGATATTTTGACCAAGTTCAAAATGATGGAATCAAAACCAGCATCCACTCCCATGGCTGCTCGTCCTATCCTAACTTCGGATTCGGAAGGTGAAGATGTTGATCAACACCTCTATCGCTCGATGATTGGTTCTCTGATGTATCTGACTGCTAGTCGTCCAGACATTATGTTCTCAGTATGTCAGTGTGCTAGATATCAGGCAAATCCGAAGGCATCTCACCTCATAGCTGTCAAAAGAATCTTTCGGTACCTAGTCGGGAAGCCTAAACTCGGTCTTTGGTACCCAAAGAACTCTGAGTTTCGATTATTTGCACACTCAGACAGTGACTTTGGTGGATGTAACCTGGATAGGAAGTCAACCACTGGTGGGTGTCAGTACCTGGGAGATCGCCTTGTCTCATGGCAATGCAAGAAGCAAACGACCGTATCCACATCCACTGCAGAAGCCGAATATGTTGTTGCTTCCAGTTGCTGTTCTCAGGTTATCTGGATGCAACAACAACTCCTCGACTACGGTTTGAATTTTCTTGACTCTCCTATTTATTGTGACAATGAAGCCGCCTTACAAATCGTCAAAAATCCGGTACAACACTCCAAAACTAAACATATTGACATCCGGATTCACTTGATCCGTGATTGTTTCGAACGGAAACTAATTCATCTTGAAAAGGTCCACATAGATGACAATCTAGCGGACCTTTTCACAAAACCGTTCCACACAGCACGCTTTCATCACTTGCTTGCCTCTCTCAAACTAATAAGCTTTAATTAAAAGCATTTTTGTAAATACATTAAAATTTGTGTCTTAATCTGTTCACAAATTTAGGGGAAAAAATTTACAAAACAACAAAAGGATTTTTCATTCTTTGAGTCAAAAATTTGCAAAACAACAAAAACATTTTTCGTTCTTTGAGTCAAAATTTACAAAACAACAAAAAGATTTTTCATTCTTTGAGTCAAAAATTTGCAAAACAACAAAAAGATTTTTCGTTCTTTGAGTCAAAATTTACAAAACAACAAAAAGATTTTCAGTCTTTGAGTCAAGTCTAAAATGATCTATAAGTTTAAGGGGAGTTGAGTTTTGAAACCCTTAGAAAAGGAGATTCTGCTTCTTGTTATTCAAAGAAAATTACAAAAATATTTTTAACTTTTCAAAACTTATGAAAATACAAAAAGAGTTTATTTGAACAAGCAAAGTGAATCGATCAAATTGGGAAGTGAAATAATCTCTAAGGATCAAAATTTCACTATCTTAATAAGATTTCTAAAAGTATAACAACTTTGAATATCTATTCTATACTAAGAAGTTGAAACAAGTTTTTCAAAACTTAAATAATCAGACTTGATCAAAATTAAAATACATATAAATAAATAAATAAGTGTGAAATTGTGATCATTAGATAACTAGAAATGTGTGACAACTATTTGACTTCTAGATCAAATCCTTGAATCAAAACTAGATTGTGTTTTTATAAACTTGAAATTATGTTTGAAAAAACTCGGGTATTTCCTATGTTTTGTGCAAACAAAGAGCGGGAAATACTTACTGAAGCATCCTATGTTTTGCGTAAGCAAAGAATTGGATGTGTGACGTTAAGGCCAATGTGTCTGCAGATCAGATTAATAAAAGATGCCAATGAGCACAAGATGATAGAACCCCTTCTTGTTCTTGATTCTATCATAATAGATCTATTCTTTTCTTTTTCTCATCTTAGAACTCTGTCAAAATAATTTTAAGTTCGTTGAAACACAATCAAAGTTTGAAACAAAGGATTTAACAAGACTGATAGGTTGCATATTAATCTAGTCTTACAATCTAATTGTTCACAGATTTCCCATAAAATATTTTCAGAAAAACTTGATCATATAACTGATTTTTTTAAGACATGGAATAACGAGTGGAAATCATTGGTTGGGAATAGCTATTTAAAGGTTGTGCTTCGTTAAGAAATTAACTAATCTGGTAAAATTTTGATAACAGATTTGATCCCACAAATTTGAATCGAATAAATTTAAACTTGTTCAAATTTTATTTTATTTTATTTTATTTTATTTTATTTTATTTTATTTTATTTTAGAAAAGTTAGAATTTTAAATCAAAATAAGAAAATAAGTGTGTGTACTCGAAATCGAGTACACGAAAAAATTGCGTACTCGAACTGACTCTATAAATAGTCCAACCACATTTAATTTCGAGTACCATTTATTTCGTATACGCATTTCTCTATTTCGAGTACAGATTCTTTGCTCTGAGGCGATTTCGATTTCTAGACTCGATCTCAAACTTCTACTCCGGCCATCTTATAGATCATCATTAGGTGACCTTAGGTATAGAGTTTCATCAAATTTTGACCGTGAATTCGAAAGTTATGGTCAAAAGTAATTTTCGAGTACGCTAGTTTCGTATACATAAAATCTTTTGATAAATTAACCTTGAAATGCTTAAATTGAAAGACAATCTTTGGATATTATGAGCGCCTATGATTTCCGAGTATTTCGAACTAGATTGGAGATTCTAAGGAGTAAGCATGATGAAGTTTTGAAGGTTTCTGCCGTATTCGAAATCCAAACTTCGTGTACAGAATAAACTTTCGAATACAGACAAAACTTCGTGTACAAGATGGATTTCGTGTACAAGATGTTTTTCGTGTACAGTATTCAGTTCGTGTACAGGATTCACTTCGTGTACAGGATTCACTTCGTGTATTAGCTCGAGAACAACATGTCCCATACTTAGAAAATTTTACAGAAAATTCATTTTTCTTAATCTTGAACTAACTTAATCAGTTTCTTTTTCAGATGGCTGACCTACGTTTCGTACCAGATCATAACATGTCAGCATATCTTGGAGACCCACCTGAGAGACATTCAGAGTTCAAAAGCTTAGTCGATGGTCTAATTATATCTCCGGTTAACTACGCTATCATGGAGCATCCTACTATTGTTTCCGATTACATTGAGGGTTTCTGGAGCACTGTTACTAAGCATACAGATAGCAGTGGAAATGTTAGCATGATTGGGAAGATCCAGGGCAAGCCAATCACCATTACAGAGCAAATACTGCGAGAGTGTCTTCAATTCGGAGACAATGATACATATCCTGTTGAGTTAGATCAAGATCTGGTCAACCGTACAGTATTTCAGATGGGACACGAGGGTGCTTACCCTCCCACAGAGAAGAAACTTCTTCATCCCTACTAGAGATACCTGGCTCATGTCGTCACACAGTGTTTGTCAGGAAGAAAAGGTGGCTATGATGTGCTGAATCAGACATTAAGCTCATGTTTGACAGCACTAGCTCTGGGAATGGACTTCAACTATTCAAGGATGATATTTCTTGATATGTATGCCAACATCAAGGGAAGGAGGAAGGAAAGGTTTCAGGCATTTCCTCGCTTATTACAGATCATCATCAACAAACGGCATCAGGATCTTGTTCCCACAATGGGCACTCTGGTAATCAAGAGGATGCGAGATGATATCTTCGGCTACATGAAGATGAACAAGCGCGGGAAAAAGCAGTACATCGGCCAAAGGCCCTTGATTAAGTTTGGAAGATTTGTGGGAGAAGGCGCAGATGAAGACATGCCTGGAACCCCAGTGGCTATAGTGGTCGAGGAACATGATATCCAAGCTACAAACTCAAGTGCTAAAGCTAGTAAAGCTGCAGAGGATGCTACTCATGAGTCTTCTTCTTCTTCTTCGAGCGAAGACTTCGTTCCTGAGAAGCCACCTCCTACCAGGCAAGAAAGAGAGGAGGCACAGGATGTAGATTATACTCCTACTCCCAAGTCGTCGCCTAAGAAGAAAAGGCTAAAGACAATGGCCAGAAGAACCAGAGATCCCCAACTGCAGCAGATGTTCTCAAGCTTATCCTTCTCATCAGCTGCATCTATTATGTCACAGGCACCTGCTCAACCACCTCCACCCTCAAAACCAAAACCATCTCTATCCACACAACCCAAGCAACACATACAACCTAAGCCACCCACAAAACCCAAGCCATCTAAACCTGCAGCCAAACCATTACAGGCACCCACACAACCACCTCCACCAACTTAACCACAACCACCTCCACCAACTCAACCACAACCACCTCCACCTATACAGTCCCAGCAACAACCACATCCAAAACCAAAACCATCCACTCAGCCAGCCAAACCCAACTTAGTCATCAAACTCCCAGCCAGATCCACAACTCCATCTTTTACTACATCCATCCCTCACACCATAACTCCATCATCTCCTACTCGCTCGAGCAGTGACAAAGGAAAATCTCCTTTGCATGCTGATTCACCTTATGAGCCGAGCCATGTGCCTGTCGATGTCATGGGCAAATCAAAACACACCGAAAGTATATCAGATTTCTTTCACTAGAGAACCATGAGATGAAAAAGGAGATCAAGAGACTTAAAGGAGAAGAAGTTCCAGAACCAGACAATGACGTCAATGATGATGATGAAGGTGATGACAGTGATGATAGTGACGATGATGATGGTGATGACAATAGTGAAAAGGATCAGAAAGAAAAGGAGGATGACCAAAAGGAGAAGGATAAGAAAGATGAAGATAAGGATGGAAGCGAAAAAGGAAAGGATCAGGGACCCCTAGATGACAAGGATCAGGGAGGAGCCACTGGAAATCCATCCTCATCAGGAAAGTCTCCCGGTCTTTATGATGATCTCTTTGGAGATATTCCTGATGACATATTATTTGGTGACTGTGTTCAGCCTGATGAAACATCAGGAGCTGGCCTTGACAGCTGGTTCGATGACTTACCAGAGGATTTTGACTTTGAGTGGTCTGGTGAAAAGACTAAGGAAGGAGCTGAACCGTCTGCAGGGGCATCTGTAGAGGAAGAACCAGAAAACATCATACTTGGCAATGTCTCATCCGATCCTTATATCGATTATTTGTATGCCCACAAATACATTGACACATTAGGACAGGAGGTCACATCTCTTCATGAAGTGATCAACAGCTGGTTCGATAAGAAGAAGGATTGGACGCCATCTCCTCCTGTGAGTAAAGAAACTTGGTTTAAGGAGATGAGTGACAAACATCCAGAGCATACGTTTATTTCAGATGACAGAAACCTGTTCGCTGTTCGCAACGACAGATCAGAAGTGTGTTGCTGGATGTACGATAAAGAAAGAGACATTTACCTGGTCAAGAGAAGAAACGAAAAGGTCGAGTTCTTCAAGAAACCTCGAGATTTTTGCACATTGCCCAAGGTTGATATACGAAGCATAAACAGAGCAATGTTCTTCAACCTTTCCAAGGACTCACAGGCTGACTTATTCGCCAAGTTCATAAAAGATCAATGTGAAAAGGACTTCCCAGTGATGCGTACAGCCAAAGGAAAGCGTTTTGTTTCAAAATGTATTATTGATCCAAAGACGAAAAAGCCATGGGTATACTACAAGTATCCTCCACCTCATGTCGAGCAAGCGGTGACCGTTTCCCAAAGAGTTCCTGATAATTCCTTGGCAAACTTCCTATCTTGGTACTTTGATGATCTAAACCTTGCAGCAGTCATTCTCAAAAATAAGGATAACGTTGATGATATCGATATGATCCTTGATCCAATGGATTTACTGAAGTACGGGAAGGAAGACATGATGAAGCTTCACGAGTCTCCTATACGTGTATACTCAGGAAATGATGAGGAAGCTAAGCCATTCACGCGTACAGTCGCTTACGCTATCGAGTTGAAACTTTATGCTGGGGCTGGGCCACATAAAGTCACTCTTCCGATCGGATGACTTCGCCAGTCTAGGGGGAGTTTGTAGAGCCCGCTACACGATGAAGACTGATAAAGTCAACACGGAAGAGTCAAAGCTCGGATTTTGGTTAAATTTCGTGTACAGTATTTCGAGTACACGAATTGATCGTGTACTCGAACATTTGTGATAGATTTCGTGTACTACTAGGCCTAGTATAAATAGACGTATTTTGTACAGGTTTAGGTTAGAATCCCGAGGCATTTGCTCTCTAGACGTATTGAGACACTTGTACTCGAAATTTTCAGAATTTATAAAAGTTTGCATTTTTCTTATTGCTTTCTTGATTCTAACTTGGATTCCGCACTCGTTAGAGATCACTGATGATGATTATGAAGATAAAGTTTGGTTCTTGATCAGATTTCGGACCTACATCTTCCGGTGGAATTTGAACATCATGATTAGCCAAGCATTTCTTAAGGTTCAACACAAGAAACGTATCGTGAACATTGCTTAGCTCCACTGGAAGTTTGAGTTTATAGGCTACGGGACCAATCCTTTCTAGGATCTCAAAAGGTCCAACGTACCTTGGTGCAAGTTTACCTTTCTTCCCGAATCGGACAACGCCTTTCCAGGGAGAAACCTTGAGTAAGACTCGGTCACCGACTTGAAACTCAAGTGGTTTCCGAGTCGATCGGCATAACTCTTTTGCTGATCTCTTACGGCCTTAAGCCTTGATTGTTAGATTGTGATCTTGTCGGTTGTTTCTTGAATGAGTTCAGGTCCTACGTCCTATGAGTCACCAACCTCGGTCTAGCAGACCGGTATCGGCACTTCCAACCATATAAAGCTTCAAATGGTGCATATCGAATACTTGTATAGTAGTTGTTGTACGAAAACTTGATGAATGGAAGATTAGTATCCCAACTCCCACTGAAATCGATCACACAAGAACGAAGCATGTCCTCGAGTGTTTGGATAGTCCTTTCACTTTGACCATCTATTTGGGGATGATACGTCATGCTAAGATTAACACGGATTCCCAAAGCCTTTTGCAATGATTTCCAAAAGCGGGAAGTGAAACAACTATCGCGATCAGATATGATTGACGTTGGAGTACCGTGATGCGCAATGATTTCGTTAATGTACAAAGTGGATAATTTCTCCATTTTGTAATCCTCTCGGATTGGGAGAAAATGAGCAGATTTGGTAAGTCGATCGACGATCACCCAAATCGAATATTTACCTCGCGGTGTTCTCGGAAACTTTGTTATGAAATCCATGGAAATTTGTTCCCATTTCCATTGAGGAATTTCAGGTTGCTGCAGAAGTCCTGAGAACTTCTGATGTTCTGCCTTGACCTTTGAACTCGTTAGACACTTCCCTACGTATAATGCTATGTCTTTCTTCATTACAGGACACCAGTAAGATGTTCTCAAATCCTGATACATCTTTTCAGCTCCCAGATTAACTAAATATTGCGACTTATGAGACTCATCACAGATGAGCATGCGCAATTCGTCTGACTTTAGAATCCACATACGGGCGTTGAAGTATAAAACCCCATGAGATCGAGGTCCTAATTTACATTCAACTACGCAGTCTAACTCCTTCTTCAGCTGATTGTTGATCACCACCTATTGTTATGCAATACAAATTAGGTCCTTCAAGCTTGGTTGTGTGTTGATCTCCATGGCTCTAACACATATCGTCTTGATTGGATCCTTCAGACTAAGAGCATCCGCCACCACATTGGCTTTACCCGGATGGTAACGAATCTTACAGTCGTACAGTTAGAAACTCAACCCAACGTCATTGTCTCATGTTGATCTCTTTCTGATTGAGAATGCGTTGCAGGCTCTTGTGGTCTTATAGATGACACATTTAGTACCATAAAGGTAGTGTCTCCAAATCTTAAGCACGAAGACCACATCCCCTAAATCAAGGTCATGAGTAGTGTAATTCTTCTTATGAACCTTAAGTTGTCTTGAAACATACGCAATCACCTTGTCTCGTTGCATAAGTACACAACCAAGTCTAAGGTTAGAAGCATCGTAGTAGACAATGAAGTCATCATTGACTTCTGGAAGACTAAGGATAGGGGAGTTGCATAACTTCCGTTTAAGAAGTTGAAATGCATCTTTTTGTTTCTGTCCCCATATGAACGCTTGACTTTTCTGGGTCAAAGTGGTAAGTGGCAAGGCAATCTTCGAAAAGTTCGCGATGAACCTCCGATAATAACCTACCAGACCCAGAAACGAATGAATTTCTGTTGGAGTATATGGGGTAGTCCAATTCTTAATGGCTTCAATATTCACTGGATCTACATGTATTCCATCTCTATTGATAACATGACCTAAGAAATGAACCTCCTTTAGCCAAAATTCGCATTTAGAGAATTTGGCATAAAGTTTTTCAGCTCTTAGGAGTTCCAAGACCTTTCTCAAATGATCTTCATGTTCCTGGTCTGACTTAGAATAAATCAGTACATCGTCAATGAAGACGATAACAAACTGATCTAAATACGGCCTACAGACTCGATTCATCAAATCCATGAACATTGTCGGTGCATTGGTTAGCTCAAATGGCATAACCACGAACTCATAGTGTCCATAGCGAGTTCTAAACACCGTCTTTGGTATATCCTCATCGTTTACTCTCAACTGATGATACCCGGATCATAGATCGATCTTAGAGAAGCATGTTGCTCCCTATAACTGATCAAATAGATCATCAATCCTGGGTAGAGGATATATGTTATTGATTGTCAACTTGTTCAACTCACGATAGTCGATGCACATACGAAACGAACCGTCTTTCTTCTTAGAGAAGCATGGTGCTCCCCATGGTTAGTAGCTCAGTCTAATGAACCCTTTATCTAGAAGTTCTCAAAGCTGACTAGACAGTTCTTGCATCTCAGACGATGCTAATTGATGTAGTGACTTCGCCACTAGGTTTCCTCTAGGGACGAGATTGATTCTAAACTCCACTTGTCGGACTGGTGGTAGTCCAGGCAAATCTTCTGGAAACACCTTCGGATGATCTTTGATGACTCGCACGTCCTTCACCGTCTTCTTCTCAGGCTTCTTCTCCACTACATGTGCTAGGAAAACACAATATTTCTTCTTCAAGTACTTCTGAGCCTTGATGAACGACACGGTCTTCAAACCACGGCAGGTTTTCTCGCCGTAAACTTGCATCGTTTTGCCTAATGGTAGAGGAATCTGAAGTAATTTCTTGAACACTGGTATAGTGAAAGAATAATAATCCAATTCCCAAATTTCTTGTTTCACACCGTAATAAGAGGTTTTAGCTATCCTTAACATTCTGGAACGATCCAACCTGTCGAATTCAGTTGTTGATGCAATTAATGTAACTCCACTATTATGCATTGTACTTTTTTGGTCTTGATCTTTGGTGTAAAATGTATATCTATTAATGTTATACCCTTGGTAAGACTATACTTTAAAATTTGGGCCTTGTCCCAACCTACAGTTTCATCAACATTAGTTGTCATTACCTTAGTTTTCATCCATGAAGAAAACTCTTTATTATGCTTTATTTAATTGCCGGCCACATTCCGTCCTTACCTTGGTTTTATGATCGCAATATGTTTAAATGTTCTTCAACATATGGACCAAGACATGTCATGTGTTTTAGGACTAATAAATGTGCAAGTTGTAAACTATATCGACTTGGAACGAATATTTTCAGACCAACACCTCCGACCCCATCAAGTTTACCTTAGTGAAAAGATTGAGGAACACCAATTTTTTTAACACCATCCAAATAACTAGTGCAAAATTCAATTAACTCCTCTGAAGCATATCCTTCAACAATAATACCGTCAGGTTGATTACGATTTCTTACATAACCTTTTAAGATACCCATATATCTTTCGAAAGGGTACATGTAATGCAGAAATACAGGATCACAAGTCTTGATTTATCCTATGATAAGAGATATCAAGTGAACCATCACATCAAAAAAAGAAGGTGGAAAATACATTTCTAATTCACATAGCGTAATGATAACTTCTTTATGCCATGTATCCAATGACTCCGGATCAATAACTTTCGAGTGAATTGTGTTAAAAAAACAAAACAAAGCTTTGTTATTGTATGCTTGATTTTCTATGGAAAAATTCCACGAATTGCAATAGGAATCAAATGCGTCATCAAAACATGACAATCATGAGACTTCATACGAACCAATTTACAGTCTTTCATCGACACCAATCTTTTGACGTTGTCAGAATAGTTGGATGGAAATTTAATTTTATGTAAACAGTTACAAAACTTTCTTTTTTTTTTCTTTTGACATAGTATAACAAGCAGGTGGAAGATAAATACGAAATCCGCTTTTTTTGGGCAAGTGGGGTTGTTTCTCCTTTTTTATAACAATGGGGTCAAGTTGGACCCAACTAAAATGGAAACGGTGCAATATTATGTAGTCTGTTTAAACTTTTTTGTTGTTAGAATACCATATCATGGCACAAAAGGGAACGTATAGGATAACTAAAAAGCATAAATAAAGCAAAATAGAAATCGAGACATAAAAGACTAAATGTGTAAAATGTGCCTATCTCAACTTGACCAAGTTCTTTATGTATTCACATGTCCACCATATCTTTACGAACATTAATTCCATCTTTACTTTTTCCAAGAATGTTTAACAATAAGCCCAACAAACTGTCACATATATTTTTACAATATCTATAACATCTAAGCAATGTCAAACATCCAAGTGCTTCCAATATGGTAAGTCCCAAAAGATGGATCTTTTTTCCAGATGGATTCTTTTTCAAGAAGACTTCTTTTACCCAACACAGTATTTGACAACTCTTGAGAATGCATCAAAACGTTTCCTCATCGTTCGGTGCTCAGTAGTTCCATCAAACTCAACTTTTTGCTTATGAAGATATGACCAACCGGAAGAAATCTTCGATGCCCTTTGTATATAGTTTTTTTAACCTGATCGAATTTGTCTCATCTTCACAAATAGGACAAGCTTTCTTACCTTTTGTACAATATCCTGATAAATTATCATATGCTGGAAAATCACTTATGGTGCAAAAAATCATGGCCTGCAAATTAAAATTTTCTTTCTTGTATGCATCATACACGAGTAGACCTGAACTAAGGTCTGTAAATCATCAATCAGTGGAGACAATTAAGCATCAATGTCATTACTAGGTTGTTTTGGACCTTGAATTAACAATGTCATCATAATATATTTTCATTTCATGCACAACCATGGAGGAAGATTATAAATGCATATAAGAACCGTCCATGTACTATGACGACTACTCATGTTACCAAAAGGATTGATATCGTCAAACTAAGTCCAAACCGTATATTTCTAGTCTCATTAAAATTCAGGATATTTGATATAAATATTTTTCCACTGTGTAACAGCCCATTTTGGGGAAAATATTATAAAATGAACATAATTGGTGTATAATAATGTTCATTTTAATTGATGGGTGTTTTGTAAGATTTAATTATCTTAAATATTATTTGGTGGGTGTTTTAATAAATATTTGTTAATTATAACTAAGTGGTGGGTATTAACTAATTTTTACTTAGTTATAAACTAGTTAACTTTAACTAGTAATAGAGGGGCTTAATGTGTAAATAGTTGAAACTTAAATTATAAGGGGGTTATAAGGAAGATGGTGGTCAAAATTGGTCATAAGACCATTTTGTGTGTGGGAGACGATCCAAAGAAGAAGAAGGACCTCCAATCTCCAAATTGAGGCTTCAAATCTGCAAGGATCGTTCATGCAATCATTATTTGGAGTTGTTCTTGAGTCTTACTACAACAAGGTAAGAAATTTGGGTGCTTTTGGTGTGATTTTCGTGGGTCTTGCATAGGGGTGTGGGAAAAATGGGTGAAACTCCAAATTTGGTGTTTGGAGGGTGTTAAATGATGTTAATCTTAGTGATAAACATCTAAGAACAACTTGTTGATCATTTCTTTCATGATTAATACAATATGATATATGGGATTTATATGATTCATGGAGTTTATGAACTAGGGGGTTTAAAGTGAGTTTTAAAAGTTGGGGATTTGATGATTTTATGAACTTGTTGTAGTTTGGTTGTGAATAGGATGAACATGTTCATCTTGTTAATAAAAAAAAATGGAGTTAATAGAGGTGTTAATGATCAATGATTATAGATAGATAAATGTATGCATATGAAGTGTTTGATGAAATGCCAATTAAGGTATTTAACTTAAAACTTTTTTTAAAGTTAAAGGGTGATATGAAATATGTATACATAAAATCAGAAATGGTGAATTGGTATGATTATGGGTCAATTGGAAGTAAATTAGATTGAAAATAGTGATAATGGGCCATGGGGGTGTAATTTGACTAGTTATAGTCAAATCTTGTATTAAATCTATTAGTTGTCATAATAGGAAACGGTAGTGGAACTAAACGACCCGGAAAGGATATTTTGGTGGTGTATGTGGAGTATACATCAATTGTTGAATTTAGTGAATTGGTTAATTTTTGAATTGGTGATTTTCTATGCAATAGGTGATAAATTTGCCTAGTTACTATTGACTTTGAAGGATTCACAAGTGGTGTGAACCTTCAATTGAATTTGGTGTTGAATTTGGTGTAATGATTTACTAGGTTACATAGTATAATGATTGTTGAATGGATAGGTGTATATGTAAAGGTTGTATATTAATAATGTGCAATGAGCAATTGAATTTGCCTTGGTTATTATTGATGGTTGATAATTCACAAGGAGGGTGAAAATATATTCAATTGATTCACAAGTGGTGTGAAAATTCAAGTAAATTTATGTTGGATTTGGTGAAAACGATTCACAAGTGGTGTGAACATTGAAATAGGTTGATTCACATGGGGTGTGAACTTCCTAAATTTGATTTATAGAATTTAGGTTAATTACAAGTGGTGTGATTGCCTAATATGAGAATCCTTGGTGAAAAAGGATGTCTTAAGGTGTTGGGTGAAAATGACCCGTTAAGAAGTTTGACTTTTGATTTTGTATGTGAAAAAATGGATTGAAACATCACATGCAAGGGGGATGAATTAAACTTGTTTGAATACCTTTAATATGTTTGGGATTGTTTTTGGAGGTTATAGAATGATTAGAATCAAGTTGGGAGTGTCAGGAACATCAAAAATGGCTCAAAGAGCTGCACCCGGCGTACCATATGCCAATCGGGCGTATCATACGCTGGTCTCGCGTACTGTACACCCAAACCCTTCTGTTGTATGCTGGTTCTAGCTATTATGTACGCCGGGCAGTGTTTTTCGATCAGAATTTCGTTTTCTTGTCGGATTTGATCCGGGGGCGTACGGGTTGACTTACTTAGTTCTTATGAACTAATGGTGAATATATATATATATATATATATATATATGTATGTATATGTATATATGTATATATGTGTATATGTATATATGTATATATGTGTATATGTATATATATAGGGCTGTCCAAAAAGCTCGAAGCTCGGATTCGGCTAGCTTGTTCGGAAAAAGCTTGGATAAAGCTCGACTCGAATAAAGCTTGTTTGTAACCGAGCCGAACCGAGCCAGCTCGTTTTGTAACCGAGCCGAGTCCGAGCCAGGGCTGGCTCGACTCGCAGCTCGCTCATTACTCGGCTCGTATGCTCGGCTTGTATGCTTGGCTCGTGGCTTGGCTTGCTTGTATAGCATAATATACTAAAATATAAAACTATATGGTTGCTTTCACTATTAAATATCCTTTGGTGTTATTTTTTAATTATCTTAAAAAATAAAAATAATAATAATAAAAGAAAATATGACAGAAATACGAAATGAATCTCAATTCTCACGTGCTCCACTAATTCCTAATTCCTAATTCCTAAATCATATTCTTAATTCTTAGTCCCATATATTAACGCATCTTTCTCTTATGTAAAAACCGAGCCAAAAATGAACCTAGCCGAGTTGAGGTGAATGCAATTCAAATATTAAATTTTCTTATTTAAAAACCGAGCCAAAAAGGAGCCGAGCTGAGCCATCTCGGTTAAAAACGAGCCGAGTCCGAGCCAATATTTCAAGCTCGGTTTACAATCCTAGCCGAGCCAAGCCAGGCTCGGTTTAAATCCGAGCCGACTCCGAGCTGACCCCTGGCTCGGCTCGGCTCGTGAACACCCCTCTATATATACATATATATGTGGTGTTTAAGGTGAAAGTAACGGATAATGACAGATGTGATCGGATAACTCTCAAGGCTCGTGCTCGAACATGTTTTTTCGGTTAAACCGAATATGTGTAAATGGGTTAATGTTAAGTCGGGTTATTTTTAACGTTATAAACTTAACATGTTTTCGGGGATTTTTGTTTACGATGTGTATAAACGAATTAATGTATGTTAATTTCTTTTGAAAAATCTAGGACCAAAGTCAGATGTTGATTTTTAAATATGTGTCATGCGTGTGGGGATTTTGGGGCATACACACTGAGGTTGATCCGCCATGTGTCTTAATTTTCCGTCATTTATACGGTTATCCTTATCCAATCGTAATAATTTTGCTTCATTTTCATTTGAGAAAAATCGTTTTAGTCTTGGAATTGTAGGAAAATACCACAACATTTTAGCCGTAGGTTCATGTTTTGTCACATCGTCGTCCACTTCATCCGTTTTGTTTTTACGTTTGTATCTAGATGCACCACACGTACCACATATATGTTTATTATCAAACTCCTTTCTGTATAACATACAATCATTTGGACACACATGTATTCTTTCAACTACCAAACCCATTGGACACATTACATTTTTTGCTTGGTATTTTTAAACTAGTAACTCATTATTGTTTGGAAGCATGCCATGTAAAATAAATAAGAGATTTGTGAAACTCTTACCATTCCAACCGTAAATTGACTTTAAGTTAAACAACTTTAACACAGCACTAACTTTTGAAAACTTTTCACAATCGGGATATAATAGTTTTTCTGCAACTTCAAACAAAGCATGTAATTTCATTTGATCATTATCATCAATATTATTATCTAGATCATGTAACATTTCACTTACATTGTCATTGGGAATAGTTGAAGGGTCCTCATTTCATCAATATGTGAATCGTTATTCTCTCCATAATATCATCAAATATTTTAAAGTTTTTACAAATCATACAAGGACAACAAATCGTTTCACTGCCTTTATTCACCCGATTAACTTCAGCAGCTTTGAGAAAGTTTCAAATGCCCTCTGTATATGAAGTACGTGCAGTATGATACATTCAATCACTTCGATCCATTTGAAAATCAAGATAAAAAAATATCTGACATAAGTGCACTTATATGATGTATACCCTTGTCCTAATTTGGTAGATCTTAACCCACTTTTGTATATTGTAATCCCTTGGGTATTATGTTTCAAATTATAATTTGTAATGGGTACTTAATTGTAATAAAAATAAAATTCATTGAGATTTCATTTGGAAAGTTTCATTCATAAAACATTCACATATATAAATGTATTACAAATCCTAAAAATATGAAGTTGATACTCATAAAACAAATCTTATTTATGTACGTATATGTGTGTGTGTATGGATGGATGTATGTATGTATATGGATGCAATATAATGGTTATTAGAACTAAAGTTATTTTATAAAAATAACATTTGAAAAATAAACATATATATATATATACTATATAGGTTCGAAAATAATAATAAAAATAATAATAATAATAATAATAATAATAATAATAATAATAATAATAATAATAATAAGTAAATAACTACTTATAAGTTGCTTATAATAATTTTTTTAAACTTTGTGGACTTTTGTAACTTAAAATAATAAGAAATTAAACATGAGGGGCTAAAATTGTTAAAAAGAAAATAAATTTTGTGAGTTATAGGAAGTTAGGAACCAAAAGGATAACACCTAAAAGAGAAAGGACTAAACTGCAAATTCTGGTTTCTTTCCTTTCTTAAACTCAATCACGAGTTCTACGCATTCCATAACCGGTTCGCTATCAAATCTTGCCCAAACACATCTTAAAATTCAAAATCAGTAAATCACGTGATTTCCGAATCAATCACGATCCTAATCATGGGTTTAATTCCGAAAACGATTGAGTTTAGGCTCGTATCATAGCTGTGGAGTTTGCTCGACCCATTTTAATATCAAATCAACTAACACAAAAGAAATTAGACTAAATTGAACACTCAAAAACTTCGAAGACTTCATTCTGAACTAAACGAGCACAAAAACACCTCCATTGAACCATCGGAATATCAAATTGGAGTTTCATATGTGATCAGGCTACCATACATTTAAACAATATCAAATCGATATCAATCAAGTAAGTCCTTCAGTGTATTGTGATCGTTTTTAAGCTATAAACAAAAGCCCTAAACTTTCAAGGGCTTATGATTACTGAATCATTGGAAATCAATCGAGGGAAATGTTAGGGTTCTTAGGTTTTGAGGCCGGTTTTGGAAAAAGTATACAATAAAATGGAAACCAAAACCCTCAGCAAATCTACCCCTAGCCCAGCGGTAAAACACACGGCGGGACAGGGGATAAAACTGTGCTCGTAACCCTACCACTACACATAAAAACCGGTTTTTGCATTTTTGACCCATTTTTATCCTATTTCTTTCGTATAAAATTTATAAAAAATTTCAAAAAACATTAAAAAAGTATTTATAACATTCTCTTCAATAATTTAATATTCCAAAGATTTTTGAATTATTATTATTACTATTATTTTTCTTTCTCTAATTTTAAAAACTAAACGTTTGTTATTATTTCAAAATATAGTTTACTAAATTAATTCATAAATAATATTACATATTTATTTTCGATTTTCTTAAACATTCTGAACAAATTTCCTTCACAAAAAAAAATAAATAAATAAACTATTCAAATGTCAAAGGAATTATTTTATTTGAAGGGTAGTTTATTATATCTTGTAAATCAGAAGCATTGTTTTCATAATTAAAATTTGAAATATTTATTTAAACAAATTACTCGTATTTAAATAAAAAACCTAATATTTTTCTTTTTAACACTTGGTAATTCAAGTTTTAGTTAAATAAAATATAGAATAAGATTACATATTTATTTATAATTAATGATGTTTAATAAATTTGCATGTTGTAAAACATTAATATCAATAATATTTTCTTTAGAATGCATACAACAAGATTTTAACTACAAAAAAAAAATAAATTAATTTAGAGTAAACTTCTCTTTTGCTCCCTGTGATTTGACAAAAGTAACCATTTTCATTCAAATTTTGAAATTTTGATGGACTTTGGATGAAAATGGTTAATTTTCTGAAACTAATGGAGGAAAATTGCAAAATTTCAAAATTTGGATGAAAATGATTACTTTTGTCAAACCACAGGGAGCAAAAGAAAAGTTTACTCTAAGAGTAATTTATAAAACATTTAATGTTCTTATTGTATAAGTATTGATTTATAAGAATATATAAATATAAAAGACTCTTGAAAACAGGGCCGGCCCATTATATTGGGCCAAGCTAGGGCTTGGGGCCACCCAAAACATAGGGCCCCCAATTTTTTTAATTTTTTTTATATATATTTCAAGTATTTGGGCCAGTTATCGCATTTATTGCATTGATTTTAAATTGGGCTGAAGGGCCCAAGTCCCAGCCGGCGTGTTTTTTGAATTATTGGGTGATCAATTAATTAAAGCCTTAAAGGCTAATTGCTGGAACCCGTACGAATGTAAAAAAAGGTGGGAAACAAAAGGTCTGAAAGGAAGGTCAAGGGGCGACGGGGAAATGGGGATCGAGAATCGCTAACGAAGGATCGATGTCTATCGTCTCAATGTCTCATCGTCTACAGTATACAGTCGAGATCAGATCGACAAAATCGGTAATCTTAAACTCTTAATCATTTGATTTCCGATCGCAGAGACTAAGTTGAATCTGATTATAGTCACGAACAGAGTTAAAGATCGATTATCTGAGTCCGATTAGGCGATTAGCCGGCCGAGCGAAACTGCTACATGCTGGCGCTCACTCCTCCGGCGACCGACGTGCCGCCCTCACTCCTCAGGCCTCACTAGTCATCACCTCAGAGCTCTGGACCTCAGGTATTGTTTTGACTTAGGTTTTCTCCGCCTCATAGCTCTGGCCTCTTTGTTTGGTTTTTTGCGATTTAATTATTGATGCTATTGATTGTTAATTGTTAAAGTAACACTTAACTGGTATATTGGTATCTTAGTGATTGTTAATTGGGTTAATTGGACACGGGTGAAATTTGAATATCTGACATTGGTAGTCAACAGTTAGCTGTTGATTTGAGTTTTGTTAGCTTAATGATTGTTAATTGTTTTGTTAGTTTTTCTGTTTTGTTAAGTTATTACTTGTTAATTGCCTAATTGGGTTATTTGACATTGGTAGTATTTGACGTTATTAATTGGGTTATTTGACATTGGTAGCTAACAATTAATTGTTAATTTGAGTTTTGTTAATTTTGACATTAGGTTATTGCTTAATTTTAGTTTGTATTGCCAAGATGGTTTATATTATCTTACCGTAAAATAAATAAAGGGCCTCAAGTTTTTACTTTGCTTAGGGCCACCAAAACGGTTGGGCCGCCCCTGCTTGAAAACCTAGACAATTATTTGATTCATTGTTAGACACACTCTTTTTTGGAATTCTATAGATTGGCCTTAGTAACAGGACACAGACTTTAACTATAGAAATATCAAATTCATTAAGATGTTCCTTTGATTTTAGGTTATCGCGTGATATTTGACTAAATATTATACCAAGCACATTGGAATAGCTAATAAATCCAAGTGAGTATTCATACTCCCTCTTTTACTACTCGTATTTTTGGGATGTTACGTATGTTTACCCAAAACAATGTTTATAATCAAAATCATTCCATGCAAAGCTCTAAGTCTATTTAGTTAGAATTCTTACTATGTGTATACTTGCTTGTTTGAAATCTATTATTCATGTGTTATCTGTTGCAAACAAGTTTGACATACTAGATGTTATGCTAGTATGGAAACTTGTTTGAGAGACTATTATCTATTGCAGACTTAGTTGAAGTTGTAGTTTATACTATTACTGAAACTGGTTTAAGCGACTGTTATCTATTGCAAACTTGTGTTTTGCATGTCTTAGTTTAAGACTTGATCATTCTTATCTAAGTTCTATGCATTATACTTGTTTGAGAGAAGTTTATCCTTTATTGCATTCATTTTATGTGCAAACATGTAATCTTTATGTGCTTCGATTCTAATTTTAGATAGTCTAATTGTTATGCATCATATACTTTTAAAATGTTTATTTAAATTGTATGTTATACTCACCAACTATTCATATATTTGACCCAAAAACCATTTTTACATATGTAACATGTTATGTTGAAGACGAGGTGAATACATAAGAGTAGGATTAGTAGACTTAGTTAAATTGTAAAACTATGTTTATAATTTCAAATGTAACTGTTGCTTACTCAATGCATGTATTGTTGTATTTGAAATAAATGAAAGTGTGACAACCAGAAAATTTTGTTCTCAAACACTACAACAACAACCAAATTTCGGGACGAAGTTTCTTTCAACAAGGGGATGATGTGACACCCGGCAATTCTAGGTAAATTGCAACTCTTACACTCTACGTTTTTCACATTCATACTTGTTGTATTTCATTTAATTATGTTTAATTAGATGAGTTGTCACAACCAAATGCGAAACGATAGTTCGAGAAACTATCGAATCCTACATTGCACATTGGTTTTGGAAACCAAGTGTGACAAAATAAAACACAAACGCAAAACAATAATTCGGGGAATTATTGGATTGTGCAATACATGTTGATTATGCTTAATTAAGCATGCAAATGGTTCGTAACAACGAACACAAACTATCAAAGATAATTCGGGGAATTATCGAAACACACACACACACGAGTCTCACGAACGTTGGTGATCAAACAGTAATCAAACTTATGTGCTATTATATGATTATATGCTAAATATGCATTAGAAGTTAGGATAAACGTTGGGAATCGAACACGAACGAAATCGAATCGACGAAATCGAAAAACTGAAAAAATAGATCCTTCGCGGTACGCCAAGGCCCCTTGGTGAAGGGCTTGGCGGTACGCGAAGCGAAGCGGGAGTCGGGACCCCCGAATTCCTCGGCGGTACGCGAAGACATTTTTGATCGGCCTCGGCGGTACGCGAAGGCCATGCAGATCAAAAAATTATAAAACCAACCCCATTCACTTCCTATCCGATTTTCTCTCATTCTCTTCGAACTCCTCATCTATTCACGACCTAAACCCACTGAAATCAAGCCTTCAAACCCCTGGAATCACTTTAGAAGCTATCCTTGGTGATTTGTAAGACATTGGAGCCTTTGGAAGCTTGGAGAAGAAGCTAAGGAGCTTAGAACAACCATCAACACGTTGAATCTTCATCATCTAGGACTGTTGCAACTCATTCTCAGTAGATCTTGACTTCTAAGGTAGCTTTACAAGATTTGATGATGATTTTGGTAAACTTGCCATAAAAGGAAACCTTTATATTGCATGTTATAGATTTGTGATGATCTAGACATGTTAGACATGTCTAGATGTTGTCAAATGTATATTGAAGTGTTTAGAAACACATTTGAGTATTTGGTTTTGTTAAAAACATGATTTTGTAAGAACTTACTAAATAAGGAAACTTTTGTAAATCAAAAGAGTGCTTTTGATGTTTTAAGGTGTTTTAGTAAACGTTGATTATTGGAATATGTTTAGAAATGGTTTTTAACATATTTGGAAACTTTGTTTTGTGAAAACGAGCTTTTAAACGGATACTTTCCAAATAAGGAAACTTTATTTGAAGAAAACGCCATAAATGGCAATTTATGCACAAAAGGCATATTTCAAGTGTTTACATATGTTTTTACAAACATACTAGAGTATTGATTTTATGAAATGGGATTTCATAACCATACTTCACAAAAGTAGAAACTTTCTAAATATAGAAACCCCTCCGAAATGGAAACGTTATGATTTTCAAAAGTTGATTTCGTGAAAGCATCATGATTAGAGTCATAAGATGCATGTTGGTATCTTACTTGTATTAAGACACATAAACAGCTAAGCATAACAAACGTGTCACCAACGATTCGTAGAGTCAACACAAGTCAACAAACACACACTCGGTTGAGCACACCGACACTTGGAGTTGTATGGGATACAACACACCACAAAACACATACTCACACCTATATGGTTATAGGTGCTAACTAGCAGGACTGCTAGCACTCACAGGTAGCAAACACATATAAACCGGAACTGCTTTACCAGGTGAGTTCACGACCCCTTTTTACATTTTCTACCTTTGGGGGAGAAAACATTGCATTACAACTGTTTTGAACAACAACTCATTTTATTTACGTATGGACATGCTTTATCACTATATGTATATGTGTGGACCACATCACAACTAAAAGTCCTAGTGATACTCCACGGACCGTTAGTAGCGCGTAGCGCCTAGCGTGGTAATCTTGAATAGTACTATTTCGGCCTGACAAGCCCCACCCATCGCGCCTGGGAGGCCAACCCGACTGGAGGTCGGAATGGGTGCAATATTGACCAACGCTTTGCCAATGTCTTGTGATGGACATGGCGGGAGGCACAACTGTTAGCTTCAGTACGCACCCGTATATAATATAACTGTATTGACTAGCTATCAATTCATACCGCATTGTAATGATATGTAAATCACAACTCGTACTTTAAACATTGGATGTTTACTGTTTATGAAAAACCTATGCTCTCACCAACCATTGTGTTGACCCTTTTTCTCGCATGCTTTCTCAGGTAACTAAGGCACGCGCACAAGGATTAGGATGCTAGGCTGGAGTCGCATGCATCTGCTTAAGTGTCTTAGGATATTGAGAACATTTAACATTATCATTTTATTATGTCATGTGTTGTTAAACATCTTTAATCGCTTCCACAAACTTTAAACTTATGTTATTTTGATAACTATTTAATTAACTCTTCCGCAAACTTATGAACTATATATGTTTTGATATTATTAAACTTCCGCAACTCTGATTTTACAAAACTGTTCTATCCAAATAATTGAATGTACGTATGCAACCAGACATGTAGGTCTCGCAACTGTGTGACCGGAGACTGCGATCCTGACAGTCTGTCGCGCCCCGGAAGGGACGGGATTTCCCGGGGTGCGACAGAAAGTTAGTTTATTGTATATAATGAATGATTTAATTATTTAAACATATTAATAGCACCATTGTACAGTCGATCTCGCGCCTCGATGTATTCCGCCATAGGTCAGGGTGTGATATATATTATATCTCATATGTATACATGTTGATGAGTTAACTTTTAAAAAAAATTGGCAGCATTTCCCCTTAGCTCCTCAAGTATGCGGATAATCCACAAATTCAAGGGAGCAAAGAGAAATATCAACCAATTAGTTCTTAAATGTCAACTCACTAACATATATACATATCTTAAATAAGATAAAATATTTAAAAAGCGATCCCAATTTGGTGACTATCTGAATTTTATATGTTAAATAAATTTCGGATGGGTATATACTATAAAGGTTATCTTAGAAAAACACTGACAACTATTAACAATTCTATAACACATAACATTAAAAACAATAAATTTATAAAATAAATTAAAGATAGAAGATTCAAACCTTGAAACATAGATTCAAACTTGTAAACTACGGATACCAGAATCAGTTAAGTAAACATGATCCAAATCTTCAAAACAAAAAAATAAAGTTGATGTTAAAATAATGAAAAGAATACACACTATAAGAAGAATAATATATATATAGGAAAATGCGTTGAATATAATTATAACCTGATTGATCAAAACATATAAAGAAAAAATAAGTTGTGAAGAATTTAACTGAAATTGAAGAAACAACAAAAGAGAGGAGGTAGATGGGGATCGGAGAAGATGTTGGAGATGTTGAAGTTGAACAAACGTGTTGGCATACAAATTCAAAAAAACCAGCTAACGCCAAATGTAATCACCACGTTTAAATTAAAACCGCTTAATAAAAGAAAAAAACCCGCCCTAAACGAAAATATAAAACCGCCTCAAATGTAAAAGCATTAACCGCCCCAAATGAGAAATAAATAAAACCTCTAATTAATAAATTTGGACCGCCCCATTTAAATGTATTAACCGCCCCATATGAAGTAAATAAAAAAAGCGTCTTGTTATTAAATTTGGACCGCCCCATATAATATTGATCGTTCAACCACCTTAGAAACTATTACTTGACCGGCCTAAATAAACATAAATGTAATTTAGAAAAGAAAAAAAAATGTATCAGAGCTTCATATATTGTTAGTGTGTGGCGGATCCATAAAATATTTTCTTGGTGATCGGAAATTTTTTGCTAATGATTGACAATTGCTAAATATTACTTTCTTTGTACCGGTTCAAATTGGTTTGGGCCGGGTCACATAAAAAAAATGATAAACTTAATTCAAAATCAAAAATACATAATAAAAGTACGTTAAATCGTCATTAAATGATTAAGATGACATGATAAAATTTGTTATTTTACAAGATTCGTAGGAATAATATTCAAATTAACAAATTCAAGGTTTAAATAGTTCAAGTTTTTTCTTTTGTAAATGTACTCCTATTACCAAAATATACAAATTATACATAATCAACTAAGTTTCTTATCATGATAACAAGTTTCAACTTTTAAAATTATACCTAAGTGAATAAATCACATGAAAATTACATGTTTAACAAATGAATATTAGGCTTTAAGTGATTGAATATTGAATTAAATTGTTAATCGGTAACTGAGTTTCATCATATGTAATGCATATTAGGTTATTTGGGTAGTAATTTTGGTTTAAATTGGGTTTCATCGTGGTCGATAAAATTTCATGGGGATCGGTGATAAAATTTCTTGGGGGTCGGTAAAGATTAAATTACATATATAACAAATATTTTCATGAGTGTTGGCCGACCCCCATGAAACAAATGTGTGTCCGCCTATGTTGTTAGTTGATGACTTTGAAAATTAGAACCGTTTCAATTACCTTTGAATATCTAACGATCTGAGGCATATCCTCAAGCTCATCCTAGAAAAAACACTATAACCAAGTAAACCTCTTAGCATTGCCTCAACAAAGTAGCATCGTGATGTGTTGTTAAGAAAATCATGTTAAGGTACAAAATTGGGTTATTCTATCATATGTTATATTTGGGCTTTTAATGTATTCTATCATATACATACAAACTATTATTTTATTTAAATAATTTTTTATTTAATTAATACAATTTTTTTTAAGATTTGGATATATAATCCTTTCCATTTACGATTCAAAACGATCAGCCTCGCATCATTTGGACATAAAAAATCTTAGAAAAAGTTTTTATGGACTAGGCATGGAAATCAGTGGCGTACCCTGTCTTTGGCTAAGGGGGCAGCCGCCCTCCTTAAAAATTTTTTCCCAGTTGTGTATATATATTAAAATTCTGATCAACCCCTTAATATTTTGCAATCAACCCCCCCCCCCCTTAAATTTGCATAATTGGACTTGTGATGTGAATTTAAGTGATAGTTTGAATTTAAGTGATAGTTATACGTGTTTTTTGGAAAAAAGAGTTACATAAAAAGTCTCCATAGATATTGTTTTGGATAGACTTTAAAAAATAAAACTAAGTAGAGATCAACTAGGTCTAACAATCTTAACTCATAATAAGATAAATACATAGATTGGGTAAACAAATATTTTATTTTAGATAGAAATGTGCAAAACTATAACATACAATGGGTTCAGATGGTAATACCTTAACAAAATACGGGTCAAAATGGATAAATTAAAAATTATGTGAATATAATGGATTCAAACAAATAAGAATAATCAATAATAAATTTGATGAGAAAATAACTAAAAATTATTCAATTAAACTATTTGTTTAGTTACAATTCACTTTAGATTGAAAAAAATTGATTTTTTAAAATGACTCATTTAAACTCAAACTAATTTTGCTTCAAACTAATCGTAACATGCACTCATCCTAGCCCGCTCCCGTTTTGACTTGTTACCTAACTCAACCCAACTCATCTATTTTGCTAGGCATAAGAACAACTATAGATTTATTATATTTTTATTATGATTTTACATATTAAACTTAGTTTATTTACTACAAGATAGCATTAATAGCGGCGACCTTTTTAGCCGCGACATAACCAATAGTGGCGACATCCGACGCGTGCGTTCGATAATCAATAGCGGTGACGTCAATAGCAGCGACGGTCGCCGCCAATGGTGAATAAAAGGGTGCCTAATTTCCCTCATTTCCCACTTCACCTCTGATTCCCCATCTGCACTTTTTGGGTGCTCCGCCGCTCACGCTGCACTTTTAGGAGCCGCCCATTTCACAACCAGTGTTCAACCAACTTCGCGGTACGTTCGGGTGTTCCCCGCTCCGTCACTCCAGCTTCCACCAGCTCCAGCTCCAGCTCCAGCTCCGTTCGGCTTTGAATCGTTTGTTGTAGAAGTCACTAAATCGGGTGTGTATTTATTTGTTTATTTCTTTGGCGGTTTATTTCATATGTGTATTTGTTTACTTTTGATTTGTATATCACAAAAATTATTGCAAAATTGAGTTGCAATTGTTTATTTCATCTGTATTTAAACAGGGAAGGAGATGAGAGAAACATGGTTGGGTTCGATCGGTTCGGTTAGGTTGTGTTGAAGGAGAAAGGGGAGTATGAGCAGTAAGGATGATAATGGGATTAAATACTAGTTGGTGTTCTTGAAATAAATAGAAAATGTATTAAAAATTAATGCTAGTTGTTTTTGTGTTAGGATGATTATCAGCCTTGATTTGATTATCAGTCACTCCATCATTGAGTCTTGTAGTCATTTTATTTTTGGAATGCTTCAAAAATCAAGTAGTATCTCTCTAAGTTGATTAGCCTCATATATTTTACTACTCATATTTGAAGCCAGGATAAAGGTAAGGTTTCCGTCATTCCATTCTACCCAAATCCTACTCATACCTTTGCTATGTGTGAGATTTTACTAGGTATGGTTACGGTTGGTTGTATTTGAGGTGCTTAAAATTAACCCCTTCATAAGCAAATGGGTCAAAACTACCACCACTCGGCCATATACCAAATTCTGATGGGTCAAAACTAAGAATTTACCAAACAGTCAAAACATACCAAATTGGATCCAATTCTGATGGAGAATTTGAAGAACGTAGTTCATCACATGTCACACCCCCACCTCTCGTCACCTGTTGATGATGTCACTGAAACGTTGCGGAAGCATAGTGGTGATGTCTCTGAGGTGAGGGGTGACTTATTTGATCCGATATCACAAGCACGCAGATTACCTTAAAGTAAACACATTAGAAGGTTCGTCATTAACACCCACATTACAGTCTACAACTAAGTTTATTTAATTACAAAACTAATTTATTCCAGTGCAAATATTCCAAAAGTGTGTCCTCACCGGCGATTACTGTTTACCTGCAAAAAGGTTTGAGTTTGAAACGTCAGCACAAAGCTGGTGAGTTCGACAGTTCAATTTAAAACAATATGATATGATAAGTATGTTCTCAGAATGTTCAATTTCGGATAACCATGGGACCCGTATCTAGTTCCTTTCGGACAGCTGTACGTTTCACGAAGATACTACCCGTCGGTAAATATCTTAATGCCTCATTATCTTAATGTCTATCACTAACATTAAAAAAGTGTTTTGGAAACAGGTACCAAACATTCACACAAGGGGAGATGCAATCCTCCCAGCAAATGGGTTGTCAGTCAATAGTACTATCAATGATTCCTGTTCGGCCCCACATGGGTTCACTAGATACAGTTCAAGAGATGAGGACTTTTGATACTGTGATAAAGATACTAACGGCAAAATCCCATGAAATCACACAAAAGTCACATGAAATCACACAGACAACAGTGATGCATATCATATGTTCAGAAAAGGATTTACAGAGTTACCCCGATATTTATAAAACATTAAAAAGAAAAGGGGGTTGCACTAAACTCACCTGATGATATAGATGTAGCAAAATATCTCGAAGCTGATAACAAAGAGATGATTCTGCATTTAGTTATATTTAATGAGTTATTTATGTTCTAGTTTACTGATTAAATCTTTCTGAACGTTCAATGTCAAAGACATTGCTTTGTAAGTCATCAAACCGATATTAAATGTTTAATTAGTTTGTTATCATATCATACAATGTATGATAATGTAGGAACCTCCATTGCATTAGATTCCCAATACATGGTTGATGAGACTCTTGATTAATCAAAATAATCTCGGATTAACCAAATAGTTAATGTTGTTGATTATGATACTGTAACAATTTCTAGATAATTTAATGGCTTAGGAATGATCAATCCTTGTTATTGATTACTCAAATATCATGAAATATTACAAAGTAGTATCAGAATAGCTGTAATAACCAGGTTTAACATACTAATCTGACTGTTATCATAAACATCAGACAATCGTTCCAATGAGTATGTTAATGATTGTGATTAGTTTGAAACACTTGGATTTAACCTTGCATTTCAAGGATTAATCCAACTAATCACCTACATTGTTATAATCAAATGGGTTAAACCATTATAATCATGGGTATGGTTTCATGCAAACCGGCATTACAGCGGATCAAAACAAGGATTTAACCGTTAAAACATCGTGTTCTTTGTTTATAGTCAATCCTAGCCATCATCTAGGCAATAATCAACAATCCTAACTATGTCATTACGTTCAAAATCAAGATCTAATCAATCAAAATCAAACTAGAAGGTTAAAACGGATCATTACCTAATCTGACGGATATCTGCGGTTAAAACAACGATCAGGACTTGTATATATGATCTCTGGTACGATCCACGGCTTCTGATGGGCTTAAAATGGAGTTTGGATGGTGATTTAGTCGAATTTTCGTCTGGTGGGTAGAAGAAGTTCGAGTTGATAAAAAAAATAAGATCAGCATGAAAATCTGATAAAGAAGATCAGATCATTGCACCGCCACACCCGTCGCGTACCGCGACCAGAAGCCACAAAGGGCTTCGCGTACCGCGAAGATTTTCGGGAATCTCAGATATTTTTCATGCATCGCGTACCGCGAAGGAAACTCAACTCCTCCATCGCGTACCGCGACGAGCCCATTTGATCAATACTTAGAACTTTTTCTTCGTTTTTCAATTCCGGGCAATCCAGGACTCCGTTTCGCCCACGGTTTTCGCCCACGTTCATCATTTTTCGCATACTATCTATCTGTAATAATTTCAATCATTAAATCAACGCGGATTTCTAGAACGACCAAATGTGATCCCGTCACCAATGACGTAATTCTCAACTGCAATTATAACAGTCTCCTCCTGTTAAAGAAATTTCGTCCCGAAATTTAGTGAAGACTTACTGTATGACAATCGTTTATGAGAATAGATGTGGGTACTTTGATTTCATTTGATTTTCATGTTCCCACGTATACTCGGGTTCACGTTGCGAGTTCCATCGCACTTTAACGATTGGTATGCGACTACGTTTCAGCACTTTCATTTCCCGATCCATTACCTCTATAGGTTCTTCACTGAACTGAAGTTTTTCATTAATATGAATCTCTTCTAGAGGTACGATCAATGATTCATCAGTCAGGCACTTCTTCAGATTGGATATGTGAAAAACATCGTGAATGTTACTAAGTTTAGGAGGTAACTCAAGTTTGTAGGCTACTGATCCAATTCTTTCAAGAATTTTGAATGGCCCTACAAATCTTGGTGAAAGTTCACCTCTCTTCCCGAATCTGAAAATGCCTTTCCAAGGTGACACTTTCAACATTACTCGATCACCTATTTGGAATTTTAACGGTCTATGACGATTATCAGCATAACTCTTTTGACGATCGCGAGCAGCTTTGATTCGTTCCTGAATGAGTGCGATCTTATCAGTTGTTTCCTGAATGAATTCTGGGCCTATGATTTGACTTTCACCTACCTCTGACCAACAGATAAGTGATCTACACTTGCGTCCATAAAGTGCTTCAAATGGAGCGCATTGAATACTGGTATGGTAGTTGTTATTGTATGAAAATTCAACAAGTGGAAGATGAATATCCCAGCTACCTCCAAAATCAATCACACAGCTTCTGAGCATATCTTCAAGAGTTTAATTTGTTCGTTCAGTCTGCCCGTCGGTTTGTGGATGATAAGCTGTGCTCATATTGATTTACGTGCCCAGAGCTTTCTGAAGAGTTTGCCAAAATCGTGACATAAATCGACTATCTCTGTCAGAGATAATAGAGATGGGTACTCCGTGTCGAGATACAATCTCATTAACACAGAGTTTAGCGAGTCGATCCATAGAATAATCCTCTCGAATGGGTAAGAAATGCGCAGATTTAGTAAGGCGATCAACAATAACCCATATAGAGTCATGATTACGTGATGTTCTGGGTAATTTAGTGATGAAATCCATAGAGATATGATCCCATTTCCACATGGGAATCTCAGGTTGTTGTAATAACCCAGAAGGTCGTTGATGTTCAGCCTTAACTTTGAGACATGTTAAACATCGATCCACGTATTCAGCTATGTGTTTCTTCATTCCAAGCCACCAGTAAAAGTCTTTAAGATCTCTATACATTTTATCAGCCCCTGGATGAATAGAATACCTGGATTTGTGCGCCTCATCCAAGATAATTGTTCTAGAGTTACCGAATAAAGGAATCCACATTCGGCTTCTGAAATACAACAGTCCATCATCTTTGGTATCGAGTTTCTTGTCTAATCCCCTTAGTCCCTCAGCAGAATAGTTCGTTGCTTGTAAAGCTTGTTGCTGAGCCTCTTTAATCTGAGGAATTAAACTTGTTTGAATAGTCATCCCTAACGCTTTCACACGTAAAGGTTTGACTCGTTCTTTGCGACTTAAGGCATCGGCTACGACATTCGCTTTACCAGGGTGATAAAGAATTTCACAGTCACAGTCGTTTAGAAGTTCAACCCATCGCCTTTGTCGCATGTTCAACATCTTCTGATCTAGAATGTGCTGGAGACTTTTGTGATCAGTGTATATAATACACTTAGTTCCGTACAAATAGTGTCTCCAAATCTTGAGTGCAAACACCACTGCACCAAGTTCTAGATCATGTGTAGTATAGTTCTTCTCGTGTACTTTCAGCTGTCGAGAAGCGTAAGCAATTACCTTATCATTCTGATTAAAACACACCCAAGACCTTGACGAGATGCATCACAGTACACTGTGAAATTATCAGTACCTTCCGGTAGTGCCAAGATAGGTGCATTGCAGAGTTTGTGTTTCAACAGTTGGAATGCCTCCTCCTGTTAGGAACCCCATATAAACGGTTGATTTTTCTGTGTCAATGTGGTCAGTGGCAAGGCTATCTTTGAAAAGTTCTTGATGAATCGACGATAATAACCTGCCAGTCCCAAGAATTGACGTATTTCAGTAGGGGTTTGTGGTGTCTCCCATTGTTTCACAACTTGAATCTTACTAGGATCCACTTGAATATCGTTCTCATTTACAACATGCTCGAGAAATTGAACTTCTCGTAACCAAAACTCACACTTGGAGAATTTGGCATATAATTTCTCATGTGTCAAGAGTTCTAGAATTAATTTCAAGTGTTGAGCATGTTCTTGTTGGTTCCGAGAATAATGAGAATATCATCAATAAACACAATCACAAATTTATCCAGATAAGGTCTACATACTCGATTCATCAGATCCATGAAAACTGCTGGTGCATTGGTTAAACCAAACGGCATTACTAAAAATTCATAATGCCCGTATCGAGTTCTAAAAGCAGTTTTAGGAATATCATTATCATGAACACGTAACTGATGATATCCAGATCTCAAATCGATTTTTGAAAAGTAAGTAGCACCTTGCAATTGATCAAACAGATCATCGATACGAGCTAGTGGATAGCGGTTCTTGATTGTCAGTTTATTGAGTTCCCGGTAGTCAATACACATTCTGAATGAACCATCCTTCTTTTTCACAAAAAGAATTGGCGCTCCCCAGGGTGAGAAACTAGGTCTGATAAAACCTTTGTCTAAAAGTTCTTGCAATTGACCTGAAAGTTCTTGCATTTCTGATGGCGCAAGCCGATACGAGGCTTTAGCAACTGGTGCTGCACCTGGAATCAAGTCAATACGAAATTCAACCTGTCTCATTGGGGGTAATCTTGATATGTCCTCAGGAAGTACTTCAAAAAAATCTTTGACTACTGGGATGTCTGTGATTTGTTTGGGTGGAGAATTGTGCTCAGTCACGTGTGCCAGGAAAGCATCACAGCCTTTCCTTAAGAATTTTTGAGCTCGCATACAAGATATGATACCAAGTTTTCTACCGGCTCGTTCTCCTTGAACTATCAGTGTATTACCGTTAGGTAATGAAATACGGATCATCTTGTTTTGGCATACAACTTCCGCTTGGTTATCAGAAAGCCAGTCCATACCGACCACAACATCAAAGCTTCCAAGCTCAATAGGAAGTAAATTGATATTGAAAAGATGATCATTCAAATTCAAGGAACATCCTTGAATAACACTGTTAGTTTTGATCAACTTACCATTAGCAAGTTCAATGACATAAGGAGTTTTCTAGATCTACCGTAGGCAATGAAAGTAATGATGCAAATTCAGGAGTGATAAAACTCTTATCTGCCCCTGTATCAAATAAAACTGATACGTAAAGATTATTGAGTAGAAACGTACCAGTGACAATATTTGCATCATGTCTCGCCTCGGTCGCACCAATCTGAAAAGCTCTCCCCCTAGCTTCATTCCCTTGATTGGTGGTATTGTTCGGACAGTTCCTCATAAGATGATCAGGACTTCCACACTTGAAGCATGACCGATTGTTTTGAGTGAGTTGTCGTGGTGCTTGGTTTTGTGGTTGAGCAGGAAAGTTGCAATATTTAGCATAATGTCCCACTCGGTTACAGTTGGCACAAACAGGACACGGTCCCGTGTGATGAAAAGGACATTTATTGCATTTGGGCGCCTACCCGGTATAAGTTTTCCTCTCAGGAATAGCAGCACCATAGTTTTTCACAGTTGGCTTGCTCTGGGTGATCTCAGCCGAAGCTTTCGCCTTGGTTTTACCAAACCACTTTCGTTTGGTACCTTTTGACACATTAGAGGTACCTACATCACTACAGCTGTGAGCCGTCTGAGGTTTCAAAGACAGAGTACCACTCCTTACCGCCTCATTGGTAAGCTTAGTGGTCAAAAGAATTGTATGTTTCAGAGTTGTAGGTTCAGCTGCAGTAACCATTCCCCGAATCTGGGGAATCAAACCCTTAATGTACTTCTCGATCAAAGCTGCTTCCGTAGGAAACATATCGGGAAGTAAACAAGTAAGTTCGTGAAACCGATCGGTGTAAGCCAGACAATCAGCACCGATCATTGAGTGATTCCAAAATTCCTCCTGGAGTTTTTGAATTTCAGTAATTGGGCAGTACTCTGATCTAATCAGAGTTTTGAAATCATTCCAGCCCATCGAGTCAACTGTGGCTGAACCCAAAGTCTTGGCCTGGGTATTCCACCAGGTCAAAGCTGAGTCTTTCAGAGAACAGGTAAACACTGGCTGATTTTGAGTTTGGTTTCCATCTCCTCAATCCACCGTAAAAGACCAGCCGCTCCTTCCTTACTTGTAAAAGTAGGAGGGTTGCAAGAAGCAAAGTACTTATATGTACACCCTTGCTGTGGTGGATCAGGAACAGTTGTTTTTGTGGTTGTTGCACCGGTGGTAGTATGAGTTTCTACGTGACCACCAGTAGCATTATGTTCAGCATGATCGTGGTCCCCACCAGAACCTGCGGTGATATGTGGTTGGTGTTGTGTCAGAACACCACAAGCAGATAGTTGTTCATGCACAATTCGTGCTATCATAGCTTCATTTGTTTCAGATCCACTTGTACCAGCAGGTGGAACAGTGTTTGCTCCAGGGTTCACTGGTGGAACAATATTTGTTTCCAAGTTCCCAGGTGGAACCACGTTCACTTCCGGATTAACACGCGGATCCGGATTTGATTCAACATTCAAAGGTGGAATTTGATTCTGTTCAGGGTTTGTAATGTTCTGGGTAGCTCTCTTAGCTGGTCAACCTCTTTTAGGAGCCATTATTTGCTCACAAGCAGACAAAATCAGGTCAGCTTAAGAACATTAAAGATATAACCCGTTCTATCACATAAATTCAATCATATTCAGTTACACTGAAAATTTATATTGAAATGTGATTATAAAGAATACAGTATAACTACATGAATTTAATCCAGACATGTTCTCAATACACCCAGATCACACAGATATTCGTAGTTATACTCAGTCCTGATAATTCAACAACATGTCAAAATATTACACAGGACTTTGAAATGTTGTCACACAGACAATTGAAATGTTGCCACACACGACTTTGATATGATGCCACATAGGACTTTGAAATGTTGTCACACAGACAATGGAAATTTTGCCACACAGGACTTTGATATGATGCCACACAGGACTTTGAAATGTTGTCACACAGACAATTGAAATGTTGCCACACAGGACTTTGATATGATGCCACACATGACTTTGAAATGTTGTCACACAGACAATTGAAATGTTGCCACACAGGACTTTGATATGATGCCACACAGGACTTTGAAATGTTGTCACACAGACAATTGAAATGTTGCCACACAGAACTTTGATATCACAATGATATGATACATTGCCACACTAGCAATAGATATGTTCTCAAGTTGATATGTTCTTACTTGGAATTGTTTTTAGTCTCTAGTTGTTGATTACATGAATTTGATATTAACACACCAATCACACACAACATACATAACCCATTACACAATTTAATACACAAAACAACCATTTATTAGTACTATCATAGAGTTTGATACAAACGAGTGTTACTACAACATCCATACAGATAGCAACATATCCATCTACGGTATGTACAATGACAAGTCCCAAAATGAGTGATGCTCGATCGCACTTACCGTAGGAAATACGGTAAGCAGGCTAGTATAATATCTATAGTAGCCAATACTATAGCTAAACATAAGAGTCTAGCCTCAGTGCTCAGTGTACCAAGCATCCAAATCCAGCCTTGCAGTCTCTCTCTCCAGACTGCAACTTGCTGCCAAAATGCAACAATCAGTGCCTGTCTCCAGGTCCTACTCAAACGCTCCTCTATGGTCGTCCTCCAAGCCTGGGCATCAGTACCCATGAGATTCACCTGCTCCATTAAAGTCAGGTGTGAAGTAAGAATCTCAAGTACTGTGGTGCGGGTATCCTCCAGGGTAGTCTGATGGTGGTGAAGGTCCTGCCTCAGGCCCTGCAGGTCTTGAGAGACCTGCTGTATCTGAGCTCGCAGCTCGGTTTGGTGGGAGATTTCTCACACCTCATGGACAGTCTGTGGCTCATCTCGTGGAGCCATCTGGTGTCTAGGGGGTAGCCCCGTGGTCTTGCGGGCTTGTCCCCGCATCCGTCGTAATCCATCCCACGCGGGGACTCTCCGTGGAGAGGAGCTCTGTCTCCTCTCAACATAAACCTGAACCAAGGGTGAATGGGGAGGACTGGGTAGAATGGGAAATGCTGGTGGTGGTACTGGTGATGGTGGTGGTGGTGGAGTAACAGGTCTGGGGGATGATGGTGTATGCGGTCCGGCAGGGGTCACGTGAGATGCTGCAGATAAAACCTCACTAGGATCCGAGTCTGCTCCTGCACTAGAACTCGGGGTGTCGTCCAACCTCAGATAGGGAAATCTCTGGTAAATGTATCCTTCGGCTTGATAGGCCATCGCTGTACAATCAAAATCTCTAATCAGTATCATGAAGTAAATATTAAATAACGATATTTAACATAAACGTGGACATGATATGATGTTCTTTCCTATCTCCAGAAAACTATTCGTCTTTATAGTTATTGAGTTCTGCTTGAAATAAATTAAACTAGAACGCACAAGTGTTGCGAATTTCAGTTATGCTGGCCACTCATAACTGGAATTCGTACCACCTGATTATTCTGCCTTTATTTAAAACAAGTGTTGTTCGTTATTGATGTTCGGTCGTCTCTGTGTCACTATACGAGCCTATGGTTATAATCTAGGTCTCTAAGTCCAACTAAATTCTATAACCTGTGGCTCTGATACCACCCTGTCACACCCCCACCTCTCGTCACCTGTTGATGATGTCACTGAAACGGTTGCGGAAGCATAGTGGTGATGTCTCTGAGGTGAGGGGTGACTTACTTGATCCGATATCACAAGCACGCAGAATAACTTAAAGTAAACACATTAGAAGGTTCGTCATTAACATCCACATTATAGTCTACAACTAAGTTTATTTAATTACAAAACTAATTTATTCCAGTGCAAATATTCCAAAAGTGTGTCCTCACCGGCGATTACTGTTTACCTGCAAAAAGGTTTGAGTTTGAAACATCAGCACAAAGCTGGTGAGTTCGACAGTTCACTTTAAAACAATATGATATGATAAACATGTTCTCAGAAAGTTCAGTTCCGGATAACCATGGGACCCGTATCTAGTTCCTTTCGGACAGCTGTACGTTTCATGAAGATACTACCCATCGGTAAATATCTTAATGCCTCATTATCTTAATGTCTATCACTAACATTAAGAAAGTGTTTTGGAAACAGGTACCAAACATTCACACAAGGGGAGATGCAATCCTCCCAGCAAATGGGTTGTCAGTCAATAGTACTATCAATGATTCCTGTTCGGCCCCACATGGGTTCACTAGATACAGTTCAAGAGATGAGGACTTTTGATACTGTGATAAAGATACTAACGGCAAAATCCCATGATTTCACACAAAAGTCACATGAAATCACACAGACAACAGTGATGCATATCATATGTTCAAAAAAAGGATTTACAGAGTTACCCCGATATTTATAAAACATTAAAAAGAAAAGGGGGTTGCACGAAACTCACATGATGATATAGATGTAGCAAAATATCTCGAAGCTGATAACAAAGAGATGATTCTGCATTTAGTTATATTTAATGAGTTATTTATGTTCTAGTTTACTGATTAGATCTTTCTGAACGTTCAATGTCAAAGACATTGCTTTGTAAGTCATCAAACCGATATTAAATGTTTGATTAGTTTGTTATCATATCATACAATGTATGATAATGTAGGAACCTACATTTCATTAGATTCTCAATACAAGGTTGATGACACTCTTGATTAATCAGAATAATCTCGGATTAACTAAATAGTTAATGTTGTTGATTATGATACTGTAACAGTTTCTAGATAATTTAATGGCTTAGGAATGATCAATCCTTGTTATTGATTACCCAAATATAATGAAATATCACAATGTAGTATCAGAATAGGTGTAATAACCAGGTTTAACATACTAATCTGACTGTTATCATAAACATCAGATAATCGTTCCAATGAGTATGTTAATGATTGTGATTAGTTTGAAACACTTGGATTTAACCTTGCATTTCAAGGATTAATCCAACTAATCACCTACATTGTTATAATCAAATGGGTTAAACCATTATAATCATGGGTATGGTTTCATGCAAACCGGCATTACAACGGATCAAAACAAGGATTTAACCGTTAAAACATCGTGTTCTTTGTTTATAATCAATCCTAGCCATCATCTAGGCAATAATCAACAATCCTAACTATGTCATTACGTTCAAAATCAAGATCTAATCAATCAAAATCAAACTAGAAGGTTAAAACGGATCATTACCTAATCTGACGGATATCTGCGGTTAAAACAACGATCAGGACTTGTATATGCGGTTAAAATGGAGTTTGATGGTGATTTAGTCGAATTTTCGTCTGGTGGGTAGAAGAAGTTCGAGTTGATAAAAAAAATAAGATCTGCATGAAAATCTGATAAAGAAGATCAGATCATTGCACCGCCACACCCGTCGCGTACCGCGACCAGAAGCCACAAAGGGCTTCGCGTACCGCGAAGACTTTCGGGAATCTCAGATATTTTTCATGCATTGTGTACCGCGAAGGAAACTCAACTCCTCCATCGCGTACCGCGACGAGCCCATTTGATCAACACTTAGAACTTTTTCTTCGTTTTTCGATTCCGGGCAATCCAGGACTCCGTTTTGCACACGGTTTTCGCCCACGTTCATCATTTCTCGCATACTATCGATCTGTAATAATTTCAATCATTAAATCAACGCGGATTTCTAGAACGACCAAATGTGATCCCGTCACCAATGACGTAATTCTCAACTGCAATTATCACATCACATCCGGATGAAGTTGCGGTATTTGAGAAAGTAATGGGTTCAACGCGGGCATACTAGAGGCATTGGGCGTAAACCTTCTACATCTGATGGAGCATCTAGTTTTGTGGGTCATCATGAGCAACAGAAAACACCTTCAGGATTTACACACGTACATTGTTAGATAACTTTGTTATGTTTTAACCCGTTTAGACAAATTTTAGACAAATTTGGTATGTTTTGACCATTTGATAAATTGTTAGATAACTTTTTTATGTTTTGACCCATTTATATAAGTTTTAGATAACTTTGGTATGTTTTGACTGTTTGGTAAATTGTTAGATAACTTTGTTATGTTTTGACCCGTTAAGACAAAGTTTAGATAACTTTGTTATGTGTTGAACCAATTATACAAGTTTTAGAAACTTTGGCATGTTTTGACCATTTGAAAAGTATTAGATAATTTGTTATGGTTTAACAACCTTTGTTTAATGTTGACTCATTTGATATAGTTTTAAACCGACTTTGGTTTAACTTAATTTATAATTTCTTTTATAGGCTCAAATTACAAGGTTGTTTAAAGATCCAAGCTTTATGGAACAACTCTCACACTTCTTTGATTCAAAAAACAAGAAAGCGAACACAAATGATGAAGATGATTCGGATGAAGGCGATGAATGATTACAAGTTCTTAGTTGATGTACTTGATCCTCTATGTTTTAAACTAGAAACAAAACTATGGATTACTTGTTTTATTCGTATTGTAAACATGATTTGAATGTTTAATTAGGTATTTTAATGGTTTGAATGATACTTCTAGTTTCTGCATTTTTAGGTGGTGCAAAACCATGAAACGCAGATATCTAAGCAGCGCCTTTCAAAAGGGTTATTCACCTTTAGCGGCGACACAGGACCTTTAGCGGCGACACAGGACCTTTAGCGGAAACAGGTATTAGCGGCGACACATTAGCGGCGTTTTTTGATCAATACCGACGTTTTAATAGTGACGACTTATTAGCTGCATTTTCAGGACCTTTAGTGCGATTGTTGTCGCCGCTAAAGGTGTCTTTTCCTGTAGTGATTGTTTTATTTTAACATGACCTGACCCGATTCGACCTAACTAGATATGAACAAAAGGGAAAAAATTATTAAGCTAGATCCTTAAATGATCATAAAAATATTTCACCCCCCATGAAAAAAATTTCTGGGTCAGCCAATGATGGAAATACACATAGATAAACCCCACAAGATATTAGCCTATTAGGTTTGTCTCAATTATCATAACTTGTATGGGTCTTACAAGATATGCAACATCTCTTCTTCAATAGCTCTAGTAATGAAAGTAGACAATTTAAGTTCTTTTCAACGTCTGAAAACAAATGTAAAAAAATAAATAAATGATGTTACCTTATGTATTAATAGTTGGGTTGTTATTAATCAAATCTTGACGCAGATCACCAAAAAGTAACAAAGAAAGTGTGTGATATCTTCAAGAAACAAAAGACATAAGTTGACAAGCAAAAGAAGTGATATTTTTAAAGTGATTAGCTATTTTGATTCAGACTATCAAGAAGATAAGAAATCAACTTCGAAGTATACTTTATATTAGTAGGTGGATCAATTTTTTAGGATTGTCATAATTAACAGTTAACAACACATAATATGGTAGAATATGTTGTACTGTTTAATGCAAAATGCACTAAACTCAAAGTAGTAAATCTTATATTACGACCATTGAAAATTTATTGTGACAACCCTGTTGTCATTAGTTTCTTGAACAATAACAATTTAAGTGGGGCTAGATTATAACTTGATACGAAGTTCTGGTTCGTATAGATGAAAACGTTTTTGTATCAAAAGATATGTTTACAGATCCATTGTCTAAAGGTTTACCACCCAAAACTTTCCAAAAATTAGTAACCAGGATGGTACCTTGTGGGTGGTTGTCTTAAGACTGTTTTTACATTATGCCAAATTAGTACAACTGTACTAGTTAATACTGTCTAGCTTCTTGCTAGACTTTAATGAATAATAAATCCCATCGTTATTAAAAAAGTAAGTGTAACGAGATAAATCTAGAAGACTTGATTTAAGGCAGAGGTTATATGAAGACAATTGTGTGTTTAATATAAAATGGTATTAAATCCTGTGAGGCCAAGGTCAAAAAGATAGAACAGGGGCTACGTAAAGGAAAATATAACACAACTAAATGGTCATGATCGAAATGAGATGAGCATATTTAATGGAAACTGATTTGATTGTGAATCAATACATCAGGCTAAAGCAATATCGACTTGTGTTGAATAATGTGTATGACCAGGTCACATATTAAAATTATTTTGAAAAAGTTATAAGTAAATAAACATCTTCATTAAAATATCACTTTTTAAGTTGAATGAAAAATCCAACGCATTATCTATAATCAAAAAGCAAACATAATAAACAGTTGATTTTTGTGCTTTAAAATTTGATCAAAATTTTTTTAACTTTTAACTTTGAGAAGCACTAAAATAGGTATGGAAGCCATTTCTATTATATATATATATATATATATATATATATATATATATATATATATATATATATATAGAGGTATTCCATTAAGAACCACTTTTATGTTAGGAACTTGAAAACTGCATAATACACTTGTACATTATGCTTTAAGTTTTGTACATAGAGTGGTTATTTAAAAGGGTAAAATAGTAACTTCTCCCACTTTAAAGGAAAATTACTTTTATACCCCTAAAAAATGTGCTTCAAAATTAGTTCCTTTGGTTCTTTGATATTTAGTGATTCTCAATAGAATAAGTCCCTATATATATATATATATATATATATATATATATATATATATATATATATATATATATATAAAACTGTGAAAACCCATTTTTAACCATAGATTTAATACATGAGTGGCTCAGATTAAACAAGGTTTTTTGATTTTTTTAATGTTTCATTAAAATATTAAAAAAGTACATAAAGGGTAAAGTGGTAAATTACACATTTATACTTTACTCAAAAAAGCCATCTCTTTCAAGAAAAAAAGACGTCCTCTTTTTCCCCAGCCACACCTCGTTTCCGTCAAGAGGTACAGAAGGTACAAAAGTTGTAATAATGACATGTCATATCGGTTAAAATATTTTAAAAATTCCTTGAATCTGATTCTTCAAATGTAACATATACGTAACATAAGTGTAAATACGACGCATGTCATACATTTCAAACACATTTAAAAAACTTCTGCTAACAAAATCAAAAGACAACTTCTATGAAAGCATAACAAAAGAACAAACACCCTAATTTTTTTTTTAACCACGTTTAACATTAATAAAAAAAAGCGTCTGATATTCGCTACTTTTGGACACTCACGTTAGCGGAATCGAAACCCTTTGTCTTGCAATTACGTAAATCATGCCCAATAACCTAATTCTGACATGTACGACAAGTCCTATGTGTAAATCGTATGTAATATAGTTATTTCCAGTAAAAGCTATCTAAGTTGTTATATGTAAACATTGTGTAACGAACGTAATTTATCATAAAACATATGTAATATAGTTGTTCATAGTAAAACATATGTAATATAGTAAAACAAAGATTGTTGTTAATATGTAACATTTTTGTAACATATGTGCATTAACTGTGTAACAATTTCTTAACCTAAAAACCACCTGTAATATCGTTGTCTTTGTAATGATGTGTTACCGAATAAACAACATTCTCATTGACAAGATCAAAGTGAAGACATAAGAAAACAACTTTCCTTCTGAGATATTGTAGGACCTATATGATTAAGTGTCATATGATAAATAAACTGTTTAATGGAGAATAATAACTGGCGACCTGCTTTGATGAAGTCACGATTACAAGGCTCAACAAGAGGATGTTTTTGGCACTCAAAAACTTGTATATAGACGAACATTCATAAACGTAAATGAACAAAAATTTTTTGTCCATGTTCGTTTATTTACTAAATAAACTTTGATAAACGAACTTTTTACTTGTTTAGTAAACGTTTGGTTCATTTACATAAAGAATTAAAAAACTAAGCTGAAAAAGGTAAAAACATTGGTAACATCATTGTATTTGTTATGATGCAGCCTAAGAGGCTGCCTACCCTCCACTAAAAACTATATATAAAACATTGGTAACATCGTTGTATTTGTTATGTGTAATGAACGTAATTTAAATGTAAAACATATGTAACATAGTAAAACAAAGATTAGTGTTAATATGTAACACCTTTGTAACGTAGGTGCATTAACTATATTACAATTCACGAACCTAAAAAACATTGGTAACATCATTACATTTGCTATGATGCGCCCTAGGCGGCTGCCTATATAGGGAACACAGACATTTAAATGAGCAAGGTTTACTTGTTCGTGTTCGTTCGTTAATAAACTTAGTGTGTTCGTATTCGTGTTCGTTCATATTCGTTCGTTAATACTATACATGAATGGTTCACAAAATATACGAACATAAGTAAACGAACATAACTAAACAAACATAAACGAACATGAATAAAGAATCAAAACAATCATTATTGAACACAAATAGTTAAACAAACATGAACGAACAAATGAATTCTAAAGTTTGATTGATATTAACCCATTTCAATTAATAAATAAATTAAAATTCCGGTAAAATAAACGAACGTTCATAAATGTAAATGAACAAAAAAATTTGTTCACATTCGTTTATTTACTAAATAAACTTTCATAAACGAACTTTTTACTTGTTTACTAAACGTTTGGTTCATTTACAGGGGTCAAAAGTGTAAGGAATTAAAAAACTAGACTCAACAAGGTAAAAACATTGGTAACATTGTTGTATTTGTTATGATGCGGCCTAGGAGGCTGCCTAGGAACTATGCTCCCCTCCACTAAAAACTATATATAAAACATTGGTAACATCGATGTATTGGTTATGTGTAATGAATGTAATTTATACGTAAAACATATGTAATATAGTTGTTCCAAGTAAAACATATGTAACATAGTATAACAAAGATTAGTGTTAATATGTAATACCTTTGTAACGTATGTGCATCAACTATATTACAATTCACGAACCTAAAAAACATTGGTAACATCATTATATTTGCTATGATGCTGCCTAGGCGGCTGCCTATATAGGGAACACAGACATTTAAACGAACATGGTTTTCTTGTTCGTGTTTGTTTGTTAAGAAACTTAGTGTGTTCGTGTTCGTTCAAGTTCGTTCGTTAATAGTATGCATGAATGGTTTACGAACATAGATGAACATAAGTCAACGGACATAAAGAAACAAACATAAATGAACATGACTAAAAAACAAAACAACCATTATTGAACACAAATAGTTAAACAAACATGAACGAACAAATGAATTCTAAACTTGGATTGATATTAACCCATTCAGTGAATAGATTAATTAAAATTCCGATAAAATAAGAATGACACAACATGCTAATTTATAAAGAACACAAATATATCACTGATTTTTAAAATAATTTATTAATAAAAATAAATTAACGATGATAAATAATCCTAAACGAACAAATATAAACGAACGTAAATGAACGAATATAAACGAGCATTCACAAAGGTAAATGAACAAAATGGGACGTGTGTTCATGTTCGTTTGTTTAGTAAAATGAACAAAAAAATTTTGTTCATTTTCGTTTATTTACTAAAAAAAACTCTAATGAATGAACTTTTTTACTTTTTTAGTAAATGTTTGGTTCATTTACATGCAAAAAAAGTTGTAAATAATTAAAAAACTAGACTGAAAAAGGTAAAAACATTGGTAAAATCGTTGTATTTGTGTAATAAAAACGTAACAACACACGAGTGATCGATTTGGTTTGGTTTATATTCCAAGTGGTTTGGTTTTGCATACGTGACAAAAAAATGAAAAAAATGATTTCAACTGCAATTCTAACCTGTAAAAAAACGTGAACTACTACGTAAATTACTAGTTACAATCAGATTCCATCCCCAATTGTTTGGTTTTGAATCTGCAACCAAAAAAAAGTACAAAAAAAATGTGACAATACAAACGTAAAACTAATTTACTTATAAGAACAAATGCACGCATTATATGTAATACAAACATAACAATACACATGATTTGCCTTTCAGTGTATATAAAATCCCGAAAGTTGTTAAAAACAAAATTATATATATACACACATACTGTAAAACATAGGTAACAAAAAAATATGAATGTTCGATGTGTACAATTGTACAAATAATGAAATCTGTCAAAACACATTTGGTGGGTGAAAAAAAAGGAAAAAGTGCATATATTGAAAAAGACGTAAATACCCTTCAGAGTAAATTAATGAGGATGGTGATGTGGCAAATTATGGATCACAAGTTAGGGTTTTCATGGTTTTTTCATTTAGGTGGGTTTTTGTTTTATATTTTCCCTATATACACACACACACACACACACACACACATATACATAGGGCATGTATATATTGGAAACCCATGTAAGATGAGAAAACTTTGCAAATCCAATACCTGGTCACAATTTGCCACATCATTATTTCCTTTTACTAACATTATTAAATACAAGGGCATTTTCGTCTTTTACTTCATTTATACTATCACACACTATTTTTTTAATTTATCACATTCTCTTTCATCAAATTCAAATAATAAACAAAAGAAATTAATTTTTAAATATTTCCCCCTTTCATTTCCCACCAGAAAATTTTCGTCTTTTCCTCGTTGTATATAATTGCTGTCGTGTTACATCAAAGTTACGGTGTTCAATTTCACTTCAAAAACAAAAGATTTTAATTTTTAAATATTCCATACCTTTTATTTTTCCCACCTTTTATTTTTCGCACCTTTTTTCCAACATTTGTTTTCCTCAATTTTTTAAATATTTTCCCCTTTTGATTTTCTCACCATTTTTGTTCTTATCGAAATTAATTTTTAAATATTCCTGCTTTTACTTTCACATCAGCAATTTTTTTTAGTTTAAATTTTTAATTGTTTGATGGTTGTATATAATTGATGTTGTGTTAAATGAAAGTTACTGTGTTCAATTTCAGCTCAAAAAAAAGAATTAAATTTTTAAATATTTCATACATTTTATTTTCCTCACCTTTTAGTTTTCCCACCTTTTTCCCACCATTTGTTTTCCTCAACTTTTTAAATATTTTCTCCTTTAGATTTTCTCACTATTTTTGTTCTTATTGAAATTAAATGCATGTTGGCTTTATATAAGTGTTGTAGAGGTTACATCAATGTTACGTTGTTCGAGCTTATTGTGTATATTTATTGTCATACCTATCACATCCTACACATTGCTTAGTCTATATATATCTACACTTTAAGATTTTTTTGCCAACCAATACTTTTTTTTCACCATTAGTTTTCTAGCATGTCAAGCTCTAAAAAAATCTCCAATATGCGTCAAAGAAGAAGAGCCGGAAGATAAAACAAACATTAGCAACACTAAATGTAACATAGATGTAAATTTACATATTCCTTTATAAAATGAATTAATTTTTAAGTTAATCATTATACTCATTATCTCAATATGTAACATTCAAAACATCATTCCTTAAAATTGAGCCAATCAAGATGAAAAATATTTCAAACCAATAAACACCATCTAAGTTGCCATGTTACACACGTTGCATTTTGACTTAAAACCAGCTAAACACACATTTTATTCAATATTAAAGCATTTGTTTATAAGATACAATTTTTATCTTGCCATGGTACAATTGTTAAGTAACCCAATCCCAAAATAATCACGTAACATATATGTATCACAATAAATTCCGCTGTTCTATCATGTAATATTAAGTATACATTAAGGCCAAATAAAACTGACCATTCTTTTGGACATCATATTTCAAAAACATCATTCGTAAAAATTGAGGTTATCAACCAGTAAAATATGTCAAACCAATATACACCATCCAACTTGCCATGTTACACAAATGAGATTTTGGCATAAAAACAAGCTAACACACATGTGTATTCAATATTAAATGATTTATTGATAAAATAAACACTTATCTTGCCATGGTACCAAATTTTAAATCAACAAACAACCAAATAATAATGTAATAGATATGTGTCACAACAAAATTCCATAGTTCTATCATGTAACGTTAAATATACATTAACTTAAAATTGAACTGTTCATACCTTTGCATATCATCTTTCTCAACCCCATTTTTTCGTTTCTTGGTACCACTTTTATCTTTAGCTACCACCTTTTGATTTTTTGTTCTCGGGATCCTTATAATTTTTCAGCAAAGCAAAAGGTTACTATCTTTAATAAATCCATTAAAGGTTTTATACAATGATTCTACATACATTACAAAATCACTGTCTGACTCAGTCTGCGTATCAGTAAAGTCCTCTTTTTTGGCTTCTCTTAAGAATTTTTTTTGCTAAAATTGGTACTTAATAAAGACGAAATTTAACTTAATCAACTTACCCTTTCCGTCGTGTATCCGGTGTTGTCTCTGGTACTTCGGCACCGTTTGATTCGCTTCCGGTTGGGGATTCATCATCCTCGACGGCTTCTCTTATAGAAACGAAAGAAGTTGGATTTCGAGCATTTATGTTCAAGGGATCGTCGACGAATCCGGCCGGAAAACGTCGAGCATCTTTTTTCGTTCTCATGCTTTGAAAATAAAAAATATAGGTTCAGTGACGACCAAACCATTGACGATGGTAACGGAAGTCGGATAATAGCAGTGTAACTGAAATCGCGTATCAATTTTTCGTTAGCTTTGCTGAAACAGCGACGAAGAAACTGCGAGATATTGATAGGATTTTTGGGGCTTCTGTTGTCGACGGGCAGGATTGGGAGAAATGGAGGGAAAGAAGAAAGAGAAATGGGAAATGGGGGAAAAGTTTATACGATGGGTTTTTTTTAATTAATAAAAGTCAATCAAGTACAAAAAGCCATATTACAATTCTATCCTTATTGTACTATTTTGTACCACATTCAGTTTTTTTAATGTAAAAAAATCTAATCAACTTTATCACATTTAATTTCCACCATCCAAAATCTAGATCAATTGTTATAATAAGGTAATAAGGTTTTCAAAGTTTCTTTATCTCAACCAGGTTTCCAAAATAACCTTCCCCTATATATATATATATATATATATATATATATATATATATATATATATATATATATATATGGATTTATTATAATAAGAACGAACAAGTTGTAGATAACTAAAAGAACGATATTTATATGCATATGATTTAAGGGTATAAAATTAATTTTCATTTAAAATAAGAGGAGTTACTATTATACTCATTAAATCATGTGCCTATAAATATGGTTCTTTTATTTCTTTACAACTTGTTGGCTCTTATTATAATTTATATCTATATCTATATCTATACTATATAATAAATGAAAATAATTTTATTTAGGTGTCATTACTAGAGCGATTCTCTCTTAAAAATTGACATGTGCCATTACCACATCAATCTAGAAATTAATGTTGACACATGGCAACCACACAATAAATCAAATTCAAATATTCTAAAATTCCAAATAGTATTTTACAAAAAAAAATTAATTATCCCTATTTTTCCGTTTTCTAAAACCGAATAATAGATTCAAACTTTACTTTTTTTTTTTTCCAAATTTTACTTATTCTTTAACTGATTTTATAGCAAAATGCGAATGTAATTTTTTAACTTTTGCTTAGTTTTTTTATTAATTAATCTTTTAATTACTTTCGATTTTTAATAAAGTATATAATTGTTAACATGTCATATTATTAAAAAAAATTAATTTACCCAACTGAACATATAATAAATTTTCTTCAATATTTAAATTCTTAATTTTAAAATAATTACGTACATTTCATCGATAAATAAATATTTTTTGAATTAATTTTCATTTAAAGTTTATTGTAATTTCTCTTTCTTATCTTAAAAACATGCAATTTCAAATCATCTTTTATCAAATACACTTAAAAGTCAAATATTTTAAATTTAAAAACTTTCAAAAGTATATTAAGATTTTATTTATATTGTTACTCAATATATGAGATACGTGAATGCCAAACTATGTGTATGCAAAGCTTGTGTCTATATATGAGATACGTGAATGCCAAACTATGCTAGAGCAAGGCTTGTATCTACATACATGAGATACGTGAATGCTAAACTATTCTGATGCTAAGCTAGAATCAATTCATGAGATACGTAATGGCTAAACTATGCTAGAGCAAAGCTTGTATCTAATCATGGGCTACGTAAATCCTAAACTATGCTAGAGCAAAGCTTGTACCCATGCATGAGATTCGTGAATGCTAAACTATGATTTTGTGAAGCTATTATCCTTGTACAGTATACTTAAAGGCTAAGCTTTGTGAATGCTATAAACTTGTAAACTTTTAAACAATATGCTAAAGCTATGATGAAGACGGGATTGGTTGTAGGTAAAATGCTTAAATATCATTAACAACAATGTCATATGTGGATTAGTATGTGGTAGGATGACGTCTGGGCGGGTTGTAGGCTCGACCCTTTCGTATGCCCTATATATAAGCATACCGATCTGGATATTACATGTGATGTTAATGAGGTTAAGGTTGTTACCAAAGCGATTTTTAAATGCTATTGGATGCTTATCTTAAACTTCTAAACAGGACGCTTGAAACTATGATGGAATGTGATGATAGTTAAAACACTTAAATATCATCAGCAACAATGTCATATGTGGATTAGTATGTGGTGGGATGGCGTCTGGGCGGGTTGTAGGCCGACCCTTTCGTATGCCTATATATAAGCATACCGATTTGGATATTACATGTGATGTTAATGAGGTTAAGGTTGTTACCGAAAGAGGTTTGCTAAAGCTATTTTTCAACTATTAAACTATACGAACTCACCAACCATTGTCTTGACTTTGTTTTCTTACGTGCTTTCTTAGGTGACGTACATGATTAAGTTAAGGCTCAGGAATGCATACTAGGATGCCCAGTTAGAGGACCTAGTAGATTTTGGAAAAGCACATGTTTTGATGAAAGCTCTGAATTTATTTTGATATCTTGTACAGTCACAAGATAGTAAACGTTTGATTCTTTTGATAGGTTTACTTAGTTAAATTACCAAACATTGATATTATAATTTAAATTTGTAATCCTAGTTTAACGCTTTATTGTGCTTTAGTTATTCTCAATGTTGATGCTAAGTAACAATCTGATCATCACGATTATCACCCTCGATATCGCACCCCGGGAACCTTCCGCCCGGCGGGGAAGTCAATCCGTCCCGCCAGCTCGGGGGGTGACATCGTGGTCCCCACCAGATGCTGTAGTGACATGAGGTTGGTGTTGTGTCAAAACACCACAAGCTGATAGCTGTTCCCTTACTATTCGTGCTATCATCGCTTCATTCGGTTCAGATCCACTTGCTCCTGTAGGTGGAACAGTGTTCACTTCAAGGTTCACTGGTGGAACAGTATTTGCCTCCAGATTTTCAGGTGGAACCATGTTTGCTTCTGGATTGACACGTAGATCCGGATTTGATTCTATGATCATAGGTGGGACTTGATTCAGTTCGAGGTTAGCATTATTCCTGCCAGCTTTCTTGGCTGGTCGACCTCGTTTCGAAGCCATCGTTCTGCGCATATGCAGACAAACTCAGGTTAGTTCAAGAATAAAAAAATATAACCCTTGTTCAATCACATTAATTCAATCATATTCAGTCATACTGAAAATTTATGTCGAAATGTGATTATAATTAATATAGTATAACTACATTGATATAGTTCAGACATGTTCTCAGTACACATTAATCACACAAATGTTCGTAGTTATACTCAGTCCTGTTAATTCAAAAACATGTCAAAATAATACTCAGCTCACAACATTGTAATATAGATATGTTATTATACATGTTTTTGATATATTAACATACATGACACTGATAAGTTCTGACACAAAAATGTTCACATACAGTTCTTTGATACATTGGCACACCGACAATATATATGTTCTCGTTCAAAAATGTTCTCATAGTTCTGTGACACATTGCCATACAGGCAATAGATATGTTCTCACACAAAATGTTCTCATAGTTCTGCGATACATTGCCATACAAACAATAGATATGTTCACACACAAAATGTTCTCATAGTTCTATGATACATTTCCATACAGACAATAGATATGTTCTCACACAAAAATGTTCTCATAGTTCTGTTTATAGTTCATACAAGTTTGACATTGTTACTTAGTTCATACAAGTTTGTTATGAAAATATAGTTCACACATCACACACATAACTCATTACACAGATAGATATACAAAAACAACCATTTTAATATCACTACCATAGTTTTGTACATCGAAAAGTTTTGATACAACCAAAAGTTGTAATACATCCAAACTAACATCACCTTACCCTACATTTCACAACTCGGGATCAGTATACATTAAAATATCCCGCACTCACAACCAACTGATCTACTTATGTCACAAGATATGTACAATGAAATCCCAACCGATCAATCCCTTGATCACCCTTACCGCATGAAGTACGGTAAGAAAGCCATCACAATAGCTATAGTGGCTAACACTATAGCCAAGCATAGTAGTCTAGCCTCTAGACTCATCCCCTCAACTATCCCCATCACTACCTCTCTCATCCACACCAATCTCTCCCTCATCACTGCCACTTGCTGCCAGAATGCAGCAATCACAATTTGCCCCCAAGTCCTCCTCAGTCTGTCCACAACTGCAACTCTCCGTGCTTGAGTGTCACTATCTAGAGCCTTCACCTGATCCATAAGGGTCAAGTGAGAAGTAAGGATCTCTAGTACAGTCATGCGGGTATCCTCTAATGTAGCCTAACACTGCTGCAGGTCCTGACGTGTCCCCTGCAAATCCTGGGTGACATGCTGCAACTGCGTCCGTAGCTCAGCTTGATGGGAGGATTCTCCCACCTCATGGATAGCGTTAGGCACATCCCGCGGTGCCATCTAACGTCGTGGAGGTAACCCTGTAGTCTTGCAGGCTTGACCCCGCATGCGTCTCAATCCGTCCCAAGCCGGCACCCTCTGAGGTGAGGGGCTCTGTCTCGTCTGTGCTGATCCATCCTCAAGCGGAGCCTGAGAATATCTGGGTGAAGCTGATGGGACTGGTGGTGGTGGTGGCGTAGCTGATACATGAGGTACAGCCTGTGAAGAAGCTGTTGACGCCTCTGATGGATCAGAATCTGAGCTCAAACTAGAGCTGGGCGTATCATCAAGGATCACGTAGGGAAATCGCTGTTAAATGTAGCGCTTAGGTGGGTTCGCCTTCGCTGTACCAACAAAAATTTTAAATCAGTACCATGAAATAAATATTGAATAACACTATTCAACATAAACACGATATGATATATCTTCCCATCTCAAAGCAACTACTAATTTTTATAGTTATTATTATTCTGCTTGCATTGAAGTTCACTAGAATGCAAACGTGTTGTGAATTTCAGTTATGCTTGCCACTCATTACTAGAATTCGTACCACCTGATTATCCTGGCTTAATTCAAAACAAGTTTTGTTCATTAGTTATGTTCGGTGATCTATGTGTCACTATAACGAGCCTATGGTTATAGTCTAGGTCTCTAAGTGCACCTAAATTTTATAACATGTGGCTCTAATACCACCCTATCACACCCCCACCTCTCGTCACCTGTTGATGATGTCACTGAAAAGATTGCGGAAGCATAATGGTGATATCTCAGAGATGAGGTGTGACTTACTTTATCTGATATCATAGCACACAGATTAACTTAAAGTAAATATACTACAAGGATGTCGTAATCACAACCACCATTACATTATATAAAATAAGTTTATTAAATTATCTAATTTATTTAATTACAAACATATGATGTGCATCCTCACCCGGTGGTCACTGTCTTCCTGCAAAAGTTTTAAGTTTAAAACGTCAGCACAAAGCTGGTGAGTTCGTATCGTTCAAGTTTAACAATATGATATGATATACAAGTTCTCAAAATGTTCAGTTCCAGATAACCATGGGACCCGTATCTAGTTCCTTTCTGACTACTCCGTTCTCGTTCTATAAAGATGCTACCCGTCGGTACGTATCTTAGTGCCTCATTGTCTCAATGTCTATTACTACATTAAGAAGTTCTGGAAACAGATAACAAACATTTACACCAAGGGGAGTTGTAAGCTCCCGGAAAATGGGTTGTCAGTTGATAGTACTATCATTTTTTTCTGTTCGGCCACACATGGGTTCACTAGATACATTTCGGAAATGAGGACTTATAAGTTCTGTGATAGGGTTCTGTTCTACAAGCAAAATCCCATGCAATCCACAAGTTCTCAACAAATCACATGAAATCACATAGATAACAGTGACACATATCAACAACCCTAACTATATCATTACGTTCAAAATCAAGATCTAATCAATCAAAATCAAACTAGGAGGTTAAAACAAACCGTTACCTAATCAGACGAAGTTCTGAGTGTAGAACGACGATCAGGGCTTGCAGAAACGTTCCTTGGTGCGATCTGGATGTTTAGACACCTTCAAGATGGAAATCGAACAGAAGCGAGTAGAAGAGAAACTTTGAGTGTTTCTAGGCAATCTGATCTTTTAAACAATTATGCCGACTTAACAGACCCTAGGCGCACCGCCCCGAGTGGTCGTTTGGCCCGGGGCGTACAGCTCGGATGCCCAAAAGATTCCAGAATTTTTCTTGAATGCCAGGCGTACCGCCTAGCGAGAAACACTGGGGCTAGGCGTACCGCCTGGCACCTGTTTTCTCAAATTTTTGGATTTTCTTCGTTTCGCGATTCCGGACAATCCGTAATTCCGTTTCGCGCACGGTTTTCGCCTACGTTCATCATTTTTCGTATACGATCAACCTGTAATAATTACAATAGCTAAATCAATGTGGATCTTAACCACGACCAAATATGCTTACGCCATTGATGCCGAAATTCTCAGAAGCAATTGTCACATTATCTGATGCCAAACTACCAATTACTTTTTGGGCAGAAGCAGTCAATACTGCCTGTTATGTTCAAAACAGAATATTTGTAGTTAAATCACATGGTATGACTCATTATGAGATTTGGCATAATGGAAAACTATTTATTGGATTTCTTAAACCATTTGGATGTCAATGCACAATCTTGAATACCAAAGATCACCTAGCCAAGTTTGTTGAGAAATCAATAGAGGGGTTCTTTGTTGGATACTCTTCTAATGCTAAGGCATATAGAGTATACATCAAAGATTCTAGGGTTATTGAAGAGTCTTCAAATGTTCAGTTCAATGAACACACTGTCAATAAACCTGGAATTGGTGCTGATTGGCTATTTGATCTTGATGGATTTACATCTGTCTTTAATCTTTCAAAAGAGTATGCTACAAGAACTTAGACAACTACCTCAGTTTTCAATCAGCCAAGAAGGGAAGATGATTTTCGTGTTGAACTGCCAATAGCTTCAAGACAAACCTTGGTAGAATCCATTTCAACACCTCAAACAATCTCACAGACAGAAACCATCTTCTCATCTCATGTTGTTCCTCCAAGTTATTCCTCTTATGCTCCACAAAATCAAGAGGAAGTTGACATCCCTACTGATGAAGTAAGAACATTGGAAGCCCCTCAACCTAAAGAGAATCAATCTACAGCAGTCCAACATCAAAAAATCCAAGATCTGCCAGTAATACACCTTGAGGTTGTACTTCCGAACCTTTAATCAAGAAATCTGGATTTAAGTTCTCAATTGGATATGATTCCAAGAACTCGCATCCATACCTCTCATCCTATTGAGAACATCATCGGCAATGTTGAAGAAGGTGTAAGAACAAGAGGCTCCTTGCATGAAGCAAACAACTGTTTGTTTTCGTGCTTTCTATCCCAAATAGAACCAAAGAAGGTTGCTGAAGCATTGAAAGATAACAGCTAGGTAGAAGCGATGCTGGAGGAACTCCTTCAATTTGAAAGGCAAGGAGTTTGGAAAATCTGCCCTTTACCAAAGGGAAATATTCCATCAGAACCAAGTGAGTGTTTAGGAATAAAAAGGATGACAAAGGTGTTGTCATCAAGAACAAGGCAAGACTGGTTGTACAAGGGTACACACAAGAGGAAGGAATTGATTATGATGAACTATTTGCTCCAGTTGCACGAATTGAGGCGATCAGAATATTTCTAGCCTTTGCAGCTGCTAAGAACTTCAAAGTATTTCAAATGGATGTCAAAAGTGCCTTCCTTTATGGAAAGATTGATGAGGATGTCTATGTTTGTCAACCACCAGGATTTGAGCATCCAAAGTTTCCTGATCATGTCTGTAAGCTTTATAAAGCTCTATATGGGTTGCATCAGGCTCCCAGAAAGTGGTATGAAAATTTATCCTCATTTCTACTAACAAACAACTTCAAGAGAGGGACTATTGACAAGACTCTTTTCTTCAAGAAATCCAATCAACATATTATGCTTGTTCAGATTTAAGTTGATGATAGTATCTTTGGTTTTACAAAAGAATCTCTCTACAAGGACTTTGAAACACTAATGAAGTCCAAATTTGAAATGAGCTCAATGGGAGAGCTCACTTTCTTTCTTGGACTACAAGTGAAGCAAACTCCTACAAGGATATTTATTAATCAATCAAAATATGTCAAGGATATTCTTGAGAGGCTTAACTTTACTAACTGCAAAGATATAGGAACCCCAATGTCCAAAACAACATCCTTAGGACCTGGCCTTGACAGGAGGATGTTGATCAACACCAGTACAGAGATATGATTGGCTCTTTGATGTATCTCATAGCAAGTAGGCCGGATATCATGTTTGCAACTTGCTTATTTGCAAGATTTTAGGAAAATCCCAAGAGTTCACACATGTTTGCTATGAAAAGAATCTTTAGATACCTCAAAGGAGCACCAAGCCTAGGATTGTGGTATCCTAGGAATGGAGATTTTCAGTTCATGGCTTATACTGACAATGATTATGGAGGCTGTAACATCAGCAAGAAATCCACATCAGCAGGATGTCAGTTTCTTGGGTCAAGAATAGTTTCATGGCATTGTAAGAAGATGATAAGTGTTTCTACTTATACTGCAGAAGCTGAATACATTGCTGCCGCTAGTTGTTGTGCTCAAGTTATCCGGATTCAAAATCAGATGAAAGATTATGGAGTAGAACTTGTCAATACTCCTATACAGATAGATAACTCCAGTGCAATCTCCATCACAAACAATCCTGTCAAGTATTCCAAGACCAAACACATTGACATCAGATATCACTTCATTAGAGATTGTGCACAAAAGAAGTTAATTCATCTAGTCAAAGTTGATACCGAACACAACCTTGCTGATCTCTTCACCAAGGCATTTGATGAAGGAAGATTCAGGCATTTACTAACAGCTATTGGCATGATAAATTTTGAATAAATGAATTTGTAACTAGGTTTATATAATTCTTCGGAAGATAAACTTAAATTATCTTCTGATAAGTAGTTCCTTATCCGAATAAATTTTAAGTCTTCAGAAGTATCCTTTAAACCTTGAGTCGGAAGCCATCACACTTCGGAAAAAATTAATTCTTCATAGAAGTACTTATCTTTCGATATATTTCTTTGCTTTCGGAAGCTTAATCTTCTGATTAAATTAGATTGCTTATCTAAGCAATATATAGTCATCAGAAAAGTTGTCTTCCGAAGCATAAATCTCTCTGATAAAACCTTCTGAACCTTAAGAAGAAAGTGCTTCCGATGGCATAAAGTGTTTCCACAATATGCATCGGAAGTGCATTTCTTCTGAACAACATCTAAAAGTCTTAGTGATTCTTCTTCCGATAGCCATATCTTCGAAATCTAGTTTGTCCTTCCAAAGAATGTGAGTATCCCAGTGCACTATAGCTGTCTCGGAAGACCTTTTCTCTAACACATCGGATCTCCAAAATTAAATTTGTCTCTATATTAAATGCTAACATCTGAAGCTATAAAATGTCTCCCGCCTATTCCACTTTCTCTCACCGTTCATCTTCAAATCAAATCATTCATTTTCCCTAAATCAAACCCTAATCCTCTTCGATTGCCATGGAACCACTTGCTTTTCGACCTGCTCACAATCTGTTAGCGAAGATTTTAGCTAACCATGATGCTAACTTTGCACCAATCATCTACTTTCTTCACAGGAGCAGGTATTTGTTTGCCCTCTATATCAAACCTATGGTGTATGAATCTCATCACCAAAAGTTTTGGAGTTCTTGTTCTCTCGTTTCCTCTCCTAATGGTAGAACTCTTTTAGCTACCATTGATGCTCATCCTATATCTATCTCTATGGAGACCATATGTCAGCATCTCCAACTCAATGATGCCGATGGAAGGGTCTCATTCACAAGGGATGAGGTAGCAGTGGCCTTTAGGTTAATGGGATACAAAGGTCCACTCCCTTCAACTACCTATTCGAAGGGTAGAGTGTCCTATAATTACAAGTATCTCATACAAGTTCACTGTCTTTCAAATAAGACAGATGGTTGGGATCAAATTCCCTCTGATTTAGCTTCGGCTATTCATGGTTTGGTCTACAATCAACTGTTTAACTTTTCCACTTTTATTTTCAATAATTTGTGGACAATCTTTCGTCCCAAACGAAATTATGTATGTATCCCCGCTTTTTGCAACACATTTTCAACAATGAATTGGGCTCCTCCCTCTCACTGACTGGGAACACATACAATGTCCCCTTGGTTACAGCCAAGGTTTTTGTTCAGCGAAAGAAGAAGAGTGCACAGTTCTATGGAACTTTAACTCCTCTTCTTCCTTCTATGGAACATCCTGCTCATGGAGGTGAAAGCTCTGTAGAACCAACAGATGCTGAGTCCACACCTTCCCCTTCTATCCCAAACCCCATCTGTCACACCTCGAGCCGGCGGGCCAGATCGTGTGTCCCATCGGGCGGAAGGTTCCCGGGGCGCGATATCGGGAGTGATAATCATGATGATCAGATTGTTTACATAGCGTCAATGTTGAGAATGACTAAAGCACAATGACATTAAACTAGAATTTACGAAGTTAAATTACAATTGTCAACGTTTTATAATTTAACCAAGTAGATCTAACAAATGAATCATAAGTTTACTATCTTGTAACCGTACAAGATATCAAAAGTGATTCACAGTAATCAACAAAATATGTGCTTTTCAAAAACTACTAGGTCCTCTAACCGGCATCCTAGCATGCATTCCTGAAACCTTAGCTTAGTCATGTACATCACCTGAGAAAGCATGAAAGAAAACAAAGTCAACACAATGGTTGGTGAGTTCATATAGTTTAGTATTTGAAAAATAGCTTTGAAAACCTTTCCGGTAACAACCTTAACCTCATTAACATCACCTGTAATATCCAGCTCGGTATGCTTATATATAGGGCATAAGAAAGGGTCGAGCCTACAACCCGCCCAGACGCCATCCCACCACATACTAAGCCACATATGACATTGTTATTAATGATAATTAAGCGTCTTACCTACCATCCAATTCCATTTTAGAATAATAGCCTATTACAAATCCTTTAGGTAACAACCTTAACCTCATTAACATCACCTGTAATATCCAGCTCGGTATGCTTATATATAGGGCATACGAGAGGGTCGAGCCTACAACCCACCCAGACGCCATCCCACCACATACTAAGCCACATATGACATTGTTGTTAATGATAATTAAGCGCCTTACCTAACTTCCAGTTTCATTCCCATTCTAGTTTCAAGCATTATGTTCAGAAGTTTAAAAATACGCATACTTTAGCATTTACCAATCTCTTCGGTAACAACCTTAACCTCATTAACATCACCAGTAATATCCAGCTTGGTATGCTTATATATAGGGCATACGAAAGGGTCGAGCCTACAACCCGCCCAGACTCCATCCCACCACATACTAAACCACATATGCCATTGTTATTAATGATAATTAAGTGTCTTACCTACCACCCACTTCCATTTTAGAATTTGATTTCCACAATTAGAAATACCACTGATTTCTTGAGTTCACCATGTATTCATGGTTTCCCAAGGCACTTGTAGAAACATAATATTAAATGTTTAATTAAATGAATAATTAATCATTTAAATACAACTAAGACATTATGATTGAGCCTTATTTGACTCAATCAATTATACTTAGTTGTTGGTGGTGTCCAAGTTGTACCGTCTCACACGTGGCCCATATCAGGCATGACCCAAAATGAGTCTACCTGTAAGCATTGCGACTTTCATGTTTTGCCCATATCAGCTTGACCCTCAGGCCTACTGTACATGTCGGGAATTTAGGATATCCTTTGATTCTTGATAGTCTTTGTTCTCTTGAGTTCGTTAGATCGTTTTAGTTATGCCCATATAGCTTGACTACAAGAGTCTACTATTTATGATGGGACTTTCCGTGTGTTACACGTGGTCTTGATTTACATACAACTGACATCCACCTTAACTTAAGCATGAATGATTTCATTAGATCTTAATGATTTCATTATTTCATTTATTCACACACGGTTATGATTCCCTTGATTCTCTTGATTCTAATCTTTAGAATTTTCTGATCTCCATAATGATTATAGATTCTTGAATAGGATCCTTAGTTTTACTGAACACCCACTGAATTAATTTTCTTTGAATTTGATCTTTAGCTTTAGTTCTCTTGGTTACTCTTTGAGTTTAGATTCTTTGAATTTGAATTTGATGGACTAAGTGTCTGTTTTAGAGTTTTAGAATTTAGGTATAACTCATAAGAGTAATTAATTAATTCATTTGTTAATCATGCATAACATATACCTAGACAGGAGTCTAGGAGTATAAACATGTATATATAAAAACATACAATAAGTAAAAGCATTTACGTAAAACATATTTAAATAAAAAGGTTTACGCATGCTTCTCAGTCCCGCGTTTGAAAACAAAAATGTTTAGAAAATGGGCAATGAACTCACCTATGTTGCTATGTATTGAATTATCACAAAATGCGCACTCGTTACTTGTGGTTTATGTATCTTCAGTACCTGAGTTGTTTAAAGAGGATTCGAATACGATAAGTATTTATAATCGTCGTATCTAGGGTTTTGGTCTCGGTGTGCAACTAAGTGTCGTATGTTACTAATGTGTTTCTAAGATTCCATCTAACTAGTCTAAGGTATTACCCATACACAAACCCTTATCCCACAATTAATCATTACAAGTCTTTAATTAAAACGTTTTAAGTTAATTCATTTTTTTTAGTTGAACATTTATGTAGAAATCATTTAATTAATTTGATTGGGTTTATAAATTAATTTTCTTTTATTAAAAACATAATCAATTTAAAAGAATTATACTCCAACATGATGGGCTTGTGTTAATCCAATTGGATTAACCTCAGGCCCATTACTAGCCTTTGTGTGTCCAATGATTCTTGATCAACGTCTTTGAATAACTTGTCCTAGGTAATTCAAGTGAATTACCTAGATTAGTTACATGTCCTTATGAGATTTCCTAAGGTTTAGGTGTTAATACTTAAATCAATCACTCGAAACCTTGGATTATCGTTTTGATCCTCTAGGAATTTCTCAAGTGTTTTGAACTCAATAATATTAAACCTATTTTTTTAGTTTATAATGTAGTTTATGGAAATTCTTATTAGTGGAAGTTCTAATCCATGAACTCTCACAGGTTAGACTAATCTCATATGAATTTACACATTATTAAGCCTCATTATTCCTTAGAAAACATTTGTGTTTACCCCATTGGACTCCTATATTGGCCTTCACAAAACACCCATGCATGCATCTACGTGAAAATCTCCATCCATGCATGAAATGTATGAAATCTGATTAACCTTCTCTACTTGATCATTATTTCGACACCCTTCCCATACTTGCCCTCCATCTGAAACAGTTCACACGAATAGCTGCATGGTCGAATGAGAATGACTGCCGAATGGGGGGGGGGTGGCCGACTGAGTATCTCCGAGCGAATAGGGAACTTGGCCGACTAAACTTAGTCCGAATGAGGGGTGGCCGATTGAACTTGGTTTAGGCCGAATGAGGATGGCATGGCCGAAGTAGGGTGGCCGAGTAGAGCTTAATCCGACCGAATATGAGGACTCTTTCGGCTCAAGACCATTCGGCCGAATGTGGGAGTAGGCTCATTTGGTGAGCTAGTTCCTCTTCATTCGGGCCTTCGGAACTCATCATCATGAAACCCCATTTTTGACCTAAATGACCAGCCCCTGATGTCTAGCAAGTTCCTAGCACATACCAAGGTGATTTTGTGGTGTTTTCCTAGGGTTTAGAAGGGTTTTAGCCTAGTTTTAGAGGGGCCGAACCTAGGGTTTTAAAAACCCTAAAATCGGAACCTTTAACTCAATATTACCTCGATTTGAATGGTTCAAAGCTCGGATTGTTTGTACTTTCTTGATCTACAGGTTATGAGGATCGTTTTGGCACCAAGATTGCTCGATTTGGTGGTGAAATGAAGAAGATAGGGTTGGTGGATCTTAGAGAGAGAGTAGAGAGAAAGTGACGGGAGAGAGAGGTTGAAGATGGTAGTTGAAAAATTAAAAGGGTATTAATGCCCATTTAATGATTTCAAATTAAATGGGTAGGTTCGGTCTCGTTCGGTTTTGCTCAGTTTCGTGTAAAAATGTTGGTTTCGTTTCATTTTCGTAACGAAACGTTACGGTTTTAAAAGCAAAGTTTATAAATTTATTTTAGGTGGCCGGTAATTCCTAGTAAATTAACTAAATATTTTCCATTTATTTAAATTTTCTGAAAATTATTTTAAATTATAGTTTAAATCAAATCGTATAGTTGTCGCGCGCATTCGTACGAATCGTCATCCGTACAAATACGACGATAACTACACTTTTCAATTTGGTTTTTTAATTATTGGACGTCATTCAGATCATTAAACTTTCAGATATATTCATACAGATCGTCACCTATACGAATAATCCGTCGATTTAACATTCACGTAACGACATCCGTTGTTGTTTTGTTCAGTAAAGCCTCACATACGTTTGTACATAATATAATTCTAACTAATAATCACATGATGGTTATGTATTGCCAGATAATTATCTGACCGTTGAACCATGATTCTGAGTTTTGTTCGAGAAATGATTTTGAATATGTTCCATAAATAACATGAAATGACAATGATATATGACTAACACTGAAATTTGTACTTGATTAACTGTTCATGTTACTGTGTTGATCATTGTTCCGGTGACGTTTCCGGCACTGATGTTACACCATCAAAATCACATACAAGCGAAAACGAACCCTGAACAACTCTCTAATGTTGTTCAGGCTCCTTCTTTCGAGCCCTTAAAGAAAAAGGCCAAAAGAACTGGTAGGGGCCCAGTTCTGCCTAAGGTGAAAACCACACCTGCAACTTCACCACTGGTTCTTCCTCTGGAACCAGTGGCTGCCCCTCACCAACCTATAAGCCCTCAGTGTATGTCACCATACATACATACATGAAAATATCCAAAGGGACACCCCAACCATGGAGGTTGCTTCTTTTGAAGCAACTCCCTTAGTGCAAGGACTGTCTCCCAAGTCCACCGGTTTGTATACCCCATCAATGCCCCCCCACCCATCCTCTTACCCAGGCTCAAGGATCCTCTACTGTTGCTCTGCATGATCCACTCTCCCCCACTACCCAAACTTTACTAAGAGTGGCGACAGAGCTCCAAGAAAGGTTTCCTGACCCCGAGTCTACTATCCCAAAGGTTGACCTCAGGAGTTCTAAAGAGGTCAATACAGTGGAGGCTGCCACTACTGTTGAACCATCTCATATTCTTTAGGATAGTGGTACAGGCAATAGGACCTCCTCTGTGGCAACTCACATCGCTGATGACTTCTTTGAGGTCATCTTCAATGAGAGGAATTCAGGGCGTGAAGAAACCACATCTGGTGGTGGAGGTGCAGGAGCTTGGCTCAGGACTCCATCACCCAATGACTCCACTCGGGTGGATAAAGGCACAACCATTAAGAAATTGACGGCCACCGTTTCCACCCTACAAGACAGGGTAGCCCACTTGGAAGCAGAGGTAGCTACCCTTAGGCTGCAGGTCCAAGACAAAGATGCTACCATCCTGGACCTTCAGCTCCGCCCATCCATCATATGTACCCCCTTTCATCCTGATCACTAGAAGAAGGAGAGGAGGAAGCTGCTCAAGAACCCACACCATTCATAACCAATTTAGATAGTGAATGGAATGAGTTCTTGGTCACTTACTTCCATCACTCCAGCTCTTCCTCCTCCTCCTCCTCTTCCGAAGCTGCAGGGGCATCCATGGAGAAAGATCAAGAGCTCACATCCAAAATCTCCATGGAGCCCAGATCCCCTGATGGGATCCAAAAGTCTCCTTCTGGGACTACAACCAAGGTTACAATGGATGATCACATTCAAGCAACATCCTCTATCTCCATGGAACCTATGTCCCTTCTTGGGACAATGGCTGATGAAGACCTCTCCTCCAATACTGAGTTCTCTGAGGACACTACTAAGGAACCTTTCAAGTTGGTTGGTCAACTTGAGGAGGTAATGAATGCTAAGGTTAACTCCAAAGCTGAAACTGCTTCCGAAGGCCCAGTCATACTTGAGGATTCTTCCTCAGATGAACTATTGGCCGATGAACGAACTGGTGGGGCCACAGGATCTATCTCCTATGGGTTAAACACAATGGACAAAGGCAAAACGAAATTAACCCTAGAGTACGGATCTGCACAGGAGGAGAGGAGGCCGGTTATGAAAAGGGCCAACCAGATACTTCCCTGTATGGAGAGATTCTACGACTCTCAAGTCTCCTCCTGGAGGAGGGATTCGGCATTGATAAGGTACTACTCTGGTCGGTACCCAAAATGGTTGCAGAGCTGGACAGGGTGCAGCAGCTTGAACAGGTTGCTGCTGCATCCAAGGCTGTAGCTGCCCCCTCCAACAACAAGAGGAGGCTGCCTACCGAGAGAAAATGAAGCAGTTCCGTGAGAACTATGGATTCTCTCGAAGACAGCTTGGTCCTATGAAGAACTCTACTATGGATCTACACATGAGGGATATCAAAAGTAAAATATCTAGGGAAGAGTTACCTTCAATGGACCAGATTCAGGCTCAAAAGGAGGCTATTAACATTAGCCAGGGAGTAAGAATACTTCCAAATGTACCCCTCTCTGCTCAAGCAATCAGAGCAGGAGAGGAAGTTATTTGTGAAGAAGCAACATATGCCTTCTTTCCAAAAGAAGAACCCATCACTCCACCATCCAGTCCCTCCTATGACAATATGCCAATATCCTCAGTGATCATAATCAACAGAAGTCATACAGAGCAACAATTTACAAATACTGATCCGGAGGAACAATCAAGGATTGAGGAAAGGAGAGAAGAAGAAAGGGAAGAAAGAACAGAAGATGCAGGAATGGATCCTGCAACAGATACAGAGCCTACTGCAGAACCTGAAGCAGTAGTGGCCTCTGCTGAAGCAGCTACAACTGAGGAGGATGAGAGAGAGCAGGAGGATCAGGAAGAAGAGGGTCAACCCTCAGGTCAGATCATTCCTTATAAAAGGCATGGACCTTTCTCAAGATGGAAGTCCATAGCCAGAAGAAGACCTAAGGAAATTCCCATTAATGTGTATTTCCCTGTCATTGAATGGAGCTATACATCTCTGGAGAATAAATTTGTATTAAAGTACAACAATGGGAACAGAGTGAAACTCAAGGAGATTGATATTTCCTCTCTTCTTGCTCCATATATCTTTAATCTGGAAAACCTGCCTCTACTCAACCCACATAACCATCCTGAAGGAAGGCTCACACCAAGACTTGTCAAAAGAAGAGCTGAAAACTTGAGAAATGAAGGATATAAGTTTTGGTAGCATCAGCCTAGGGGGAGACTGTGATATCAATTAAGGCCGGTTGATGCTCACCAAAACATCTCTTGAACAAGTCTTGGACTCTCAGAAGATAAACAGCCTTCGGAAGGAAAGAATTAACCCTCGGAAGAACTACTGCTTCCGAAGGATAATTCTCTCCTTCCGAAAGCTATACAGAAGACCGAAGCTTCCGAATCCCTTCTCAGCACTTAGAGCTTCAAAGCACTCACATCTTCCGAACAACTATCAGCTGCTTCCGAAGACAAAGACTTCCGAAGATTTTCTCTGATAAAGATTCCAGACACTTATAGAAACAATCAGGGCTACTTTCTCTCATCAAGACCAACAAAGAAGACATTCTGATTATAGTCAGCAGCAAAGGAAATTTGTCAGACTACAGAGATACCAAGCAGTTAATGCCTTTTGTAGTTTAGGTATTTATTGTAAAAGTCAATGTAGTCTTTTGTATTAATTGTAATTAATATGGCTTGGCCTGTGAAGATCATAACAGATACTAGTTTTAGCATTTATTTGTTTCTAGTATTTTGTCCAGCCTTGTAACCCTTCGATGATACAGCTGTAGGTTTTAGAATATAATCCTTAATCTATAACTTAGCAAGTGTGTGTTTTTGGGTGCTTGTGCTTGAGCTAAGATTTGGATATTTTACAGTTAAATGCAATATACTTTAACCTTGATTTTACATTCGTCTTGTGCATTTTGTTTCAAACTGTTTTGCAAATAAAGTTGATAGAATTTCCACATCTATCAACTTAGTAGAAGATACCTTGTGAGAGAGTTGTGTAAGTGACATAACCCGATCTTGCTCTAAAACCCCACTGTCTTTCAAGTTTTAAAAGAGGTAATTGAAAGTACATTTACTTTCAAAACTAAATTTTTGTTGTATCGTGTGATATTTTGCCTCGAATAATATCACTCCATTTAAACAAACCAATTACTATTTATATCAATTTGCAATAAGTTTATATGTTACACATTATTAACTTGGTTGTGCATAATGGACTTAATAAAATACGGAAGTAAAAGAAAATTCAAACAAATGCTGAGCGTTATTTATTTGAGTGATAAAACAACGTATTGTAGATATAGAAAGTTATGTAAAGATACAAGCTCCCTTGTTTAGGTTTAAATTAAAACTTACCTACATGGAATTCAACTTATAATTTGAAAACACTTAAAAATAAAAAGTAAAATAAAAGTTTAAATGTATTTCATAATTTACTTGGAAACAATGTTTTTGCCTCTTTTGCTCCATCTATTTGGCAAATAGGAAATTAATCAACAATTAATCTATTTACTTAGTTTTAAAATTGCAACTATCTTTTTTTATTGGTAATAATCTTACAAGTTGTTTTAGTTCTTAACTAACTTATTATAATCCGGACAAAATTTCAAGTTTAGAAGTTAAATTTTTGCAAACGATTTTGTAAATGAAAGAAACATTTTAAAATATTTTAAAGAATTGACTCATATTATCACTTGTTCGGCCATATTACCTAAATGTGGGTGGTTTTGAAATGTTAATTGAAAAAACAATAATATGCTATGCATTCGATTTATAAGAAGATGATCCTAGTTTTGTTTCAAATGCAATGTATGACTTCAAGAAACATCTAATAAATTTATTTGGGATTTATCAATCTAAATATAGTTTAACATCATAAATACATCAAGCATGGAGAAAATGGCTTCATTGAAACCAACCCCTTTTCTTGCTATCGGTGTTACTAACTTGACCTGAAGCTCAAATCCTTCACAAACCCAACATTAATCAAGGATGGTTGTGTTGGTTTTAATCAAGTTTCTTATAAAATTTGTAATTTGATCTCATGTAATTCATAAATTAAATTTTATTACTAGTATTAATCAAGGATATGATGGCTGTGATGGTTTAACAATTCTTGCATCAAATATACACCTTATAACATATATAAAGGGAGGATTCACATGCAATAGGACCTAAGAAAGAAACATACCAGTATAATCTCATTCTTAGCAAAGAATAGGGTTTTTGAAGGATGTGATGCAGAGAACCAAAAACTTGATATTATGTTTTGATTTGTGACTTGCAATGCTTGTCTAGCAAAGTCTTCCTATCTTTGTTAGATTAGCAATATTGTGTTCCTTTTACTTTGTAATACATAAAAATGTAAAAAAGTTAGAACACACAAAAATTAAATATTTTTATTTAACATAGAAAAATCAAGAACAAGTTTCATGTTAACAAAGACTTGATAATAGACTTGAATAGCATACAAACACTAATGTTTTAATTGCACATATATATGTTTAGTTATGACACAATGCTTAATAAGATCAGTTGTGAGTTTGTGCCTTGTGAACTTGTTTGTAAATAGTTGCTTCTGCGAGTGTGGTACAACATTTGCATCCTCCGTCATAGTAACCTCCATCGCCACAACAGCCATGCCTGCAATAGTGTCTTCCACCATAGTTATACCAATCATTATCATTGTCATGATGATCATGATCATAGTAATCATGATCGTAGTCATCATCATCGTGGTCATGGTGACGGTGATGGCGACGGTGATGGTGATCGTGGTCATCATCTTCATACTCATAATGTTCATGCTTATCATGTTCAAAACCATGGTTGGCATCTTCTACCACATCTGCATTTTCATGAAGGTAAATGTTATTGATAATAATGTACGTATGCATGTAAGAATTGGTGTGTGTGTGTGGAATCAACTGTATACTCACGGCCATGGTTAGAGGCCAACTCCCTAGCACCAGCAATTTCAGAAGTGAGGAGAAGAACAGTTGCTAAAGTAAAGACGATAAGAAGAAATATCTTTGAAACCATTTTTCAACTTGTTTCTATGTATGGAAATATGTATGGTTACTTTGAAGATCGAAAAACTATACATGTCTATTTATACAACAATTTGCAGAGATGAAGCTTTATTGCAGCTTGACATCATAAATTGCAAAATCAATCTTGTAGTCTAGCTGTGTGCGTGTTTATTGACATATCCATGACATGTAATTGCATGGCACATTAATTTTGACTATATTTTTTAAGAAATATGGATCCATCTCTCTTTTTTATTTTCATAATGCGTTAAAAAAATGTTTGGAGAAAATTTACACAACTATAGAGCGTGTTAATGATATTTTTCCCGTTTTTCTCTTATTTTAAATTCATTCATATTAATAATTATATTATTTATACATTTTTTATTTAAATTAAATTTCACTCATGTAGTTAAATACATGTATCTAAAACTTTAAAAATTTTGTTACTGATTATTATTTTTTATTTAAACCGTGTAATGCACTAGGTATTAGCCTCGTTTGTAACACCCCAACCCGATTAGGCTGACATATTACTTATAAAGTATTGAGAGTTAATGCAACATTCCATAATGTATATATGGAAGCATAATTGAAGTCTTAATTAATCAAACCAAACATAAATAAAATCTTATAATTCATTTATTATAATATTTAATTGGATAAATTCTTAATTTTTTTAAACACTCTCTTCTTAGCTCCTCGCCTGGTTTCCTTGATTACCTATACAAAACATAAGAACACCACAAAAGCAAATATGGCTGAGCATAAGAATGCTTATTAATGGAAAAAAATAGTAATTAAAAGATAGTGAAGATAGTCAGAATAATGCTAAGAAATAGAAATCAAATTCAAAATAGTAGTAGAAACAGAACAGTTACGGTGGTCTGACTTGAATAAAATATAACCTTTTAGAAACAATAAGATAGGTTATAATGTAAGTCTGAAATAGTGGGAAATCCAAGAATACACTACGAGTCGACTGTACATACAAAAGTGTAAGTTTAACGAGTAGCTACTCCCACTTACCAGACACATGAGATAGTTAGTGTTGGCATACAGCCCACTATCCCCCATAAATCAGAAAGTACAGTTTAAAATTATCATAAAACCAGTCCATACGTCTCTCTAGAATTCAGTAGGTCCACAAGTTGCACTATTAAAGTATAAAATAGAGATGACGTAAACTCAACTAACCGACACGGGTGGTTCCACATCATGGTTGACACCATGAAGAGCCTATAGTCCTCCTTAGATGTAGGGGCATGCTCGGGCAATAGATCATAAGTTAAGTAGGTTCAGTAGGTTAGTTAAACTACCAAGTAATATCATAATCATATCATGCAATAATGAGTACAACATAATCTAAATCTATTGCATGTTAAACGAAACAGAGAAACGCGATGAATCTTTTGAAATGACCTATGCTTATTGGATTTCTAAGTGTCACACCCCCAAATTCCCACTCATGGCGTATGTCCACGTGGATGTGACGTGTCCAGAATCACAGCTCAAGGTCATATAGAACGACTCTATATGCGTTTACAATTCCATGTTTGACACATACACACAATCGAACAGTTTGCAGCGGAAAAGTATATCATAGCAAGTTGCAGCGGAAAATCTATTGTTTGACAAATTGCAGCGGAAATAAATATGTTTGAATACATAAAGCAAATGTAATTGTTTTCAAGAGTTAAACATAAACATAAATGCATGAATGTCCCTATGCTCGGTTCCTTAAATGTGCATTCCTGGATGTCCATCATCCTGTCAGTTACCTGAGAATACAAGTTTAAAAAGTGTCAACACAATGGTTGGTGAGTTCACAGGTTTTGATATACATATAGTAATAAAAGTGTGTCATGCTGTTTATCAAATGTTAGTACCGAGCCCTAGGCCCAAAGTGTCAGTGCGTCACTACCGAACTAGACTTGTTTGTCCTTGCCTCCGCTATGCCTCGTATGCATAGCAAGTTAGGTCAGAGTTTGCACGGGTTATGACATCCAGCCAACATACTGCCCCGTGGGGTTAGTCATTCCCTAATGGATCCATCCAAATCTACCACGTTGTTCGTACATTAACGGTATGACTTTGTGAGGGCTTGTTACGAGTTCAACACTTAATGTTTGTGCAATAAACCAGCATACACAAAAATGTTTGTACAGTAATAGATGTTTTGACTAGATGCAACTAGTATTCTCCCCCTATTTAAAAGCGTTTGAAAAAGAGTAAAGAGGGGCCGTAAACTCACCTTAGTAATGTGAATGAAAGTATGCGTAAGCTCCTCGAGAGGGTAGTGCGTCGGTCACCGGTAACCTATATCGTATATCGTACGTGAGTTTGTGTAAGTGACCGTACTAGTGTTTGTGTTAGTGCTCGTGTTCGTGTCCAACAACCCTTGGTTGTTCATGTTTGTCCGTGTCGGTCCATAATGACCGTGTTTGCTCGTGTTGGTCCACATTGACCGTGTTTGACCATGTTTGACCGTGTTTGACCAAAGTTGACCGTGTCAAGTCAACGACCCGTTGGTGAACCGTGTGACGGTGTGACTCGTGTAGCAATTGTGTAAGTGTTTGTCGTGTGCAAAACGCGTAAATCGCGTCTATGGACAACTTACTATTTATAGTAAGTTTCCATTTATGGAAAGTTCACAAAGCATATCGGTTTTATAGTTCTAGCATGTTCAATAGTCCTACGTGATCATGTTAACACATAGCACATTATCATACGATTTCACATAAGTCGTTTACAACATGTTTGCACATAAAAGTTTCCTAAAATGGAAAGTTTCCATTTTTAGCATATGTGACATCGGAAACCATCTATCCTAGCATCTAATCAACATATTATAGCATAAGAAACCATTTAGCATGCTCGAGCCACACAACATGTTCACAAATCGGTTTTTTGTAAAAATAAAGTTACTATAAATAGTAACTTTATGGTTTTTCATGAAAACAACCATTCTAACATTTCTAATCCTATTTTCATGTCACCAATAATCATAATAAATCATCTAACAACATTTAATCATGTCAACATAACCGATTTTATCATCTATCAACATTTTAACTAGAAAAGTTACTAAAAATAGTAACCCTGCCAAAAATGATCATATTCAACATCAAGATCACATTCTAAGTATCAACATCATCCTAATAACATCCTAGTAGTAAATCCACATTCATGCATGTTGCTAATATCAACCATAACATCATTTTATAAATAAAAAGTTACTATAAATAGAAAGTTTCATCAAAAATCTTCATCTTAACCATTTTAAACAAATCCAACCATGAGTAATCCTTCTAATATCATTAAGAAACATTTCTACATACTCAAAATCATTCCAATACTCATGGATCATATATGCATGCATCTATATCCTCATAAATCATCATTTTAAGCAACAAGACATGTACCCATCATCATAGATCATCACATTATGTTACTAAACCACTTTAGATCATCAAGAAACATAGTGAAATCATCAAACCCAGAAGCTAATCTCGTGCATGTGCATTACCATGCTTGCATGTGTGATTTATCACTTGCATCTGAGTGTAGGAGTGAAAAGAGTGTGTGTAAACATGTAGGGGATACCTCACAAGCTTTAAATCGTCAAGAGAGTGTTGGAGCAGCTCTGGAGACTCCTGGACAACTTGTTTTCAACAGTAGTGAAGTGATGATGGTGGATTCGAGCTCCAAAGGTAGATGTCGAGCCTTCTAACCTTCACCCCCAAGCTTTCAAGAGTGCATCAATGGCTTCCAGAGGCTTGATGATGATTTACAGGTGAAAGAGACGAGTTTAGATGGTCTGGGACTCGAGAAATACAGAATAGGGTGGCTGGAAATGATGGTGTCTTGGTTTTATAAAGATTTTGCGTGCTGGCCTCGTCGCGTACTGCGAAGAGGGGTCAAAAAGGTTCTCCGCATACCGCGGCGGATTTCGGGAGTCAAACCCCCGCGATGTTGGTCGCGTATCGTGGATGGGCCTCTTGTTGGGCCACCGCGTACCGCGGTGGGCTCCTGGAGAGCCCAGTAAGCCCTTTTTAATGGATTTGATCCGTTCTTCATCGTTTTCACACTTCCGAACTATCGTTTGGCCTTGTTTGAACTTCCTAGTTCAATGTGTGAGTGTTTCATGAGGTTTCGAGTGTTGTGCTACACAATGTGCTTGACGTTCACCAACGTTCGCGTGTTTTGACACGTGTGTGCTGTTTGCCGAAAATTGTACGAATTATCTAGTCATGTGTCATTGTTCGTACTGTCGTGCCACGTGTCGCACTAAATTAATCTAATTCTAGTGCCACATGTACATAAAGCATTTAAATAAACATTTAAATAAATAAGTTGCTGACCTGGAATTTACGGGGTGTCACACTAAGAAACCAAGAAAGTTATCAAATTTCACACGTTTACATGAAGATCTTTCTCTTCTACAAATGGGTATGATTCAATCATATCAAATATATGAAGTGTTGGAGGATAAACAACAACATAACTACTAATTTCCCATAAAAGCTGCTGTGACCAGTAACCCCTAATTACATCAGACGGTTCTATTGGTTACAAAACAATTTGCAAGACTTCTCACATCTAAATCATTCAAAACATCCTTTCTTCTAGTGGTATACACTGCCCCTAGTATGTTTCTACTCAATCTCAGCATATTATTTTGACCCAAAAGTAACCTTAGCAGCTCATTAGACTAAAACACAACTTGAATACACCTTAGCACCCCTTAATGGGTCATTAAATAGAAAAAAACACCCTAACTTGATCTAGATCGTATAAAACTCCTGAATGGGTCGTGAGACTAAAAACACATTGAATCACGTCTTATTTTGGTTTAAAAACAAAAGCACAAACTAATGGGTTATTAAATCTTTTTCTGACTAATCTGTATGTACTTGTATTAGATACATATTACACTTGAAATAAGCATATCATAAATCAGATGAATTTAACAGCTAAAAGCAATTGTCTCAACAACCAGCAGCACTTTTTTCACCTAAACGAACACAAAGACGTATAATCCAATTAATTTGACTTAATTGAAGGTAGAAAAATTAACCAAAATACAACCTTATTGAATCAAGTAGGTACAAATAAATCACACTGCAAAACGATTTCGGTTTATACGTACAAACATAGACCCACTTGCGATATAGGAGTAAAAAAACCTATGTCGGGGAAAACAAACGATTTCGTTTCCAGTGAGCGTGCCCACACTACTTCTCCATCTGCATCTATTTTACATGCTACTTTACCCCATGAGCCTCATAAACCGGTCCAAGTTTTTAGTGTACCCTACTTATCAGAAGTTGAAAATTTCTTAAAACCATAATTTTGTAGCTGAAAAGTAATTTTTTGTACCTTGCTATTTCAAACTTAATAGAGTTTCTGAAATTATCATCTTGAACCATTTTTACAACTCTTTTACCCAAAGAACCCACCCAATTTTTTCCTGTCCCCATAGTTGAATTATGTAAAGACAAATAAAGGCTGATGCTCACCAAACTTCTTATTTTGTCTAAGTATAAGTATTACAGAGACTAACATCCTTAAGAAGGAAGAAGTTACTCTTCGGAAGCAACATTGCTTCCGAAGGATAACTTACTCCTGCCGAAGGGTGTACAAGACAGCTGCTTCGAAAGACCCAACACTTAGAAGATTCAAAGCTACAGAAGTCTCAAAGCTTCTGAAGAACAAGAGCTTCCGAAGACATTCCTCAACTGCTTCCTCAGCAGACAAAGACTTCCGGTAATATTCCTTATCAAAGGACTGTAGCTAAGTACTTTAAGAGTACAAAAGGGACTGACACAAGACATACTGGTCTGAGTAAAGACAAAGACAACATGTAAAGATTCAGAGAAAGCGCCTTACTTCTCCCTTGCTGCATTAAATGCAAAAGATCATTTGAAGCCTTGACGATCAACAACATTAAATGTCTATTGTATTTAGTAGTCCTTTGTAAAGTCAATGTCTATTAATGTAATGATTATGACTGAGTGTCTTAGCCTGTTAAGACACTTAACATACTAGAATAAGCTTTACTTTATGTATTGTCTAGTATACCCAACTTGTATTCCTAAGTGTATACGGTTGTAGCCTTGGCTATATAACCTCCCATTTTTTGTTTGCTTGAAGTGTGCTTGTGCTTGTGCTTGTATGCTTCTTACTTTGAAAGAAATATACCTTTGAGCTTGAATTTACTCTTGTGTTCTTATTAGTGTTCAAAGATTATTACTTAGTCATTTGAGTGTTGGTGAGATCATTCTAACAGAACATTCCGCATCTGTTAGATTGTAGAGAGAAATACTTGTGAAGTGTTGTTTACTTTAAACAACCCGATCCAACAAGTGGTATCAGAGCTTTGGCTCTTGAACTTATATGACTAATCATCCTTAAGTTACCAGTTCTATTTCTTCTAAAACTCTCATCATTTCGAAACTCATATTTTCTGTGATTGTCTAAGATGGCTGCTCTAAACAAACATGATACAGAAAATGGCACTCTCAACAAGCCACCGATGTTCACCCCTGAAGACTTTGATACCTGGAAAGTCAGAATGGAAGGATTCATCAGGAACCAGGACTTCAAACTTTGGAAGTCTGTTCTTGAAGGTTCTTACATTCTTACAGTTGCTGCTGCTGGAGCTGGGGGAGTTGCAGTACCAAAAGAACCATCTATGTACTTAGACGAAGACTACAGGAATATGGAAGTTGATTCTAAAGCTCTTTGGCGATACCGAATTCCATTATACATGCTTTCAAGAAATGCAAGTCTGCTTATGAACTGTGGAACTCCTTAAAGCAGGTGTATGAAGGTTCAGATGATGTCGAAGAAAACAAGAAGGATATGCTGAAACAGAAGTTTGAAAACTTTTGTCAACAAAACAATGAAAATATGTCCTCTTAGTATCTAAGGTATGTCCAACTTGTGGATGAATTAACAACTGCAGGTGTGATACTGGATAATCAAGATGTGCTCAGAAAATTCCTGAGATCTCTTCCAAAAGCGTGGAACATTTATTCAGTTACAATCAGAAGAACATAAAACTTGAAAACTCTAACTCTAGGAGAGTTATTTGGTATTCTCAGTGCTTACCAGATGGAATTAGATGCCCAAGAATCTAAAGTTTCCCATATATCATCTGGTTCAGCTACCCTTTATGCACCCATCAACAATCCTCCTTACCAGAATTATCAATCAATCTACCATCCTTCTTCCACATCCACCCGTCACATTTCCTGAAACTCCAATTCCATCAAACACACACTCAAGCCCAATCTCTAATCCAACTTCACTACCAACCTCTGGGCAAGGAGCTTTTATGGCTGAGGAAACCAACTACTTTCATCTGTGCCAGGAAGACTTGGATGGCATTCGTGCAGATGATCTTGAGGAGATGGATATAAACTATCAAATGGCCATGATCTCCTATAGAGCAAAGAAGTTTTATCAAAGAACCGGCAGACAGTTCAAAAGGCACAACATGAAGACTGGGTTTGGGCTTGACAAATCTAAGCTCAAATGCTTCAACTGCCAACAGTTAGGACATTTTGCCAGGGAATGCAAGTCTTCAAGCACTTAGCCATCAACTTCTGGGCAACCACAACAAAGGCCATCAAGCTGGACAAACAGTGCAAACATTGCAGAGCAAGACTTTTCAGATTGGAGCTTTCAAGCTGAGGATGCTTCCATATCCAACAGTGCATTGATGACAAATGACTCATCTTCCTCAAACAAGGTAACTGATAACATGTGCACAACTGAATGCTTAGAAAAATTAACTGTTTATAAAAAGATAAATTCTCAACTCTGTAATGAGCTTGAGTCTTTACAAGTTGTCAAGGAAAATTTCTTTGAGGCTGAAAGAAATTACAAAGAAAAGATTGAAGAAATGGAAAAGACTATTTCAAGTTTAAAACATGAAGACGAACAAACAGTGTTAAATTAAAAATCTTTTAGAAAGACTAACCACCGCCAAGACTGAACTTGTATTGGCTGAGTCTTACAGAGACAAATTTCTAAGCCAAGGTGAAAAATATGAAAAACTTTTTAGAATGAGTGATACATCAGAGCTTGTAAGAAAGAAGGGAGCTGGTTTGGGTTATAATAAAGTGGAGTCTCCATCTGCTTATACTCCTATGGTAGAAATCAGTAAACCAGTAGCAAATCTCGTGTATGATGAAAAGTTAAACATACACAAAGTAGATCAAAGTAATGATCTCTCTGATCCAAGCCCAAGTAACTCAGAATGCTCAGATGAGAGTGATACTCCTATCAAACCAGAAATAACAAAATCAAATTTAAGAACTAAGAAAACTTAGAAACACTCATCAGTTTTCATTAAAGCTAAGAACATACAGACAGGGAGTATCTCCTTAGATGACTATATGACCTGTCCATCTGACACGTCCAAAAAGGGTAGATCAGAAGAGAGAAAGGTAAACTTTTCAAGAAATCATGCAAATCCTAAATCCAACAAGCCTGTTGGATCATCCGAACCACCCACCTCTGAAAACCAAAGCTCAACCTTTATCATCAAGGATTAGCAGAAACAACCTTTCACCAATCAAACTGTATGTCTGATATATGGTGAGATGAATCACTTTGCTGCTGATTGCTTCTATAATCCAAGAAGCAGAATCATCTCTGAAATACAAGGAAGAGGAAGAAAGAAGAGCTGGAGCAAGTCATCTGCTCCTTCAGAAGAACTAGGAAGGAAGTTAGTCAAGAAGGGATCGGAAGCTAGTACTTCTGATAATCAAAAGAAGCAAAACAAGAAGGCTTCCGAAGGTAAGAAAGCATCGTAAGCACATGTACAAAGAACTTCTGATAGACCAAACAAAATTCCTACCATCAGAAAAGATCATCAGAAGAAAACCATCAGAAGAAAAACCCCACCTTCAAGTCATCGGAAGGAAAAGGTAAAAGAACTTCCGATTATTATCAACAGAGGAAAGCGCTTCCGAAAAAAGTCAAACAAATATGGAAGAAAAAGGAAATCTCTGAACCATCTGTTCAATCATCAGTTTAATCAAAAACAAGAACATCATTGGTTCCAACTAGGATGATGTCAAAGAAATTTACTTATAATGATGCAAATGGAAAACCCAAGGCCATAATGGCTTGGGTTCCCATCAGAAACTAACTCACTTCTGCTCATGTGCAGGGACAGCAGGATTCAAAAGGCAACTTGTGGATAGTTGACAGTGGCTGTTCCAGGCACATGACAGGCAACAAGACTTACCTTCATAAATATGAACCATTCTTTGGAGGGTCTGTTGCTTTTGGAAGTGATCCAGTGGGAGGTTACATAACAGGTAGGGGCACTATCACAAATGGGAAGGTAAGCTTTGAGAATGTGTACTTTGTTAAGGAACTAAATTACAATTTACTGAGTGTATCACAGGTGTGTGATCAAAAGCACAACATGTTGTTTACTGAGTATGAATGTATTGTTTTAAAGCCAGGATTTGTTGTTCCAAATGATCAAATCTTGCTCAGGGCACCTAGAAGAAATAACATGTACATGCTTGACATGAGCACAACTACACCACTCAGTAACATAAGTTGCTTTGTCTCAAAAACTTCACTTGATGAATCATCCCTTTGGCATAGGAGACTTTGTCATGTAAACCTTATAAATATGAATAAACTTGTTAAAAATAAATTAGTAACTGGTTTACCAACAAAAGAATTCATTTGTGTTGATAAATATGTTGCATGCTTGAAAGGCAAGCAACACAAATCATCTCACCATGCCAAAGAGATAAATTCTATTACAACAATCCTGCATTTACTGCATATGGACTTGTTTGGTCCCACAAGTGTTAAAAGTTTTGGTAGAAAATCATATTTCTTGGTGATCACTGATGATTTCTCTCGGTATACCTGGGTATTTTTCTTAAATACCAAGGATGAAACTGCTGAGATCCTAAAGTCATTTATACTTAGGGTGGAGAATGAAAGTGATCATCATGTAAAAATAATTAGGTCAGATCATGGAACATAATTCAAGAATCAGGTTTTAAATTCTTTTTGTGAATCTAAGGGTATTACAAGACAATTTAGTGCTCCTAGGACTCCACAACAAAATGGTGTTGCTGAGAGAAGGAATAGGACACTAATTGAGGCCGCAAGGACCATGTTTCTGATGCCAAACTTCCAATAACTTTTTGGGCAGAAGCAGTCAACACTGCCTGTTGTGTCCAAAACAGAGTATTAGTGGTTAAGACACATGGTATGACTCCTTATGAAATTTGGCATAAGAGAAAGCCATTCATTGGATTTCTCAAACCATTTGGATGTCAATGCACCATCTTGAATACTAAAGATCATTTAGTCAAGTTTGCTGAGAAATCAGCAGAGGGCTACTTTGTTGGGTACTCTTCACATGCTAAGGCATATAGAGTATACATCAAAGCTTCCAGAGTTATTGAAGAGTCTGCAAATGTTCAGTTCAATGAACATACTCTCAATAAACCTAGAACAGTCCCTGATTGGTTATTTGATCTTGATAGCTTTACATCTGCATTTAATCTGGTGAAAGAGTATGTTCTAGTTTCACAGGAAGCTACCATAGACACCTCCAAAGGCACAAGAGAAGATGACTTTCGTGTTGAACTGCCAATAGCTTCAAGACAAATCTTGGCAGAATCCACTTCAGCACAAAATGGTGTGTCACAACCTGAGACAATTAACACATCTCAGACAGGTCCCTCAAGTGAATCTACCTCTGGTTTACAACATCAAGAAGAAGTAGGAAGTCCTTCAGCAGAGGCAAACACTCTGGAAACTACTTTTCCCAGAGAGAACCAACCCACCACAGTCCAAATCCAGAATCCACAAAATTTACCAGAAATCCAACTTGAGGTAGTATTGCCTAACCTTGAGTCATTCAATCTGGATGAGGCTTCTCAACTGGATGTAATTCCAAGAACTCGTATCCATAACACTCATCCAGTTGAGAACATTATTGGTAATGTTGAAGAAGGTGTAAGAACGAGAAGCTCTATGCATGAAGCAAACATTTGCTTGTTTTCCTGCTTTCTATCCCAAATAGAACCAAAGAAGGTTTCTGAGGCATTAAAAGACAACAATTGGGTAGAAGCAATGCAAGAGGAACTTCTTCATTTTGAAAGACACGGAGTTTGGAAGACTTGTCCCTTACCTAAGGGAAAGTATGCCATCGGAACCAAATGGGTTTTCAGGAACAAGAAAGATGACAAGGGTGTTGTCATCAAAAACAAAGCAAGATTAGTTGTAAAAGGTTACACCCAAGAGGAGGGAATTGACTATGATGAGGTATTTGCACCTGTTTCTAGAATTGAAGCTATCAGAATCTTTTTGGCATTTGCAGCTGCAAAAGATTTCAAAGTTTTTCAGATGGATGTCAAGAGTGCTTTCCTGTATGGAAAAATAGATGAAGAAGTCTATGTGTGTCAACCACCTGGATTTGAAGATCCAAAGTTTCCTGATCATTTCTGTAAGCTTGATAAAGCTCTATATGAGCTACATCAAGCTCCCAGAAAATGGTATGAAACTTTATCTTCTTTTCTACTAGCTAACAACTTCAAGAGAGGAACAATTGATAAAACTCTCTTTTTCAAGAAGTCCAATCAACATATCATGCTAGTACAAATCTATGTTGATGACATTATCTTTGGTTCTATTAATGAATCTCTCTGCAAGGATATTGAATCACTGATGAAATCCAAGTTTGAAATGAGTTCAATGGGAGAACTCATTTTTTTCTTAGACTACAAGTGAAACAAACTCCTACAAGGATATTATTAGTCAATCAAAGTATGTGAAAGACATTCTTGAAAGATTCAAGCTATCTGATTGCAAAGCTCTGGGAACTCCAATGTCCAAGACAACATCTCTTAGCCCTGATCTTGAGGGGGAGGATATTGATCAACATCAATACAGAGCAATGATAGGCTCATTGATGTATCTTACAGCAAGCAGGCCTGATATAATGTTTGCAACTTGTTTGTGTGCAAGATTTCAGGCCAATCCCAAAGTTTCACACATGCTTGCTGTGAAAAGAATTTTTAGATACCTCAAAGGAGCACCAGGTCTAGGTTTATGGTATCCTAGAAATGAAGACTTTCAGTTCATGGCTTACACTGTCAGTTATTATGGGGGCTGCAATATTAGTAAGAAATCCACATCAGGAGGGTGGTGTCAATTTCTTGGATCCAGAATTGTGTCTTGGCAATGCAAGAAACAGTCATATGTTTCTACTTATACTACAGAGGCATAATACATAGCTGCTTCTAGTTGCTGTGCACAAGTCATCTGGATTCAAAATCAGATATTTCATAAAAATTGGGAGCAATATAATCCTTACGTAAAGGCCATCCTATCCAACTTTCAGGCGTTAAGATACGTTTCAAACATGGACCGGGACTTTGCAATATTTGATTGATAACAATTCTATAGATTCCATTTACTATAAAAGCTCCCAGAGAAGTCATTAGAGGAATCTTTCCTATCAAAATTGAGTAGACCTGTTCAATACTCCTATTCAGATAGACAATTCCAATGCAATCTCCATCACCAATAATCCTGTCAAGCACTCCAAGACCAAGCACATTGACATCAGATACCTTTTCATCAGAGATTGTGCAGAAAAGAAATTAATTCATCTAGTCAAAGTTGATACAAAACACAATTTGGCAGATCTCTTCACCAAAGCTTTTGATGAAGGAAGATTCGGGTATTTAATAACAGCTATTGGTATGATCAATTTTGAATAATTGAATTAATAAGGAATGAATATTTCTTCTGATGATAAACTAAAGTTATATTCTGATGAGTAACTACTCTTCGGAAGATAGTTTAAGTCTTCGGAAGCATTCTTTTTTCCTTATGTCGGAAGTAAACACACTTCAGAAGTTAAATCATCTTCTAAAGTAATTTTCTTCCGATACATCATCCTTTCGGAAGCTTAGACTTCTGAATTTAATCTTAAAAAGAAGCTGTCTTCCGAAGAACAATCCTTCTGATGAATTGTTTCTGAATACTTCAGAAGCATTGCTACCGATGTTCAAAATTCTAAACTTCGAAAGCAAATCTCTTCTGAAACACTTTTGGTCATGCATTCCTTCAGAAAGCCACATCTTCGGAAGCACCTTGGTCCTTAGTCAATTTTGAACATTTATTGTGAAAACAACTGTTATCGGAAGTCCTTTCTCTGACATCCGGATTTCAAAATTAAATGTGCCTTTATATTTAATGCTGACATCCGAAGGTACATAAGGACTCCCGCTCATTCATCTTCTCTCACCGTTTCAATTCGACTCAATTTTCCCTTTTCTCTCCAAACTTAACCTAAAAATCTCTTATCGCAATGGCTCTTCTTGCATTCAAACCTGCTCAGAACTTACCTGCGGAGTTATCAGCGGAAAATGATGTTGATTTTGCTCCGATCATCTCCTTTCTTCAAAGGAGCAGGTATGCATTTGCTCTTACTATTCAGCCCATGGTGTATGAATCTCATCACCAACAATTATGGGCTTCTTGTTCCGTTCTTCTTCTCCCAATAATCGGATTTTAAATGCCACCATTGATGCTCATCCTATTTCGATTACAGTGGAGACCATCTGTCGGCATCTTCAACTCAATGATGTCGGGGGAAGGGTCTCATTCACTAAGGATGAGGTAGCATCGACCTTTAGGTCGATGGGGTACGAAGGTCCTCTCCCTACAACAACTTATTTGAAGGGTACAGTGTCCTACAATTACAAGTACCTCATACATCTATTTCTTCATTGTCTTTCTAATAAGTCAGGAGGTTGGGATCAGGTTCCATCGGACTTAGCCTCGGTTATTCATGGCTTGGTTTCCAACCAACTCTTTAACTTTTCTGCTTTTATTTTCTATAATTTGGTTGACAATATTTCGTCATCAAACAAATTTTGTATGTATCCCAGGTTTTTACAACAGATCTTTTACAGGGAGTTGGGCACATCCCTCTCCCTAACTGGGAATACATACAAAATACCTTTGGTTTCTTCCAAGATTTTTGTGCAGTTAAAGAAGACGAGTGTCCAGTTCTCTGGAAAATTCACTCGTCTTCTTCCCTCTATGGAGTTACCTACTCCAGAAGGTGACAGCTCTGTTGCCCCCACAGATGCTGAGCCCACACCTTCTACTTTTGTTTCACACCCCCATCAAAGTCACTTACAAACGCAAACGAACCCCTGTGCAGCTCTCTACAGCTGCTCAGGCTCCTTCCACTGAACCCACAAAGAAAAAGGTAAAAAGGACTGCCCAGGGCACAGTCCCACATAAGGTGAAAGCCACACCTCTTGTTGTTCCACAGGTTCTTCCTCTGGCACCTGTGGTTGCCCTTAACCAGCTTGAAAGCCCTCAGCTTATGTCACAAAACATATATGAGAATATTCAAAGGGATAACCCCATTCTTGAGTCTGCTTTGGCTGAAGCAACTCCACTAGATCAGAGACTGTCTTTCAGGTCTCCAGGTTCTTATCACCCAGATATGCCCCCCACCCATACTACTACCCAGGCTCAAGGAACCTCTGCTATAGCTGTGGAGGAACGACTCTCTCCTACTACCCAAACTTTAATAAGAGTGGTGACACAGTTACAAGCTAGGTTCCCTGACCCAGAGCCTTTTGTTACAGAGGTTGGCCCCAGTAGTTTTGAAGGGGCCAATGTAGGTGAGGCTGCCACTACTGTTGATCTTAATCAAGATCCACAGGACAGTGGTACGGGCACTAGGACCTCACCTGTGACAACCTATGTCGGGGAGGACTTCTTTGAAGCCCTTCTCAATGAAGGGAATCCAGGGAGCCAAGAAACCACATTTGGTGGTGGAGGTGCAGGAGCCCGACTCAGGACTCCATCGCCCAAGGATTCCACTCATGTGGATGAGGGCACCAAAGAACAGGAATTGACGGCCATCATTACTACACTCCAAGCCAGGGTGGCTACCTTTGAGGCTGAGGTTGCTGCCCTGCAGCTTGAGATCCGGAACAAAGATGCTGCTATTCTGGATCTCAAGAGGCGTCCCCTGGTAATTTTTCAACCATTTCATCCTGATCCTGCTACAACCACTTTCACCTCCCCTGATGCTACCAAAAAGGGGAGAATGCACCTTCTGCAGGGTCAGGACCAGAAGCAAGAGAAGAGGAAGGTGCACAGGAAGTTAACCCATCCATAGTCACTCTGACTGCTGAATGGGATGACTTCTTGGGCACTTACTTTCGTGTTTCCTCTACTTCCTCTTCCTCTTCTTCTGAGGCTACCATGGAGGTTACCAAAGAGACTGAGCAACATAAAACAAATGTCTCTTTGGAGCCTCAATCCCATGTTGGGACTAAGTCTCCTTCTGAGACTGCAGCCCAGGTTGCCATGGAGGATACTATCCAAGAACAACCTTCAATCTCCATGGAACCTGAGTCCCCTTCTGGGACAAAGGCTGCTGAAGACCTCTCCTCCTCTCCTGAGCCCCTCGTGGAAACTAATAAGAAATCATCTAAGGTGACTGGTCAACCGGAGGAGACAGTGAATGCTGAGGTTAACTCCGAAGCTGCAGTTACTTCCAAAGGCCCAGTCATTCTTGATGATTCCTCCACAGAGGAGCTACATGCCGATGAAACAATTGGTGAGGCTACAGGAGAAATCTCCTCTGGGACAAAATTAACAGCTGATGACAAAGGAAAAAGAAAACTCACCCTAGAGGAGGAAGCAGAACAGGAGGAGAGAAGATCAAAGAGTCTGAAGGGCCGGCCAGACACCTCCCAGGATGAAGAACGAGTCAGATTCTTTGCTCTGCTTGAAGAGAGAGGCTATGACTTCGATGAAGTATGGCTCTGGTCGGTGCCTCAGATGGCTGCCGAGCTGGACAAGGTGCAGCAGGAAGAACATGCAGCTATTGCATCAAAGGCCATTCTAAAATTGACAAAGAAACAAAAGGAGGATGCCTACAGAAATGGAATGATGGCCAAACTCCTCCTATATGGTTTCCATGCTCGGCAGCTAGGCCCAATGAAGAACTCTACCATGGATATGCACTTAAGAGACATAAAAGCAAAGGTTGCCAGAGGTGAGTTTCCTTCATTAGAGCAGATCCAAGCACAGAGTGCAAGTCTGAATCTAGGCTTAGGCTTAGTGGGAGTTGCTATAGAAATTCCCATCACTGGTTCAGGGATCCGACAGGGTGAGGAAGTCATGTGTGGGGAAGCAACAAAAGCCATGTTCCCCAACATGTTTCCAATAAACCCTAAAGAAGAACAAGCATCTCCTCCATCTAGCCCCTCAATGGATCACATGCCCATCTCTTCAATGATCAAGATTAGGAAAGGAAAGGTAGCTAAAAAGACAACAGTACCTGATCATAAGGGACAATCAATGGCAGATGAGAGGAGACCAAGTCCTCCAAAATCAAATGTGGAGGATCAACAGGCCAGAGAACAAAGGAGGGAGGCTGTGGCTCAAGATTCACCAAGATTTAGAAGAAGAAAGAGCATAGCTAGAAAGAGCAAGAGAACAAATACTATCCCGTTTGACTCTGAGCCTGAAGCAGCACTCTCAGTACCTAAAGTCACACCAGAAGCAGCTCCAGCAACTACACAATCTCAGGAGGATCTATGGGACATCCATGGACTAATGCATGAACATTCATATGTCCCCTTAGTGAAATGGAGTTTTAATGCAGAAGAAAAGATCTTCATTCTCACCAACTTCAATGGAGTAATAAAACTGGTGAATCTTGTGCAGCTGATGGTGTTGGCCAATCCCTATATCTTTGACTTAGGTAAGCTCCCTCTCAACAATCCTGATAATGGAGCAGATGGGAGGACAGGCAGCATGTGGATAAGAAAGAGGTAAAAGGTACAGAGGGGTGAATGGAAGCCAAGGAATATTCCATAGAAGTTTTGGTAGCATCAGCCTAGGGGGAGACTGTAAAGACTAATAAAGGTTGATGCTCACCAAACTTCTTATTTTGTCTAAGTATAAGTACTGCAAAGACTAACATCCTTCGGAAGGAAGAAGTTACTCTTTGGAAGCAACATTGCTTCCGAAGGATAACTTACTCCTGCCGAAGGGTGTACAAGACAGCTGCTTCGGAAGACCCAACACTTAGAAGATTCAAAGCTTCAGAAGTCTCAAAGCCTCTGAAGAACAAGAGCTTCCGAAGACATTCCTCAACTGCTTCCTCAGCAGAAAAAGACTTCCAGTAATATTCCTTATCAAAGGATTGTAGCTAAGTACTTTTAGAGTACAAAAGGGACTGACACAAAACATGCTGGTCTGAGTAAAGACAAAGACAACATGTAAAGAGTCAGACAAAGCGCCTTACTTCTCCCTTGCTGAATTAAATGCAAAAGATCATCTGAAGCCTTGAAGATCAACAACATTAAATGTCTTTTGTATTTAGTAGTCCTTTGTAAAGTCAATGTTTATCAATGTAATGATTATGACTGAGTGTCTTAGCCTGTTAAGACACTCAACATACTAGAATAAGCTTTACTTTATGTATTGTCTAGTATACCCAACATGTATTCCTAAGTGTATACGGTTGTAGCCTTGGCTATATAACCTTCCATTGTATGTTTGCATGAAGTGTGCTTGTGCTTGTGCTTGTACGCTTCTTACTTTGAGAGAAATATATCTTTGAGCTTGAATTTACTCTTGTGTTCTTATTAGTGTTCAAAGATTATTACTTAGTCATTTGAGTGTTGGTGAGATCATTCTAACAGAACATTCCGCATCTGTTAGATTGTAGAGAGAAATACTTGTGAAGTGTTGTGTCACACCCCCAAATCTCAACTAACGGAATCATACCTTTTAGAGCGTGACAAACCAGGATCTCAGGCATTAGACATAGCGAAAGACCTCTATATGCTTTTCAAACATAAATTTGGTCTAAACTGTAATATCAAAGTTTTAACGTTTGCGGAAGCGTTTAAAAACTAATAACAACCATAACGGTTTGCAAGATGTAAATAACAAGTTCAATGTCTTAAATGATCAAATTCAAAACACTTGAATTAAAATGTATGCATGAGACTCAACGTCCTAGTCCCTGCTTGTCCTTGCTTGTGCCTTAGTGTCCTGAGAAAACATGTAAATCAAGTCAACACAAAGGTTGGTGCATACACAGGTTTGTATGAATAATCACAAATGTTTGAATCAACTGTTTGAACAATCTGTTTGTATATAATGTTTGCAGATCACATAATCACACATTGCATAGTCATGATAGCTAGTCATTATACTATTTACATAAGTGGTCGACACCGAAGCTGACTGTTGCATGCTATTGCATGTTTTTCCTTTCCACTATTGTCTAACACAAACAATAGAAATGTTGAATTGGTTAGTTAAACACTTGCATAAACCTACAGTCTACCAAGTGAGGTTTGTCAAACCCAATAGATCTATCTTCAACTACCACGCTTTGCATTACGGCAAACTAAACGGTTCGATGTGTAAGGACTTTGAGTGTTATGTGCACACTTATAGTAAACAGCTAACTCATGCAAGTGATATGTATCCAAAATCGTTTGTTGCACATGTTTTCTCCCCCAAAACAGTAAAGGTAAAAAGGGGCCGTGTACGCACCTGTGAATGTAAATCGAATGATCAACTGTTCGTGAATTTCGCGTAGACAATCTTCTACGAAAAATCTGTGTCATTACAATAACATCGCGTTATTCGTAATGTTAAATCGTGTTTGTGATTACATACGTGTCAACACACGTATATTAAGTTATGTGAAACACACATACATGAACATGCACGAATTTATCTTCGTTTGTTTAAATCGTATAAGCATATACGATTTCATTTCACGGCGCGTAATTATATGCGATTAGAATTTTTGTTCAAAATATAAATTTTATTATTCTATTTAGTTCGGGATTCCATTACGGTTCCAACACAACTGGAATGGGTTAAATCGGACTTAAGACGAAGAAGTTATTGTTAAAACATTAAAAATAGTTTTAATTTCGAAAAACAGCAGAAGGGAGGATCGAATCCGCGACCTCCACCTCACAACACACCACCTTTACCAGTGCAGCACACTAGTGATTTGCAGAAGGATTCAAAAATTAATTCTTTTAACTTTCAAACAATTGGTTCCCCTTTGTTATTTTTAACCGAAGCCATTTAGTTCCAATTGGACACCGAATCGAATCCGATCGACCCTAAAACCATAGGGCTTTGTTTCCGTTGACCCAAACGAGTTCAGAGATGCCTTTAATTTGATTGTTAATCAACAAAAAGTTCCAATTTGAAATTAACATAATTTCGAACGTGTATAATCCAATCACCATTCAAAATCGTTTAAATTCGTTAATGTTATTCAATAAAATCATAGGGTTAACTTTACACAGGTTATTTCGAAACCATCAGTATCATTTAATTTGAAAACCAAGTTCATTTAATCTAAAATCCCCAAATCGTTTTCATCCATGAACCCTAGAATTCGAAATCATTTAATTAGTTGTTGTTTGTTAAAATTGACTTAGGGATTTCATTAAAATGATGTTTACAAATCTCTCTGTAGTGTTTAGTTTGATTAACAAGTTCGTTTGATTCGGAACCCCCAATTCGTTTTGTGTAATGAACCCTAAAACTCGAATTCATATAATTTGTTTTTGTTTCGCATAATTAGCATAGGGTTATTCATAATCAGGACCTTCTGAAACTACAAGATCCATTTAATTTGGTTTTTTTTAAATACATTTCGATCAAAACCCCCAATTTGGTTCTAATATGAACCCTAATTGTTTGAACTTGTTCAATCGATGTTACAAGCCCAAATTGACATAGGGTTTATCTTATTCGCATGTTTTAGAGTGTGTAGGTATAAATTTTTACCTGATTTGATATTGGATTGAAGGATATCGACTTGGAGCTTCAGTTTTGGCCTCTCCTGATTGAGTTCTTCAATCCCGAGCCTTTGGAATCGAATTGTTGGATTCAGAAGTTACTGAGGGTGCGGATTTGGGTGTTTAGATGTTCAATTGCGAGAATTTTTGTCGAATTGTGAGGATTTTATAAGCACTAGTGACGGTTTCCTCATTATGAGGTATTAATTTGGTTTACTTCGTCATTATGATCAAATTAATTATTGAATTAAGTATCATTAATATGATGATTAATGATAATTTAATCCAATTAAAAGTGGTATTAATGCAAATTTCGGTTTCAGTTAGTGTTATAGATCGAATTTTGACTTTTCCAAGTCAAAATTGACACTTTGATGCAATTACAAGTGTAATCCTCATAGTTTAGATGTTTGTAAACTTGTTTTGCTAAATTTATGTCCTTCTAGTTCGATTTTGTATGATTTCATATCGTTTATGTCAAATTTTGGTTAACGGGGTTAATCCGAAATGCCGGATTTTCACATCTTCCCCTTGTTGATGGAATTTTCGTCCCGAAAATTGTTAATTGTTAGAAGTAGTTAGGACACTACTTGTGAGTTCAAAGTGTACGTGTTAGTGCGATATTTGAGCTTTCTGCGTACTTGTGTGTACCCACACACAAAGTCCAATGTTTGCAACACCACACCTAAGTGTGATCATCTATGTTCAATGTTTGACAACATCACCCTAAGTGTGATCGTTTCTTTGCCTGTTTGCATGCACACCAGTTAGTGCACCTAACTATGAATGTTCGTGTTTGATCATAATCTACTATGTGACCTTGCACATCGCAAATGTTTGTAACTGTTTGTACTATGTAACCTCCCACATAGAAAAATGTTTGGATGTAGTCGACAAAATAGAATTTTCCAAAATTCATACGTACCTGTAAATTCACGATTACATGGGCCCTGTACTCGTCAATTTACCTTACACAGTTATTTTGGTTCCTTCTATTTGTAGCACTATTATTGTTTAACTGATCATGTCTGCACTACCATGAAATGTAGCACATCAAATGTAATGTAGCACATTGATTGTAATTAATCATCGATTGTAATTGAATCCTACCGTGTTTGTGTTCAGCACAAATGTTTGTAACAAAACCAATTGTATAATTTGTGCTTACTGTTTGAAATTTGAAAGTGTTGAAGTGTGAAACATCACGTCATCCCCTTGTTGAATGAAATTTCGTCCCGAAATTTAAAGTGTGTTCTCAGTGTTTGCAGTTGTTGTTTTGAACAGATGAGGATACTTCTTCGTCATTTGATCTTCCCTTTCCCATGTGAATTCAGGTCCACGTTTCGAATTCCACCTAACTTTGACTATCGGAATCTTGCTTTGTTTGAGTTGTTTGACCTCTCGGTCCATTATTTCAACTGGTTGTTCAATGAATCGTAACTGTTCGTCCACTTGTATTTCTTCCAGTGGTACAATCAATGTCTCATCAGAAAGACATTTCTTTATGTTTGAAACGTGAAACACATCATGAACACCGCTGAGTTCATCCGGCAATTTAAGTTGATACGCTACCAGACCAATCCTTTTCAGGATCTCAAAAGGTCCTAAGTAGCGTGGGCTAAGCTTCCCGTGCTTACCAAATCGTATCACACTTTTCCAATGTGATACTTTCAGAAGAGCTCGTTTTCCTACTTGAAATTCCAACGGCTTGCGACGTTTATCAGCTAAGCTCTTTTGTCGATCCTGAGCCGCTACCATACGGTTCCTGATTTGTACAATCTTATCAGTCGTTTCATGTACTAGTTTAGGTCCTGTTATCTGACTGTCACCAATTTCAGCCCAACAAACCGGTAAACGAAATTTACGACCGTATAAAGCTTTAAATGGTGCCGCTTGAATGCTTGTATGATAATTGTTGTTGTAAGAGAATTCCACTAACGGTAAGTGGGTTTCCCAGCTATCACCAGAATGAATGACACAAGCTCGTAACATATCCTCGAGTGTTTGAATCGTGCATTGACTCTGACCATCGGTTTGTGGATGATATGCGGTACTCATATCTAAATGAGTACCCAAGGACTTATGAAGAGATTTCCAAAAGTTTAAAGTGAATCGGGCATCCCGATATGATATGATGGAAATCAGTATGCCATGTCGCGCTACCACTTCCTTAATGTAAATAGGAGTCAATTTCTCCATTTTGTCAGTTTCCTTAATTGCTAAGAAATGTGCAGATTTCGTTGATCGATCGACAATTACCCGTATCGTATCACAACCACTCGGTGTACAGGGTAACTTTGTAATGAAATCCATCGAAATCTGTTCCCATTTCCACATCGGTATTTCTGGTTGTTGCAGTAAACCAGATGGTTTTTGATATTCAACTTTGACTTTAGAACAAGTCAAACATTTGCTAACATACTTAGCAATGTCGTCTTTCATGTGAGGCCACCAATACAATGCCTTCAAGTCATGATACATCTTGTCTGACCCCGGATGGACTGAATATCTGGATTTGTGCGCTTCTTCCGTCACGAGTTCCCTTAAGCCACCACGCAAAGGTATCCAAAGTCGGTTCATGAAACAACGAGTTCCATCATTCATGACTTCCAATTGTTTTCCATTCCTCATAAGGATTCCCGTTCCAAATTATCTACTTCTAAGGCTTCAAGCTGAGCACCGCGTACCTTGTCAGGTAAATCAGTATGTATCGTTAGCATAAGCATGCGAACCCGTCTTGTTGATTTTGTATCCTTTCTGCTTAAAGCATCAGCTACCATATTAGCTTTTCCCGGATGATACTTGATCGCGCATTCATAGTAATTCAATAACTCGACCCATCGTCGCTGTCTCATATTGAGTTCCTTCTGATCAAAGATATGTTGCAGACTCTTATGATCAGTGTAGATGGTACAATTGGTTCCATATAAATAGTGTCTCCAAATCTTCAAAGCAAACACCACTGCTCCCAACTCTAAGTCATGAGTAGTGTAATTCCTTTCGTGTGGTCGAAGTTGCCTTGAAGCGCAAGCAGTCACTTTATCACGTTGCATCAACACAAATCCCAAACCCTGTGCAGATGCGTCACAATACACCACAAAATCCTCAGTTCCTTCCGGTAAGGACTGAATCGGTGCACTGTAGAGTTTCTGTTTCAATAGCTGGAATGCAGCTTCCTATTTATCCATCCAATCATACTTCGTTCCTTTGTGAGTAAGATATGTAAGTGGTTGAGCGATCTTTGAGAAACCCTCAATGAATTGTCGGTAGTAACCCGCCAAACCTAGGAATTGTCATACCTCGGTAGGGGTTTTTGGTGCTTCCCAATTCTTAATCGCCTTAATTTTCGCTGAATCAACATGTATGCCCTTTTTAATTGACTATATGACCCCAAGAATTGAACTTCTCGCATCCATAAGTCACATTTCGAAAACTTTGCATACAATTGCTCTTGTTTAAGCAATTCTAACATCAATCAAAGATGTTCAGCATCCTCCTCCTCAGTCTGGGAGTAGATGAGAATGTCATCAATGAAAACAATGACAAACTTATCAAGATAAGGTTTGCAGACTCGATTCATGAGGTCCATGAATACTGCTGGTGCATTTGTCAACCCAAATGGCGTGACCAAGACTCGATTCACGAGGTCCATGAATACTGTTGTCTTTGGAATATCCTCCTCTTGGACTCTGAGTTGATGGTAACCTGATTTGAGATCAATCTTTGAGTAGTAACTCGAACCTTGTAACTGATAGAACAGATCGTCAATTTTAGGTAACGGATACCGGTTTTTGATGGTAACTTTATTAAGTTCCCGGCAATCGATACACATACGGAAAGTCCCGTTCTTTTTCTTAACAAATAAGACCGGGGCTTCCCAAGGCGAAAAACTAGGCCGTATAAAGCCCTTATCCAACAACTCTTGCAGTTGTGTAGATAACTCTTGCATTTCTGATGGTGCAAGTCGATAAGGCGCTCTTGCTATCGGTGTTGCGTCTGGTGTAAGGCCAATTCGAAATTTCACTTGTCTGATAGGAGGCAATCCCGATAGGTCTTCTGGAATATTTCAGGAAAATCACGTACAATTGGAATATCTTTGATCTTCTTCTCAACTAACGGCTTCTCAGTTATAAGTGTTATAACTGCTGTATGACCTTTACGCAGACATTTGTGTGCCTTCATGCAAGATATGAGACACAGTGGCATACTGCTTTTCTCGCCTTGTACATACAGTGTCTCTTCATGTGGAAGAGGTATACGAATAACCTTTTCCTGGCATACTATTTCAGCCTGGTGTTTCGACAACCATTCCATGCCAATGACTACATCAAAACTGCCTAAAGCGAAGGTCAATGTCCAGTGTTTGACCCATCAAGTCAAGGACACAACCCTTGAAAATATGTTCTGCTGTGATTAACTGGCCATCAGCTAGTTCTACAATGTATGGGTTTTCTAAGGCAGTCGGACTAACATTTAGCAATTTACAAAATGTACTGGATACAAAGCTCCGGTCTGCACCAGTGTCAAATAGCATAGAGGCAGAGTGATTATTCAAGAGAAACGTACCCGCAACAATGTTGGGATTTTCCCTTGCTTGACGTCCTCCAATCACGAATGCCCTGCCCTTAACACCGTTTTTGTTATTGGTGCCGTTGCCGTTTGTATCATTAGCCCCTCCCCTCTTGAGTTGTGGAAATTCTTCCTGAAATGCCCCGGTTTGCCACACTCAAAACAACCCTTCTGTGTGTTATTCTGGTTAGTCGGGTTTGTCTGTAATTTTCCCCGACAATCCTTTGCAGCATGACCCATCTTCCCGTACCGTTGGCATCGGTACTTGTCACATTGATTACCAATGTGATGAAGCCCACATTTATTGCATTTTGGGTATGTACCAAAATATCCTCCCGACGACTGTTGATTATTGTTTGAGTTCTGATGGGTCTTGTTGGATTCAGGCTTGCAGTTCTGATGAAACGACTGTTGGTTGGAACTCTTGGAATTGCTGCTATCCCACTTCCGCTTGTGGTCTCCTACTTTGGATGATGCTGTTCGTTTAGGCAGAGTTCCTTGTAGCACTGCCTGATCAGTCAGTTGATGCACCAACCGAACAGCTTGTTGAATCGTTGTGGGATTTGCAGATATGACCAACCCTTGGATCTGAGGCACTAATCCCCCAATGTACCTCTCAATCCACTTGCTTGGTGGAGTAGCCATGTGAGGTAAGAGTCTGGCTAATTCATGTGATCAAGTAGTGTACTACTCGATATTAGATCCTTCCATTTTAAGGTGCCAGTATTCCTCCTCCAGCTTTTGCACCTCATTGCGAGGGCAATACTCCTCCTACAGTAGCGTCTTGAATCCATCCCAAGTGAGAGCATTGACCGCATTCAGGCCTAATGTCTATACCTTTGAGTTTTACCATGTCAATGCTAGACCTTCCAGTGTACCAGTGGCATACTTAACTTTGTTTTCCTCTAGGAAACATTGTGAACACTGACTTAGACTTTTCAATCCATCGAAGAAGTCCAATAAATCCTTCCAATCCTTTGAAATTATGCAGCTTGCAGTCTAGGAACATCTTGAACGTGCACACTGGTGTGTTCAACAGTCCACCTAGTGGACAATGTGGTCATGTTTGATGTGTCTGAGTGTAGTTAGCAATTGCCTCAGCAATACTATTGTTAATGAGTGCATATGTTCTGCTGTGGTCATATTGATGTTGCATTTATGTATGCACCTGTAACGAAAATCTTTCCCGCACCATCACTCTAGTTCTTCTTACTCGAGTGAATATGTCCGTTTGATGGTACTTCAAGCATGGCAAGAAATTGGGTTTGAATTCTCATCTTACAGTTGATGAGTTCATAAAGTGGTCCTTGTAAACCGTGCTTGTGGAAGTACAAAGAACTACAAGAATGTTATCGAGGAGTTAGAAAGAAAATTAATGTTTCTTATCAAGGCGAAAGCCACAACCTTGTTAGCTGTTATCAGTGTTGTAAAGAGTGTTGGATCATTTGTCAAAACTATAAATTTAGTGGAACTAGTAGATATAGTCTCGAACTAAGGAATGATTTTGTTTGAGTCATTGGGTTTATTTCATCCGCTGACTCGTTCAGTGAGCCATAGGGCCTATTTCATCCCTTGACTTGTTTTAGTGAGTAACAGAGCTTATTTCATCCCTTGACTCGTTATAGTGAGTCAAAGTCTCGCATGTTTTGAATCTCCTGATTCATACGTGCAACAAAAACTACAATTGCTTGCTCAGGTGGGTATCTCAGAGTAAGTAATGTCCAACTACTAGTAGTAGTGTCAGGAGTAGGTGACGGAAGTACTCCCTCCTCACGCACCCAGCTGCGAATTAGATCAGGGATCCACTGCCAATACTGGCCGTTCTCCCTCGGTCGTTTGTGTATCTCCTCATCGTAGTGAATCGTGTCATCCATTGGCTCAAGTCGCCTCTTCTTGGAGGCTGGAGATGATATGACTTGATGTTCCTTGTCACTAGTAGGTGTGGATGATGATGCATATCCATTACATACTACCATATGTAATTGCTATGCAAACTATTGTGTAACCAAGTGTGTCTAATGTCTAACAGTTATAGTCTAGATCTACCAATGCAAACCTATTTCGCTATAACCAATGGCTCTGATACCAATCTGTCACACCCCCAAATCTCAACTAACGGAATCATACCTTTTAGAGCGTGACAAACCAGGATCTCAGGCATTAGACATAGCGAAAGACCTCTATATGCTTTTCAAACATAAATTTGGTCTAAACTGTAATATCAAAGTTTTAACGTTTGCGGAAGCGTTTGAAAACTAATAACAACCATAACGGTTTGTAAGATGTAAATGATCAAATTCAAAACACTTGAATTAAAATGTATGCATGAGACTCAACGTCCTAGTCCCTGCTTGTCCTTGCTTGTGCCTTAGTGTCCTGAGAAAACATGTAAATCAAGTCAACACAAAGGTTGGTGCATACACAGGTTTGTATGAATAATCACAAATGTTTGAATCAACTGTTTGAACAATCTGTTTGTATATAATGTTTGCAGATCACATAATCACACATTGCATAGTCATGATAGCTAGTCATTATACTATTTACATAAGTGGTCGACACCGAAGCTGACTGTTGCATGCTATTGCATGTTTTGCCTTTCCACTATTGTCTAACACAAACAATAGAAATGTTGAATTGGTTAGTTAAACACTTGCATAAACCTCCAGTCTACCAAGTGAGGTTTGTCAAACCCAATAGATATATCTTCAACTACCACGCTTTGCATTACGGCAAACTAAACGGTTCGATGTGTAAGGACTTTGAGTGTTATGTGCACACTTATAGTAAACAGCTAACTCATGCAAGTGATATGTATCCAAAATCGTTTGTTGCACATGTTTTCTCCCCCAAAACAGTAAAGGTAAAAAGGGGCCGTGTACGCACCTGTGAATGTAAATCGAATGATCAACTGTTCGTGAATTTCGCGTAGACAATCTTCTACGAAAAATCTGTGTCATTACAATAACGTCGCGTTATTCGTAATGTTAAATCGTGTTTGTGATTACATACATGTCAACACACGTATATTAAGTCGTGAAACGCACATACATGAACATGCACGAATTTATCTTCGTTTGTTTAAATCGTATAAGCATATACGATTTCATTTCACGGCGCGTAATTATATGCGATTAGAATTTTTGTTCAAAATATAAATTTTATTATTCTATTTAGTTCGGGATTCCATTATGGTTCCAACGCAACTGGAATGGGTTAAATCGGACTTAAGACGAAGAAGTTATTGTTAAAACATTAAAAATAGTTTTAATTTCGAAAAACAGCAAAAGGGAGGATCGAATCCGCGACCTCCACCTCACAACACACCACCTTTACCAGTGCAGCCCACTAGTGATTTGCAGAAGGATTCAAAAATTAATTCTTTTAACTTTCAAACAATTGGTTCCCCTTTGTTATTTTTAACCGAAGCCATTTAGTTCCAATTGGACACCGAATCGAATCCGATCGACCCTAAAACCATAGGGCTTCGTTTCCGTTGACCCAAATGAGTTCAGAGATGCCTTTAATTTGATTGTTAATCAACAAAAAGTTCCAATTTGAAATTAACATAGTTTCGAACGTGTATAATCCAATCACCATTCAAAATCGTTTAAATTCGTTAATGTTATTCAATAAAATCATAGGGTTAACTTTACACAGGTTATTTCGAAACCATCAGTATCATTTAATTTGAAAACCAAGTTCATTTAATCTAAAATCCCCAAATCGTTTTCATCCATGAACCCTAGAATTCGAAATCATTAATTTAGTTGTTGTTTGTTAAAATGATGTTTACAAATCTCTCTGTAGTGTTTAATTTGATTAACAAGTTCGTTTGATTCGGAACCCCCAATTCGTTTTGTGTAATGAACCCTAAAACTCGAATTCATATAATTTGTTTTTGTTTCGCATAATTAGCATAGGGTTATTCATAATCGGGACCTTCTGAAACTACAAGATCCATTTAATTTGGTTTTTTTTAAATACATTTCGATCAAAACCCCCAATTTGGTTCTAATATGAACCCTAATTGTTTGAACTTGTTCAATCGATGTTACAAGCCCAAATTGACATAGGGTTTATCTTATTCGCATGTTTTAGAGTGTGTAGGTATAAATTTTTACCTGATTTGATATTGGATTGAAGGATATCGACTTGGAGCTTCAGTTTCGGCCTCTCCTGATTGAGTTCTTCAATCCCGAGCCTTTGGAATCAAATTGTTGGATTCAGAAGTTACTGAGGGTGCCGATTTGGGTGTTTAGATGTTCAATTGCGAGAATTTTTGTCGAATTGTGAGGATTTTATAAGCACTAGTGACGGTTTCCTCATTATGAGGTATTAATTTGGCTTAATTCGTCATTATGATCAAATTAATTATTGAATTAAGTATCATTAATATGATGATTAATGATAATTTAATCCAATTAAAATTGGTATTAATGCAAATTTCGGTTTCAATTAGTGTTATAGATCGAATTTTGACTTTTCCAAGTCAAAATTGACACTTTGATGCAATTACAAGTGTAATCCTCATAGTTTGGATGTTTGTAAACTTGTTTTGCTAAATTTATGTCCTTCTAGTTCGATTTTGTATGATTTCAAATCGTTTATGTCAAATTTTGGTTAACGGGGTTAATTCGAAATGCCGGATTGTCACATGTTGTTTAGTTTAAACAACCCGATCCAACAAATTATATAGACTGAGCTACATGTATGAGTTGTCAGCCTCCCATGATGGCCCTTGTCTACCTCGGTCATCAACACAAAGCTAGTTGTGTGGCCCTCATATATGAAGGTCAATTTCCTGGTTATCAACATAATGTTTAGTTTGTTATACCTACATATGAGAATGATGTAACATTGAACAATTTGTTAAATAGAATATGGTAATTCAACAACATATAAAACAAATATCTACTTCCAATATTATTGCAGAATGTGGAGTTCAACGCATTATTCATCATATTGTTAACATGTGTATAGTTGAGTAGTGTTCTTGACCTCCATGAAATTTATTCACAAATTGCTTCCTACTGCATTACATTTACCAAATTTGGTACAACTGTGAAGGAAAAACATAACACCACCACTAATTAATAAATTCCTTTTTTCTTTCATTATGCGAGATAGGAAACACATCAGATAAATCATGAATATGTCTTTTCTACATAAATTAGGTCTTCATTTCATTTGATTCACTTCCAGATTATTGTTGCTTTAAGGTTATAGGTTCAATCATAACGATTATTGAAACAAATTTGGTATGATAGCATAAACATAACGATTTGATCAACAAACTACATAAAGAAGAATCAAACGAAACCCTAATTGCATATAGCAGGACGATTCGAATGTGAATAAAACAAAACAGACCATAAATCATCCATTGTAAACCAAATGAGAGCGTACCTGAAATCAGTGATATTGGCGATGACGGATGGCGATGACGGATGTTGCAGACAGAAGAAGGTAGAAGAAAGGGGGAAACCGGAAACGTGAAGGTTTTGTACTCTGTATAGTGTATATGTATAATGTATGTATGTTTTTTTGCTTTAATAGTTTGTACATGATGCAACTCTAGCATCAAAAAAGTGAATAGTATTTTACTGAGGTAAAATATCTTTGCAAATTAATATATATAATAATGTCATAGAATTGTGGTGGCATTGTAGTCCAAGGAAACAACTACTCTGTACGATGATTCTTAGTTCTTTCCTTCTATCAGAAACACATCAATATGGTAACCCAACCTTTTAAATGCTTTAAAGTAACACATATAAGTTAGTATAGTTGGATTTGGTCAAGATCAAATAAGATACTAGAATATATATATATATATATATATATATATATATGTATTTGAAGTGTTTATAAGTATTCTGATTTCAGATATAACAAACCTCTAATGTTTTGGAAGTAAGGTTCTAGAAGTAAGAAAATCAGGGTCTATAGGGAAAAGAAATCGAAAGCATATCTACAAGCAAGACCACAAATTTGACAATAGGAATTTGAAATTTTTACAAACTTAATTCATATTCACGAGGCGGTTTTTGTACAAAGAGAATAAACGGTACTAAGCGTAGGAAAGAATCAGAACGCGTCATATGTCATCAAGCAAAGGGTATTATCGTCATACTAAATTGCATTCCATATCATACAAAATCACAAATCGTGGTACTAGATTAATACAGACCAATAATCACAGACCAAGTGTAGCGTCAACACACCGCCTAGGGGAAAATTGTCAAGGTTGAAGGGCGCTAACGCCTAGGCGGCCGTCTCGTCCGATTTTTATAACAATGATTAAATGAGGTCTAAGTACTTAGCTTCTTCTTGGTTAAACAAATGGCTAGATGGGTATCACTGACATAGGAGGATTGGGATATCTTTTTACTTTTAAGTTATATTTCTCTTATGTTTTTCGTTTTTGGTGGTATTTGTATAATGGTGTCATGAGTTTTAGCATCTTGTTTGGTTGTCTTTAGTGGAGTACTAATAAAATTTTGCCATTCAAAAATAAAGATGAAATTTCCTTTCCCAAATCCCCATTTCAATTTCTTTTCCTAATTCCAATTTACATTGTTCCCAATTGCTTTTTTGACTCCTAGCACCAAATAATCATTGCACGACGCCGAATCATCTTTGATTATTAAATCGTTGCTCTTATAGCCTATCATGCCTCCTCATGGCGAATTTGTTATTATTGGTTATCTCTGAACTTCCACCATCTAAAACAAAAGAAAAAGAAGCATCATGGATCATTCGCTCGTAATTTGTGTTGTCGTTCTGGTTTAGTAAATATTGTTGGTTCTCCCAGTCATCACTTGAAGGTAAAACCTTCTTATATAAGAGCAACACATTATCTATATATTAAAAAGCAAACATAATAAACTTAAAAAGAAACGATTTGATAGTCAACACGTTAAGTTAAATGAAAAATCCAACACATTATCTATATATTAAAGCGCAAACAAAATGAACAATGGATTTTTGTGCAATAAAATTTGACCATCAAAATTTTTTTAACTTTTAACTTTAGAAGAACTAAAATAGGTATGGAAGCCATGTCTATTATATATATATATGGATTTATTATAATAAGAACTAATAAGTTGTAAATAACTAAGACAGCTATATTTATATGCATATGATTAATGGGTATAAAAGTAATTTTCTTTTAAAATTAGAGAAGTTACTATTATACTTATTAACTTTCATTACTTTAAATGAAATTATTTTTATACTCCTTAAATCATGTTCCTATAAATATGGTTCTTTTATTTTTTGCTTGTTAGCTCTTATTAGAATAACTACATGCATACATGCATACATGCATACATATAGGATGTCAAATCGCGTTTCTAAACAAGTTATATCTATATATAAATCCAGGTTATTCATCATAGATTAAGAAAATTAAATAAATAAGTATTTCAAAGTATTCAAAAATCAGATTAAATACAAAAGCTAACACAACCCTAAAGATATGTAAGTAAAATAACACAAACTCGTTTGAAGTTAATCATTTCAATGGTTTTAACGTAATTCTCAAAAATTAAGTAAAATAACACAAACTCTAAAATCAAGGATAATCACAAGTGAGTAGTGAATATTATATGTATATATAGTGAAAAAAGTGGTCATTTCTACGGTTTTGGTGGTGTTCAGAGAAGGTAACGGCGATTTATCTGTTCTCATAAAAGATTGGTGTTTGCTTTGAGATTTGTGTTTTTTTTAGTTCAACCAATTGGTTGCCAATTACCTCATAGGGAATTAGCTGCACCCACGAATGATATAAATACTACTGTTGCTTTGGCTTTACTCATGTCAGTGGCATAGAAAATGAAAATGATTTTGTGAATGCTTTTTTCTATTATTTTTGTAGCATATTTATATGGATTTTGTTTGATGTTATGTTTTTAAGAAAAAATTGTCTACATTTCGTGATAAGAGATTTGATTTTGCTATGTAACTTATGTTTTTGCAAATGATATATAATACCCATTACCGGGAATGTACCGTGATAACTCAACGCAACACGTGGCGGAAAAAAAAGCCTAGGTCTCTTAATGTATAAAAAATGCACTCACAAGGCTTTATTGTGTTTTGTGATACGGTATCATTAAGCTTATTATAGTATAGTTGGATTTGCTCAAGATCAAATAAGAATCTAGAATATATATTAATATGTATTTGAAGTGTTTATTACTATTCTGATTTTAGATATAACGAAGCTCTAATGTTTTAGAAGTAAGGTTCTGGATGTAAGAAAACCATGGTCCATAGGGAAAAGAATTCGAAAGCATATCTACAAGCAAGACAACAAATTTTACACTAGTAATTTGAAACTTTTACTAACTTTAATTCATATTCATGAGGCGGTTTTTGTTTGTGATGTCTTGTAAGGCGTTTGAGGGCCATAAATGATTGCAGTAAAAAAATAATATAAAAAAAAACAGATAAAATAAAATGTATTCTGTCAATCCAATCAAACAACATGTACTATTGCACTAATAGGGGCCGGTTAATGTACAAAGAGGATAAACGGTAGTAAGCATAGGAAGGATCGAGAGCGCGTCGTGTGTCATCAAGGAACGGGTATTATCGTCATACAAAATTAGATACCATATTGTACAAAATCACAAACCGTGATACTAGATTATTACAAACCAATAATCACAAACCAAGTGTAGCGTCTAGACACCGCCTACGATATAATCGACAAGGTTGGAGGGCGCATAACGCCTAGGCTGCCTATGCCGATTTTTACAACAATGATTATAGGAGGTCCAAGTAATTAGCTTCTTCTTGGTTAAACAGATGGCTAGATGTGAATCACTGACATGGGAGGATTGAAATATTTTTTTCCTTTCAAGTTTTATTTATCTTATTTCTTTCGTTTTGGTGGTATTTGTATAATGGTGTCCTCACATGTCACATCCTACCAAGGCCAAACACGCGAGGTGCGATGGCCATGGTTTCACAATCATTGTTTACTTTCAACGACTTCTACATGCATTAATAATAAGGTTTTACATCAAGTATTAAATTACAATCATCCAACTGATAACAAAACATAGATTCTAAACCTCAAAATATGATATGTAAGATTTTACAAACATGGCCTAAGTCAACACGCTATGCAAGGAAAATCCCCAAAAGGTATGCGTGTTAATGAGATGAGACTCCATGCAAATTGTTCCCAAAATGTGACCATGCTTGCTTCATTTATCTAAGAAATACATACTAAAAACAGTCAGCATAAAGCTGGTGAGTTCACTGGTTTAAACACGTAAAAATTGAGTTGTTTCATTCGACCACAAGGTTTCAAAATGTGACTATTGTTCTCAAAAACAATATCATGAGTTGTTTATATAAAGCATTACCATGACCTCCCATAGCCGAACTCGACATGATTGAATTGCCGCATTTCAATGTTCTATCGCAAAACATTTTATTGAGATGAATATTGTGCACCCGATATGACCTACAATCAAAGTTAGAGCTACTAACCATAGGTGGGGTTGTAACTCCCGAATAGTACTATTCCCGATAATTCACGTTTACCCACAATTAACGGTTATATAATAGGGGACTTAAAAGCGATAAATGTGACTCATGTAATAATGTGTTAAACCAAAATCACTTGTGTCAATGAAATGAGTACAAGCATGATTTTTTTCCCTTGTGAGTTAGTAAAACATTGTAGAAATAGGGGTCGTGAAACTCACTGTTAGTGTAGATCCAGTGTCTTGAGGGTGTGAATACCGTCTTGCGTTTGAATCCCTACTTGATTCCTATAATATTGTGTAATATTATGGATTTAGTTTAAGTTCGTGAATTTATAAAATTTCATTTTGTTTTTGTGTTGATTAATGTTCTATTCATGTGTTATTAGTATTTTTATAATGTTGGGTTTGTCATAGAAACGTTTTGTTTTATTGTTGGAAAAACTCGTCACAAAGTGTTAAAAATAATTATTGTTTTTAGAAAATTATAACGACGTATTTTGAAAAAAAATGTATTTATTTTTATTTATTAATACCCACGACTTTGAGATATATTTCAATAATAATCATTTATAATCACTTCATATGTATATGTTTACGAGTTAATATTCATCTTCATGAAAATATATATAAGATATTGGTATGCATTTTCAAAATTTTCTTTGTGTTTTTTTTTAATTTGGACAAATTAGGTTCAATAGTTTGAGTGAACTTTTAAAAAAGCAAAAGTTTTTTAAAAATTACGAGACTTTGCAGTCTAGTATTTTAATATGTTTTGAACAACTTTCATTTTGAAAAGTTTTTGCGATTCTACTCGAAAATAGGCCGAAACAACTACTCAATTCAGAAGGTCTAAATCTGCGTACTAATTTTGTAGAAGCTGTTTCGGGTACCATTTGGTTGAGTTAGAAAACGTGTAAGTAGTGTTTAGAAAGCCAACTCAACGAACTTAACCATAGAATTTGAGTTTACTAATTTTCATGTTTTTAAGACAAAGTTATATTTAGTTAAAGTTGGGACAGATTATGTCCAAAAATCGGGAATGTGTGTTTGTGTGTTTTAAATTAAATATTAGAGAGCAGATTTTACCTTAGCAAGCAAGGAGATGGTAAAACTTAATATTGAACTTGGTTTTGATGTTGAAACATGAGATCTCGGTTTTGATGAAAGATATAACCGAACAAAAAAATAGAAAGGTCAAAGGCGGTGGTGTAATATTTGTTGATGTGAGAACCAAAAAGGGAGGGGTGTGGTTGGGTATGCGTGTCGAGAAGCAAGGAGTAGGATTAAGTTTGAATTATTTAAAGAGGTCATCATCTTCTTTCTTTATAGAGACTTGTATGCATGGAATTTAAAATAAAAAATAAATAAATATAGGAGTCATTGATTTTGTTCAAGATTTGCACGAAAGGTGCTTTGATTTAATGTGCAGAGGTATGGTGGAAAAGTTGAATAGGTTGTCATCTAAGAATAAAATATATAATATAAAATTTAGTTTGAAAGAAAGAAAAAAACAATCTCATGGGATGGCCTAATGCCGTCAAAAATAATAATAATTTAATAAATAGATAAAGTAAACACAATATTGGATTAAAATATTAATTTTCAGCATATAAGTGTGTGGGTGTGTATATATATATACATGTATATGTATATATAGGTATTCTTTTTTTTAACGGCAAATTTCATTAAAATCATCAAAAAGAGCTAGCAAGTAGCTAAAGCTCAATGACCACCAGAATACATGTACAATCACCAGCATAACAAAAAAGACAAAAAGAAGGCAACAGAATGAAAACAATTACAAGGAAAAATTACTCCAATCCATCCAAGATAAAGATTCCCACCTTGCTCGGTTTTTTATCCAGAAGAAACTTAATGTTTGTACCTCCTTAAGCATTCCATGATATGACCGTCGGTTCCTGTTAAATGTTGCACCATTTCGAAATCGTCAGATACACCACATTGCTGCGAGAATGACAACCTAAAGAGCATTTTGAGAAAGGGCACTCCAGTTACTAAATCTGTGGATTTCCAGCAGGTCTTGAATTGAAAAGGCGAAGATTGGTTGAATCTTGCACCATGAAGAGATACCTTGCCAAAGTAATGATGCAACAAAACAGGAGGAGAATAAGTGATTAGCCAATTCATTGATTTCCTCACATAATGGGCACAACGGGGACATAATCTGAATATTTCTTTTAGCCAGAGCATCCATAGTTGGCAGCTGCCCGAGTTGAGCCTTCCACACCATAATATTAATTTTCTTTGGAACCCATTTACACCACTTCCATATAAATTGGCGACTGTCTCTACCTTCATTTGCACACATGATCCTTACAGATTTGACATTGAATACCCCATTCGAGCCTCCTGACCAGACCCAATGATCACTACCATTTTTAACTGAAAGTTGATCAATACACAATAAGCATTGGTCAATTTGATTAAGAATCACCTGAGACGTAGGCTGGGAAGTCCAATTCCAGTTAACAGTAGGTTTTCCACCCACCCATCTTACTCGATCAGAAACAAGACAAGCCTTCCTTTGTTCCAAAGCATACAAGGAAGGAAACATTTGAGCAAAGGGAAGCTCCCCTGCCCAAGAATCCTGCCAGAAAGAGATAACATCACCATCTCCCATTACACCTTTTATGAGCCTACGTAATTGAACATTGGATTCCAAAAGGTGGGATTCAATGTTCACAATATTTTTCCACGTCCCTGAGATGATTGCCTTACAGGGAATGAACTCAGGGATGCAGATAGAGGAATGAATAGCTTCAATTACCCTACGCCAAAGTCTTCCAGGTTCAGTTTTGAATCTCCACCACCATTTAGCGAGAAGACCCATGTTAGCGTCCCGAAGGTTCACCACACCCATACCACCATTCCTCTTAGATGTTGTTACCAAATCCCATTTCACCTAGTGGATCTTCTTTCTCCATGTGCGTCCCCCCATAAAAATGACTTTCTAATTTTATCAAGAGCTTCAATGATTCCAACCGGTGCCTTGAAGAGTGAAAAAAATATAGGGGCAAGCTGCTTAGTACCAAATTAACCAAGGTTAAACGCCACTCAATAGATAGAGTAGAAGCCTTCCAGAGGGATAATTTTTTTCAAAAGCATCCAAGATCGGTTTCCACATCCTTAGCCGGTTCATAATAGCACCCACAGGTACACCCAAGTAGTTAAAAGGATTGCACCCACATTGCAATGGATAGATTCTGCCATCCTATTAGCAGTCGGTTCTTCTAAGTTGAAGGTATATAGGCTACATTTCTTCAGATTAACCTTGAGCCCCGATGCAAGATGGAAACATCTTAAGATTCTCGCTAAGTTCTTGACATTAACTTAGGAACCATCCCCAACCAGTATCACATCATCAGCAAACCTTAGGTGGGAGATGCACGTTCCACCATTTGGCAATTGAATTCCTTTAAAAACATTTGCTTCGACAGCCTTATTTAGAATACAATTAAAGGCTTCCATTGCAATAATAAATAAGTATGGTAAAAGGGGGTCACCTTATCTAACACCTTGAGAGTATTGAAATTCCCAGGTTGGGGAACCATTAACCAAAACGGACGCCCTTGAACATTCAAGACAACCCCTAACTCACATTCTCCATTTATTAGAAAAGTTCATTTGATCCAGAATTGCATCAATAAAATCCCATGAAATGGAATCAAAGGCTTTGTCAAAATCCAGTTTAAAGAATAGAGCCTGCTTTTTAAACCTTTTAATCCAAGCATGTAATTCATTAATAATAAGTGGACCATTCATAATATACCTGCCCAAAACAAACGCCATTTGGCATTCAGATATAACTGAATCGATTACAGATCTCATACGGTTAGCCAGTACCTTTGCAATGACTTTAGGGAGACAACCCAACAAACTTATTGGTCGGAAATTATTAAAGGACTGGCGGTCATTAGTTTTAGGAACCAAATGTATGAAGGAAGAACCACTTCACTTTTGAATCACACCATTCTTGAAGAAGTTAGCAAAAACCTTCATAAATTCATCTTTCAAAAGATCCCAGTAGTGTCTGAGAAATGCAAAATTAAAACCATTAGGACCGGGGGCCTTTTCCGTACCAATATCCCATATCGCGTTTTTGATTTCATCCTCCGAGAATGCTTCAGATAAGGAATCGGCTTCCCATTGCGCAATCCATTTAATACCATGGCAATTAATGCTCGGTCTCACCCTTAAAGGTTCCATGAATTTAATTTTGAAGAACTGTCATGCCGACTTTTTAATTAGCTTTGGATCCGAACACCATTCACTGTCAAGAACCATACCATTAATTCGATTAGAGGCTTTATGGGAATTAATCATACCATGGAAGAATTTGGAGTTTTCATCTCCCTCAACAACCCATCGCACCCTAGCCTTTTGTTTAAGGTCTTGGAGAGAGGTCATCTCTAATGATTGTAACTCCAATTTACTTTGGGCCCATCTTTCATGTTCAAGATCAGTGAGAAAGCCAAGTTCAGCCATAGTTTCAAAACAAAGACAATCGTCTTTAAGCATGATGGCTTGAGCATTCTCAATCAGCTTTCTAGTTTCCCTCCATTCCTTCACCTTAATCTTGATGTTTCTTAGTTTAGCCAATAACACCACATCAGGAGGACCCGATTCACAAACAGAAACCACCGCATTATGAACAACTTCGTCTAGGCCCGTCATCCTCAACCAAGAGGAATAAAATTTAAAAGGAGGTGGCCCGTAATCAATCATCGATGTTTGGAGGGAGATTGGGGAATGATCCGACCATTTATGAGGGAGCACAGAAAGAGTCGCACCAAGGCAACGGTGATAGAAATGATAACATACCAGCAAACGATCGATTTTACTGAATTTTTTACCATCCGCTGATGCATAGGTATACTTCATGCCCCCCATCCTGTACTCATGCAATCTATCCCTATAAATAAAGTTATTAAAATCCCGGGCACCCCTGTGATCAAAATTCGAATTATGTCTATCTGAGCTACATCTAAACTCGTTAAAATCACCCATTAAGACCCACATACCATAGAAGTTATTAATCAGATCAATGAGGGATTCCCACAACACCATTTTGAGACACCAATCGTGAGGCGCATAGACATTGACAATATTGAGAGGATCCTCGATACCCATTACAAACCCAGAGACATGCAGAAAATTCTCCCCTTTATTAATGGCCAATTTCTTAAAAACTACAGGCTCCCGGATTGAAAGGAGCCCACCAGAACGACCATTAGCATCAATACATTCATATTCCATAGGTTTATTGCCCCATATTTGCCCAAGAGGCAATCTATAATTGTCAGACAACTGAGTTTCCTGAATAATCAGGAATTGAATTTTCTTATTCAATTTAATGGATCTTATCCAATCCGCCTTTATATCGTTTCCAATCCCCCTAATATTTAAAGAAAGAAAATCCATTAAGAAATCAATTATCACCTTCACCACCGATTACCTTCCGGACCATATCTTTAAAACCTGTCAAATTGATTCCGATTATGTTGCCCACATCAATTGTTTCCTGAATCTCCGATGAATCATTACTGTCACACCTCGGGCCGGCGGGAACGGATCGGGTTTTCCTGTCGGGCGGAAGGTTCCTGGGGCGCGATATGATAAGTGATAATCAAATGATCAGATTGTTTACATAGCACATGATAAATAAATGAGAAATGCTAATACATTCAAGATATAGAATTACAAGATTAAATTACAATGTATCGTTCATAATTTAATCAAGTAAATCTACCAAAAAGAATCAATGTAACTATGTCTTGTATCTGTACAAGATATACAAAAGATGATTCCTGTTCTTGTTATTTAAAAGTATGCAATCACAAAAGTAGCTAGGTCTTCTAAAAGTCCACTAGCTATTCCATGCATATAAGTAGCTACACCTCTTCATCACCTAAGAAAACATGTATTTAAACAAAGTCAACACTAGGTTGGTGAGTTCATAAGTAAGTTAATTGAAAACCTTGATTCATTCACGTGCACATTCACAATGATAATTATGTTACTTGTATGTTGTTTGTTCACATGTTCTCCCAATGGCTCCTCAATAGTTATACTCACAAGTACCATATCATCCTAGTAGTGATGCTTATATATAGGGCATATGTAAGGGAACTAAGCCCTAGCCAACATCCCACCACATCACCACTAGAATTCCACACTACTTGCAGTACAACTATTGATTTCCATTCCCATTTCCACATGTTTATCCCAATCTTGATCAACTATGATATCATGTATAGAATAATATGATAATGTAGTTATAGTTATCAACCGAAGTTTAGATAACCATTATATGTGTTAAGGATGTTAGATTTATCAAATTTGTTCCTTGCATTATTCTATAATTGTGGGGTTAACTGTTGTTACACTTATAATTATTAAGAGTGTTAGTTAACCAATTGTCATTTGTTCTCATCATGAAGTGCATAGAGCCTAAATGGGAGTCCATGGTGATCCTCACATAATCAGATCACAATGCATTCCAATTCATCTCTACCACCTTGTATTCCCATAGACCTCAACGAAAGCTATTACTAGTAGTGAAACATGAGATAAGATCAATTTCTTAACCTACTAGTCAATAGGATCCCGCTGGATTAATTACAATATTCCTGTTTATTAATATCACCATGTGACGCTTTCCCAAAACCTGACTTGAAGTCGCCCTGTCACCGATCATACGTTACCGGCCAATGAATTGATACGATAAACATACTAGCCCTAGAAGCTAGAGATTTGTCAAACCTATGGTACCACTATGCTATCGTCGGTTTAGTCACGTCAAACTAACTGGTTCTGCGATTTATGAGAGAGTCTTACCGTGATCTTTTGAATACATGGCACATGACTGAAATGATATAATACAACAGTTCAATAGGAATTAATTGTATTAGTGTTCACTGATGTATTTGTTCTCTGTGTGTTAACAAGATTTAATAAGAACTTGTCTTATTACATTATGCTAATCAATATGTGAATGGTGTTGTTATCATGAAATTACGTTATCATGATTACCATTCCTTGTCTCCCATGAAGTCACCCTGTTGTTACCAAGTTGTGTTAAGATCTAGCCTTAACTACACTTAGTTGACTCAGGTGTTGTATGATAATTGTTCCATGTTCTCTTGTAATGTGTATCCAGTTGTAAATTAACTATTATAAGCACCTGTCTTATTATACTTAATTCACTCTTGTATTGAATGATTTTAATTAAAGATATGTTCTCTTTATATCATTCTTGTGTTTTGTTCTTGTCATAATGTTCCTTGTACATGTTTCTGGGTTACTTCTTGTAAGAATAACTAAATGTTGTAAGAGATATTTGATGTGTTGCAAAACACATCTGTTTTTCTATTTGTTTCTAATTAGTTTTTGTACAGTTTTAGTCAGTTTTGAGTCGATTGATGCTGGTTCTTCACATTTCCACAAATTGTTGCCTGCAGGTATTAAACATGCTATTTTGGTACAAAAGATCTAGAAAACGAGCTCCCGGGCGAGCGAGAATGAACTGATGATCAAAAGAAGAATATTTTCTGGAAAAATTGCCTGTCGCGTATCGCGACAACCACCTAAAACCCTGTCGCGTAGCGCGACAGGTGGAAATGACTGTTTTACCCTTTTTAATGATTGCGGGTTTGACCCGACTAATTTGTCGGGTAGTGGGTAGCCTCGCGTAGCGCGAAGGGTTCAGAGGAGCCTGTCGCGTAGCGCGACAGAGTTAAAAATTCAGAATTTCGAGTTTATGTTTTCTGAAACGGCTGGAGGCTAGGGTATTGGATTTTGGATGATTAGAGACGACCTAGGAGGCGACTAGAAGCAGAGAATCAAGGTTGGAGTCGAGTTGGATCATCGAGAAGCCTTAGACGAGTGATTCGAAGGGTGTAACGTGATCGGTTCTTCTTTTCTTCTTGTTATTCTTAATTGAATGATTTTTAAGATTGGTTTTATTCTGATTTCTTGCTGTTTGTTCAGTATGGTTGTTGGCTAGAACAATAGAACTACCTAGGGTTTTACAATTATGCATGTTTGATGTTTATAGCGATTAATTGTGGAACAAGTTCGGATTTTTCAATGATTTAATGGTTTGGTTTGGATTCTTGGATGTATATGAATGTTTATGATGTTTGTGATCTGATTTATTGTGTCCTCATGTGCTTTGGCGAATGTCTTTCGTGTAATGAGCATGTGTTAGATCATTTACTTTGTGTTTATGATTAGTGGATGGATTACTAGACGTAATAATTCATAGGAACAATAATTAAATCACAAATGAATTAGATGTTAACCAAATTCAATAGCCGTGAGGTGAGGATTTGTTAGTGTATCTTGCATGTTTAAGAACTAGTTAAAGTCTTTGTAAAAAGACTAAAATTAGGTTAATTGAACATAGTCTTGTATGCTAAGTCCAAGATGAATATCCTTATTATCCCTTGCATATTGATGCATTGAGGCTTTCTTTTCCGTGAGGTAGATGGTTTTTAGGATATATCATTGATGGGTTGGTTAACTTGTGAGAGTAATTAACCTAAACCAGTGTTTAATATACTTATAAACAATTTAGTTGAAATCTTTGAAAACGGTTGAAGAATCTCTAATTTGTTGTTAAGTTAAAACTCAAAGATCCCGGTTCCAAAATGAGTTCCATAATCAATCCATAAAACATTAGACATGTATTAAAGTAAACCCTAGGTAGTCATTTCATCATTCGTGAATCTTAGTTGCATTTTCCACTTTGAGTCTTGATTTGATTTTCAGAATTTTATAAATTTCAGTTTATTTAGTTAATTATAAAACCCCCCTTTCAAACATTTAATTTAATTTAAGTCATTTGTATAGATACGTCATTGAGTCTATTTGCATTTTCTGTAGGAGTCTGTGGGTTCGATAATCCGGACTTACTTTTCTGTACTGCATTTGACAGGTTCACTTGCCTGTTAGTAGTTTAGTTTAGAGAGTCTAGAATATTACTTAGTGTCTAGGATAGTTTTGATTTTTATTAGTTTTAATTAAGCTACTTTGCACACATCAAGTTTTTGGCGCCGTTGCCGGGGACTTCTTAGTCGATTGTGCAGTTTAGTCTTGTGTCTTATCTGTGCATATTTGTTCTTAGTTTAAGTTTTATTTATTTTGTTTTATTTATTTTTGATTTCTTTTTGTTTTATTTGCAGGTTTGGTAGTGTATGCCACACCTACGTTCACACGGACCACCACCTGAGCTTTCTTTGCCTTTAAGGAGCGATTCGCGGGACTTCTCTGAAGGTTCTACGAGCGAGGTAAGTGCTTCTACTCCCGTTTCTGCAAAGTTTTCTGATAACCAACCACCATCTTCTTCTAGTTCTTCCACCCATTCTAGTCCACGCTTGCACTTTGTTCCACCCATGGCTGAGCGTCGCACGGTTCACCAGCAGGCTACTGCTGGATTCACGGGACTTAACAATCCCATCACTGTGCCAAATCTCACGAATGAAAATTCGTGGCAGATTCCTTCGTACATCATGACAGCCATTAACAACACTCACTTTAATGGCCGGGATGATGAAGATGCACCAGCCCATATAGCTCGCCTCACTCGCATCTGTGGTACCTTCAATCTTCAAGGTGCTACTGAAGATGCTATCTTTCTGCAGCTATTTCCTTTCTCTCTTGCGGGTAGGGCCGCCACTTGGCTCGACTCGCATGCTCCTGGATCTTTCACTACTTGGGGTAGTCTTAGGGATGCATTCCTTAAGAAATACTTTCCACCTGCCAAGGCAGCTCGCCTTCGTGACGAGATTCATTCTTTCCGTATGGCCCCTGATGAGCCATATTACCTTGCTTGGGAGAGATTTCAGAATCTGCTTAGCAGATGTTCCCAGCATGGTCTCTCTGACTGGGCCCTTGTAGAGAAATTCTACAATGGTCTAACTTATGAGACCAGAGCTCGTTTTGATACTTCTACGGGTGGTCATCTTATGGGAAAGAGGGATGTTGCTGAGTGTACTGATATGTTTGAGAGTTTTGCTCAGGCTGAGTATGAGCAAAGATCAGCTAATAGGAATTCAAATCCTATTTCTAGTTCCTCCTCTTCCACGAGAGGAGTTCACCACGTTAATGTGGATACTAGTGGGGCAGCTGCTCTTGAGGCCTTATCGAGGGATGTGAAGGAGTTGAAGATGAAGGTGGATAGGTGTGAGATTTGTAGGGGTGGCCATGCCACATCTGAGTGATTGGTGGTCAACCAGGAGCAGGTTGATTATCTAGGGGTCAAGGTAGGGGTAATACGAACCCTTTCAATAATTCCTACAATCAAAATTGGAGGCACCACCCTAATTTTAATTGGCGCTCTTCCGGTCATCCCCTGGTTTCCAATCTGGGTCATCTAATAACCAGGGGCAGGGTCATTCTTCAGTTAGTCATCCGAGTCATACACCGGGGGCGGGTAGCAGTAGTAGTGGTGGTGGTTCTGGGGGTAGTATGAGTAAGATTGAGGAGTTACTCACCCAGTTGGTTGCTAAGGATGCCAATACTCAGAAAACCCTTGCTGAGCATGACATTCTTCTAAAAAACCAACAATCTGCTTTTCTTGATCTTCAAAGATCAGTTGGTGATATTGCTAAGCGTTTGGATGAGAGGCCCCAAGGTCAGTTTTCGGGTAACACTCAGCCTAATCCAAACGCTCATGTGAAAGCAGTGACTACGAGGAGTGGTCGAGGGGGTGTGAGTGTAGAGCCACCGGTTGAGGTAGAAGATGAGGAACCGGTGGATGAGGAGATTGAGATGGAGACTCCTGGGGGGTGCACATGAGGCCAGTCCCAGCAAGTACAGTACCGACCAGTGAGTCTCCCGTAGTGGTTCCGGTTGAGAAGAAACCGGTTGAGGTTAGGCCGAGTCCTAAGATTGATCATTCGAGACTTCCTTACCCTGCTCGCTTAGCTCACCCAAAGCATGCTAAGGAGTATGGCCATTTTCTTGACATGTTCAAACAGTTGAAGATCAATCTTCCATTTATTGAGGCTCTTCAGCATATGCCTAAGTATGCTAAATTTCTGAAAGATTTGTTGAAGAGGAAGGATAGGCTAGGTGAACTTTCTAATGTTCCATTGAGTGGGGGGTGTTCTGCGGTGATTCTGAACAAGCTACCGGAGAAATTGACAGATCCTGGGATCTTTACAATCCCATGTTTGTTTGGTAGTGACACTCAGAGGCACGCGTTGGCAGATTCAGGGGCTAGCATCAATTTGATGCCTTATTCTTTGTATGAGAAGCTAGCACTTGGTGAACTTATGCCTACGCGCATGACATTGTCCCTTGCTGACCGGACAGTCAAATGTCCACGGGGTATTGTTGAGAACTTGTTGGTGAAGGTGGATAAATTTGTGTTCCCCGTGGACTTTGTGATTCTTGACATGGAGGCCGACGAGACTGTGCCTATCATTCTAGGCCGTCCTTTCTTGAGGACCGCTAAGGCCATCATTGATGTGTTTGATGGGAAACTCACTCTTAGAGTGGGTGACGAGACTGTCACTTTTGAGGTAGTGAAGTTTATGAGGCATCCCAGTGATCATGATGACTTTAGTGACCCATGTCATTCTGTGTACTTCATAAATTCTTTCATGTCACACGTAGATAGGTGTCTTGAGTACGTGTGTGGTGCTGATTTGGTAGTTGAGAGAAGTGAGGAGGAGTTTGAGACTGTTGATGAGGGTGTTGGTGTCATTTCTGAGGTTTTAGAGATTGATGAATTGAGGGAGGAGAGTAAGAAGCCCTCTGTTGAGTCACCACCCGCCCTAGAGCTTAAGGTTCTACCTTCACACTTAGAGTATGCTTTTTTAGGAGAGGATTCCACTTTACCTGTTGTCATTTCATCTGGGTTAAGTGAGGAGGAGAAGAAGAGATTGTTAGATGTGCTGAGGTTGTATAAGGGGGCTATTGCTTGGAGGCTCTCTGATATCCAAGGCATTAGTCCTGCTTATTGCACACATAGGATACTCATGGAGGATGAGTATAAGCCGGTAGTCCAACCTCAGAGGCGGTTAAATCCTAATATGCAAGAGGTCGTGAAGAAAGAGGTGTTGAAGTTGATGGATGCCGGTTTGATCTATCTTATCTCGGATTCATCATCGGTGAGCCCCACTCAGGTTGTCCCTAAAAAGGGAGGGATGACAGTCATCACAAATGAGAAGAACGAGCTCATTCCATCTCGCACGGTCACAGGGTGGCGAGTTTGCATCGACTATAGGAAACTTAACGATGCTACCCGGAAGGATCACTTTCCCCTTCCTTTCATTGACCAAATGTTAGAGAGATTGGCGGGACAGCAGTTTTATTGCTTCTTAGATGGTTTTTCTGGGTACTTCCAGATCCCCATTGCACCGGAGGATCAGGAAAAGACCACATTCACGTGCCCTTATGGCACTTATGCTTACCGTCGCATGCCATTCGGGCTATGCAATGCTCCTGCCACATTTCAAAGGTGCATGGTAGCCATCTTTCAAGATATGATTGAATCATCCATGGAGGTGTTTATGGATGACTTCTCAGTTTATGGTGACTCTTTGATAAATGCTTGGAGAATCTTGAGAGGTTGATGAAGAGGTGTGTAGAGACTAATTTGATTCTTAATTGGGAGAAGTGTCACTTTATGGTGACCGAGGGGATAGTATTGGGTCATAAGATTTCGAGAGCGGGTATTGAGGTAGATAAAGCTAAGATAGTGACCATAAGTAAACTCCCACCACCTTCTAGTGTCAAAGCCATTAGGAGTTTCCTTGGTCACGCGGGTTTCTATAGGCGGTTTATTAAGGACTTTTCAAAAATCACTAGACCTATGACCCATCTTCTAGAAAAAGATACCCCGTTTTTGTTTGATGAGGAATGCATGAAGGCATTCGAATTCTTGAAGGAGAGACTTGTGAGTGCTCCTATTTTGGTTGCCCCCGATTGGAGTTTGCCTTTTGAACTCATGTGTGATGCTAGCGACCAAGCCGTCGGGGCGGTCTTGGGGCAAAGAAGAGAGAAGCATTTTCACCCAATATACTATGCTAGTAAAACTCTCAATGATGCTCAAGAGAACTACACTACCACCGAGAAGGAGCTTCTTGCGGTAGTGTTTGCTTTTGACAAATTCCGGTCATACTTAGTGCTTTCAAAGACCACCGTTTTCACCGATCACTCAGCTTTGAGGTTTCTTTTTGCAAAGAAAGATGCAAAACCTCGTCTCATTAGGTGGATCTTGTTGTTATCGGAATTTGACATTGAGATCAAGGATAAGAAAGGGGCTGAAAATGTGGCGGCCGATCATCTCTCCCGGTTAGAGGACCCGGAGAGGAGTGAGATTAGTGAGGAGGAGATTGGTGATAGGTTCCCTCACGAGATGATAGACTTTGTCGAGGCTGAGAAGCAAGGAATGCCATGGTTCACCGACTTGGCAAATTTCCTTGCTAATGGAGTGGTGATTGAAGGAATGACCTCTCAACAAAAGAGGAAGTTCTTTAGAGATGCAAGTAAGTATGTTTGGGATGATCCGTATCTCTATCGTGTAGGCGGTGATAGGATTTTAAGGAGATGTGTGAGTCAAGAGGAGGGCCTTGATATCTTAAGACTTTGCCATGAAGGCTTAACGGGTGGACATCATGGACATCATTCCACCGCCCAAAAGGTCTTCGATTGTGGATTTTATTGGCCTTCGGTGGTGAAGGATGCACTTGAGTTTGTGAAGAAGTGCGATCCATGTCAACGCACCGGGAATATCTCCTATAAGGATGAAATGCCTCAAAACCCGATTCAAGTATTGGAGGTTTTTGATGTTTGGGGCATTGATTTTGTTGGACCTTTTCCTTTGTCCAAAGGAAATAGGTATATACTCGTGGCCATAGACTATGTTTCAAAGTGGGTGGAGGCTCAAGCCTTGCCTACAAATGATGCCCGAGTAGTTCTCAAGTTCCTAAAGAAGTTGTTTAGTAGGTTTGGAACTCCTAGAGCTTTAATAAGTGACCGTGGCACGCACTTTTGTAACACTATGTTAGAAAAGGCACTACAACGCTATGGTGTCACTCATTGTTTAGCAACCGCTTACCATCCTCAAACAAGCGGTCAAGTGGAGAATGCAAACCGAGGAGTGAAAAGGATACTTGAGAAGACCGTAGGGAAGAGTCGGAAGGATTGGTCCGACAAGTTAGACGATGCGTTGTGGGCGTTTAGAACGGCTTATAAGACACCTTTAGGAACCACCCCATATATGGTCGTTTATGGCAAAGCATGCCATCTTCCCGTTGAGTTGGAACATAAAGCTCTTTGGGCTCTCAAGACGGTCAACCTTGATCTTACCGAGGCGGGTAGAAAAAGGTATTTTCAAATTCATGAGTTAGAAGTCCTTCGTGATGCGGTTTATTCACGTTCATTGAGCATTAAAGAGAAAACCAAATCATTGCATGATAGGAAGTTGAAGGGTTTGAAAGAATTCAAGAAGGGAGATCGGGTTTTGCTTTACAATTCCCGATTGAAATTGTTTGGAGGAAAGTTGAAGTCCAAGTGGACGGGTTCATATGTGGTTGAAGAGGTGTTTCCATATGGAACCGTTGAGTTGCAAAACGAAGTTGATGGGAACACTTGGAAAGTGAACGGTCATCGATTGAAACATTACATCGGAGGACCGATTGATGAAGATGAGGAGGGGGAAGAGATCCTCCTAGAGAAACCCGAATGAAGACAATGTTGAAGGGTTCTTGGGATGAAACCCAAGTGTAGAGTGTGTAAATGTCAAGTTTTAGATTTTTTTTATGCATTTTTGGTGTGTTTTTCGTAATTTTTTTTCGTTTTTCGTTTTCGTTTCTTGTGTGTTTTCTTGAGTTTTGCAGGTGTTTAATCATTTTGATGCAAGAAAGATGGATTTGAGCTACCAGGTATGTATACTTTACCTTAGAATTGATTTTAGGTGTTTAGGAAGGAAAACAAGAGTTGGAAAATTGGCTAAGGCATGAAAATCCAAGAAACTCTCTGGAAATTTGACCCCGTCGCGTCACGCGACACCCTTAGGCAAACCTGTCGCGCTACACTACAGGGTTGGTCAAACACGCGGGTCAACAAGTTGTCGCGCTACGCGACAACATTTTAAGTTCCTGTCGCGCTACGCGACACATGCTAGACGGTTTTTAATTGATTTCAAGCCCTAGATCTCATTCCTATCCCCATTTCTTCTTCTACAACCCGTCGCCCACCTCCCCTTCACCACCATTTTCACTTTCCACCACCATTTTCTACCAATTTCACCACCAAAAACCATCAACCATCATCCCTAACATCTATTTCACCTATTTCTTCCAACCCATTTCACCCTTTCAACACCTTCATCCACCATTGATGGGTCCAAGCAAGAACACGAGGGATTTGCTTCAAAGCTTCAATTTTTCTTCTTATTCTCTTCGTGTGAGTCGATTCTAAGGTAATGTGATGAACCATTTACAATTTTTCTTCCATTTTGATGAATTTTGCCAATTTTAGTTTTAGCCTAGTTTTAAATTTTTAGTTATTGAAGGTTTTGTGTTGATTTTAGTTTAGTGTTAGTATAGTTAGTCTTGTTGAATGCTTCTAGTTGCCTTGTTATAGTTGAATTTGTTGTTGGATGCCAAATGACCATAGGTTATAGTTTTGGGAAAAAGGGTTAAGGTTTGAAAATGTTTTTTTTGGTCTTGGCATGTTAAACAAACTAGTTTTAACAATGAAATTTGTCATGATAATACCCATTTAGGATGAAAAATCAGTTTGTGGGATGGTTTGTTTACGGGTTCTTCATGGACCATTAGACGGTATTGTTGTGTAACCGCGAATGAAATGCTATACGGTTACACATTTTTGGTTTCTTCACTGACTTGGCAGCTTGTGTTTTGTTTTTGATGATTATTTCAGGATGTCTGGAGCAAGTTCGTTAGGTGCAGGGGGGAAAAGAAGAAGAGGCCCTGTTCCAAGGCCACGGGGAGAACCCAGTTCCCCAGTTCAACCACAAAGAGATCAAAGGACGATCAAATATCTCCAAGCCGAATAGATACCGGTCATCAAGACAAGAAGATTGAGGGACCACACCCTCTTAATGTTTGAAATGGGTACTTTTGAGAGTGACAGGCTTGACAGGTTTATATCTCTAGAACTGTTACATCATAGAAATATCAATTGGGAGTTAGTTGACCAACTAGGGCAAAGGGATAGGTTGGAAAGATTGCTAGGACCCAAGTGGAGACGAGTGTTAGCTTGTGATTGGCCTCAATATAAGGAATTGACCATAGAATTTCACTCTACCTTTATGTATGATGATACAGATTTTGATTCTTTGGATGCCATTTCTTTCTCCTTAGGCAGACGGGTTTATGAGATGTCCATTCCACAGTTTGCTGTTGTTTGTGGGTTCTACACTGAGGATGAAGTCCTATCTCCTGATTTTGTGCAGGCATTGAGAGGAGCTACCAAGAGGGATATAGACTTATGTCTCTCTGAAGCTGATTTGAGTGAATTTTGGGCCACTATTGCTGATGCACCGTTCTCTACCAGTATGTTAGAATCCAACATTAGAGATCCTTTGTTGCGATATATTCATAGGATTTTAGCATGCACTGTGGTGGGTAGGAGTTCAGGGGAAGAGAAGGTTAATTAGATTGACCTTTTCTGTTTGTATTGCATGGTTACTGGCAGAGAGGCAAATGTGGCATGTGTGTTGGCCACATCTTTTGCTAGAGCTAGGAGAGGGGGAGGACGAGCTAGATTGGATATGGGTCCATACATTTATCGGATGGCGGAGTATTTAGGAGTGTTTGATAGATATCGTCCTGATTTAATGATCCTAGGACCACTGACCACACCGATAGACCTGAGGGACTTGCAGAGAGCCGGGATTTGTGAGAGAGATAACCCACCGAGGTGGGCTGGGTTTATGGTTGGGCCTCAGGTGATGCCACCACAGGGCACGCCTGCAGCAGAGGTAGTGATGGGCTCAGTCCCAACTCACAGGCAGAGGCCTATCTTTAGGAGAGACTTTCCACCGAGGCAGTACCCACTTAGGGAACCTATCCCTAATCCTCTTACATTGGAATCTTTATGTCACAGGATGGACGGGTACCATGATCAGTACCGATACTGGAGGGACCATGACCAGAGGAGACAGAAAGATGCCATGAGATATCTGATGACCTCACTGAATATCAATATACCAGAGTTCTACAGTGCCCCTGATGAGCATGATGAAGAGAATGATGATGAGTAGGTGTGGGGAGGTTTGAGTTTGATGTCTTGATGCAGTTGTGTTTGTTATTTGAATATTTTTGCCTTTTGACAGTTATGGTTGGGTTGGCCATGGGTTGGTAGTTATTTTGAACTCATTTTGGTTGTGGTGTGATACTGCTTATCTTTGAACCTATGGATATTTATCTTGATCTTTGTGATGTTTGTTTTATATGGTTGTTTATGGCTTGTGGAGCATTTTGTAGAGTGAAGAGCTTTTGTGGAAAGACTGGCATATGACAGTCTTCTTCTTAACCAGCTAAGTTTTTTTTCTTTTTAACTTTCTTTATTTTCTACTTAGTTTTATTTTGGTTTCCTTAGTCTCTACATTGGGGACAATGTATAGTTTAAGTGTGGGGATGGGAAACGTAGTTTTAGCTAATTTTGTCTTTAGTTTAAGTTTGCTTTATTAGAAATTTTTTTTGAGTCAAAAAAAAATAATTTTTTTGTTTTACGTCTCTAGCTTTTTCTTTTTGTTCCTTGTTAAAACTTGGTTGCAAAAAGCATGATGGGAAATTATAGAAAAGTTGGGTTTTGGTTTTATTCATGGTTAACTTGTTGGTTTGGGTTTTATGCTTTGATATTGGGATGTGTAGGTAGGCTCAACTGATTGCTTTCTTCCCGTAAGATTGGTATAATTTTACTTAAATGCATGAATTTCATGGGAAACACCTTGGGGGTTTGGAATTGATGAAACTGTTTTCTAGTCATAAATGAATCTTTGCATAATAATGAATGAGAGTTTTGAAAATCTGATTTTTTTTAATTGGCACATAAGCACTCTTTTTATGAGAATAAATCCGAGTCTTATGGCGCCTCCATTTCACTAAATAAGCTGAGTAAAAAGAAAAATTAAGAAAAGAAGTTGAACGAGAAACTTATGTGTCACACGCCGGGTTGCAGCCTGGTTGAAACACCACTAAGTTAAATTCAATGGATTGAAAAATAAAAAAAATGCTCACGCTTCCATCTGTTTCATTTATAAAAATCTGATTTGAGAAATTTCTGGTTTGTTTATATGTGAGGATAAATTGAAAGCTAGAACCCAGGATTTGTTTGTTTTAAGTTCCTAAGCGTGGGTCCAATGAAATGAAATGTAGAACATGAACATAATGGAACCATGACTAAGGGACTTGAATAATCAGTATGGGTTAAATAGGATAACAATACTCGCAATGTTTTCCAAAGCATTTAATTTTGACTTAATGAGTTTAATTGTGTGGAAACCATTTTACCTAGCTATGATCCCAGATTTTTGCATAAGCCTTTTTCAGGGACGAAAAAGAGATAAGTGTGGGGATGTGATGTGTTGCAAAACACATCTGTTTTTCTATTTGTTTCTAATTAGTTTTTGTACAGTTTTAGTCAGTTTTGAGTCGATTGATGCTGGTTCTTCACATTTCCACAAATTGTTGCCTGCAGGTATTAAACATGCTATTTTGGTACAAAAGATCAAGAAAACGAGCTCCCGGGCGAGCGAGAATGAACTGATGATCAAAAGAAGAATATTTTCTGGAAAAATTGCCTGTCGCGTATCGCGACAACCACCTGAAACCCTGTCGCGTAGCGCGACAGGTGGAAATGACTGTTTTACCCTTTTTAATGATTGCGGGTTTGACCCAACTAATTTGTCGGGTAGTGGGTACCCTCGCGTAGCGCGAAGGGTTCAGAGGAGCCTGTGGCGTAGCGCGACAGGGTTAAAAATTCAGAATTTCGAGTTTATATTTTCTGAAACGGCTGGAGGCTAGGGTATTGGATTTTGGATGATCAGAGACGACCTAGGAGGCGACTAGAAGCAGAGAATCAAGGTTGGAGTCGAGTTGGATCATCGAGAAGCCTTAGACGAGTGATTCGAAGGGTGTAACGTGATCGGTTCTTCTTTTGTTCTTGTTATTCTTAATTGAATGATGTTTAAGATTGGTTTTATTCTGATTTCTTGCTGTTTGTTCAGTATGGTTGTTGGCTAGAACAATAGAACTACCTAGGGTTTTACAATTATGCATGTTTGATGTTTATAACGATTGATTGTGGAACAAGTTTGGATTTTTCAATGATTTAATGGTTTGGTTTGGATTCTTGGATGTATATGAATGTTTATGATGTTTGTGATCTGATTTATTGTGTCCTCATGTGCTTTGGCGAATGTCTTTCGTGTAATGAGCATGTGTTAGATCATTTACTTTGTGTTTATGATTAGTGGATGCATTACTAGACGTAGTAATTCATAGGAACAATAATTAAATCACAAATGAATTAGATGTTAACCAATTCAATAGCCGTGAGGTGAGGATTTGTTAGTGTATCTTGCATGTTTAAGAACTAGTTAAAGTCTTTGTAAAAAGACTAAAATTAGGTTAATTGAACATAGTCTTGTATGATAAGTCCAAGATGAATATCCTTATTATCCCTTGCATGTTGGTGCATTGAGGCTTTCTTTTCCGTGAGGTAGATGGTTTTTAGGATATATCATTGATGGGTTGGTTAACTTGTGAGAGTAATTAATCTAAACCAGTGTTTAATATACTTATAAACAATTTAGTTGAAATCTTTGAAAACGGTTGAAGAATCTCTAATTTGTTGTTAAGTTAAAACTCAAAGATCCCGGTTCCAAAATGAGTTCCATAATCAATCCATAAAACATTAGACATGTATTAAAGTAAACCCTAGGTAGTCATTTCATCATTCGTGAATCTTAGTTGCATTTTCCACTTTGAGTCTTGATTTGATTTTCAGAATTTTATAAATTTCAGTTTATTTAGTTAATTATAAAACCCCCCTTTCAAACATTTAATTTAATTTAAGTCATTTGTATATATAAGTCATTGAGTCTATTTGCATTTTCTGTAGGAGTCTGTGGGTTCGATAATCCGGACTTACTTTTCTGTACTGCATTTGACACGTTCACTTGCCTGTTAGTAGTTTAGTTTAGAGAGTCTAGAATATTACTTAGTGTCTAGGATAGTTTTGATTTTTATTAGTTTTAATTAAGCTACTTTGCACACATCAATATTCATACAACTATGTTATTCTATTGTATCGATGAGTTATGATATTATAATATCATAATCATCTTATTTTCCTTGTTATAATATGATCATACAAGCATGCATACAATGATATATGATAATAAGCAACTTAATATCATTTAATCAAAGTATTAACAATGTGTAAGCAAAACTTTTAAGTAAATAAAAGTAAAGCATGTTTCTCAGCCCCGTGAGTTTAAAATCAGTTAAGATTAAAGAAAAGGGGCATATGAACTCACCTCGTAAATGAAGTGGTTGACTTAGCTTAAGAGAAGAATACACGCGCTCCTTGATTGTATTTGTAGTGTTTTCACGTTCCTGTATTGATTTCATATTGTTGGATCTTATAAGTCTAAGTTAATAAGATTTGTGTGTGTGTATGTGTTAGCCCTATCGTTGGCTAACACTTGTGAGTCACGGTCTTGATTCGGCCCTTATTTCACATGTTATAGGTTGTTGTTAAAAATGACAACTCCATTTAACTTGAGATTTTAGCAATTGTTATGAGTTTTCATATCTAACTTATTTTGAACTTGTCACCTTGTGAAAACCCAAATCTTTGTGTAATTGTATGATTATTTAAATCATTATTGTCAATTTGTTATTGAAACCATAAGTGTTAATCAATTTCTCATGCATGGTTCTTATACTCAATTTCTAAATTATGTTCACATTGTTACCATTGTGACTGAATATTAAACCATGGGCCAATTGTCCAACATGGGCCGAAGTGTTTCAATCCATTTGATCGGGTATACTATTGCGCCGAGTAGGTTACTGGGCCGCAACATGGTTCTGGGCCGAATGCTCTGTGTCAGATGGGAATTGGGCCAACATATGTTTGGTTCTTGAACTGGTGGACATGGCTGTTAATTTGCGTGTTGCGCCTTGACAACAAGAGTGGGCCGAAGGGAATTTGGGCTAAGCAACAATTGCATATGGCTGGATGTTGGCCGAATAGATGCAACGCATTCAAGTGCAGCGAACCTTTGGATCGAGGTAAGGGTTCGGCCTGCTTGGCATGCATGGGTTCGTGGCTATGTATTGGTTCGGCTAGATAAATGTCACAAGGTTCATTGCCCACAGAATCACAGGGTTCGGCTAGCATCTAGTCGGTCACATAGGTTCGTGGTAGCACCCATGGTTCGGCTCCATTCCCCGCCCAGCAAGGGTTTGCCTGCATTATCACAGGTTCGTCACCTAGGGGAAGGTTCGGCCAATGCCATGGCAGCTAATACGTTCGTCGGGGAGGTTCGTGGTATCCTCACAGATCACCAGCTTCGGGAAAAGATGCCAGGTTCGTGAGTGATGAAAGTAGCAGTAGGTAGGTTCGCATGGATGTGCATGAAATGATCGAAGGTTCGTAGTCATCATTATGTTCGGTGAGCACATGAGGGTTCGCAGACAGAGGGGGTTCGGGCCCAATGGTTCGCGAGCAGCACAGGGTTCGTCACCCTGCACAGCTACGTTCGGCCATCCCCACTACCTCGCAAACCTGTAACAACAAACCATCCCCTCGATCCTGATAGGGTTGTAGAGCTTCTCCCCAGTCGATTGTGTGTTAGAACAAGGTTTCGAGATGGTGGTTACAACAAGGGAGATAATTAACCGGTGATCTAGATGGATTGAACCAAAAAAACCATAGAAAACCCTACATTTTCGTGACTTGCAAGCATCATACCTCGAAACCCAGTGCTTAACAGCTCCGATCTATTGTAGTTTAACGTAGGGGGGATCAAGAGCTACGTGTGGACACCAAGAACGCGTGATTTGGTCCACAAACGAGTGAGATATGAAGCTTTGAAGGTGGTTAATGGTGGTGAGAGGGTTGTGGCCGGATTTCTTGTCTAGAGAGAGAGTGTAGGTGATGAAAATGAGAGGATCATTTAGGGTTTTTATATCACGTGTGATGTTCGGGTTCGTTTCGGTTGCTCGGTTCCTGATTTCGTCGCGTTTCCGGAACTTTTATGTGTAATTCAAATGTCTTAAATAAAAGGAGTTAATTAATTATTTTGATGAGTTTCAAAATTTTAAAAATGTTAAATAAGTCATTTTATTAATTTAATTTCGTTTGTGTCGTGTTTTCGTTGTTGTTTCGTCAGATCGCGTCACCATTGCGCGTATTCGTTCGAATCGTCATTCGAACGAACACGGCGATGGTTCTACTTTCCAACTTTTGTTTTCTACTTTTCAATCATCCTTTCAGAACGTTAAACTCACAGATATGTTTGTGTGAATCGTCACCCACGCAAACACACTGTCGGTTTGTTATTCTGAAAAAACACTGTAAATTACGTTTGAATTGTGTTTCCTCACTGTCGGACTCAACCAAACATCTTGTTATCACATTGTTTTCAAACTGATTTTTCAGCAATCTGATTCTTGTCATCTATGGATATCAGATCGCAACCGATTTGTTCTTGTTATTTGCTTGAACATTGTTGTTTCTCATAATCTGTTGTGTTAACTGTGCTTAAGTTTTCACTTAAATACACACAACTAATGTTTCAAATGTACGTTGTACTTATAGTATTTAAGTTTGCAAGAAAATACGTACAACTGTTCTTGTATTTAGAATTCTGTTAATACAAATACTGTTCACAATCACGTATGTACACATAGTTACTGTTGCAAATACACGTACCGTAAGGACTTGCCGGCCGGTTAGGTACTAGTTGTCACAATTACCATCTGCACCATCAATACCTCGAGGCTCAGAGTAATCCACACTGGTTCCTTGTAAGTGTGTTGCTCCAAAATAGAAAATTTCATTCGGGTTGGGGGAGACTTCATCGGCCTGCGACAAGGGAGGAGCAATAGACGTCCGTTTCCTAAAGCGACGTGTTGATCTTAAGTTGGACGATGGTGGGGGTAGATTAAGATCAGGATCCATGCCAATGGCATCCATAGGAACCGGGATATCAAAATCTAGGGGATTAGCGGTCGGAGCATTCACATCGCAATCAAAACGGGATTTTTTCCTGGGTCGAGGATTAGCAGGCCCAAATCATTGGAATTTGGGCTTGAAATGTCATGACACCTTGGGCTTAAATGGGAAGAGACTAATTGCTTAGGCATAATAGTGGGAATAAACTGCCAATCTTCCAGCATATTCAAATTTTCCACCACCTTTTGAATTATCCCATCCTCCTTGGAACATGGAACCTCATAATTATTTTCGATAATTTCACCCTCTTCTCTGTCCTCAATCACCCGACTGTTCAGCTCCCTAACCGGAGCCTGGGACACTGGTCGATCAGAGGCCCCCGACTCGACCCTAACTTCCGTAGAACAACTCAAAAAGGGATGGGAGCCAATCAATATCATCTTCTACAATAAGAATTTGGTATTCATTCTGCTACATTTTAAAAAGTGGGAATATCCCGGTAAGTTTATTTGTATTCTGTTACGTTTAAAAATATGTTTTTGTGTTATAAAACCACAAGTTTTGATTATATCACCAAAATTTTAAGTTTTGATATTTGATTGAGAACCAACTAATTTAAACTAAATCTATAACATTATTACATATTTTCTTTACATAACTTGTTGGATACAAACTAAATTTAAATAAGTCTTTGTTGACATATAAAATTAAAGTTTGTTCTAGATTAAAACTTTGAAAAAATTAACAGATGTCACATCATGTAACAACCCATTTTGGTGAAATATTATAAATTAAACATAATTGGTGTATGATTGTGTTTATTTTAATTAAAGGGTGTTTTGTATGATTTAAATTATCTTAAATATTATTTGGTGGGTGTTTACTAACTTAACTTAGTTAGTTATAACTAGTTTGATTTAACTAGTAATTGAGGGGCTAGTATTGACAATAGATGAAACTTGACTTAAAAGAGGGGTTTAATGTTGACTTGGTCAACATTTCACACTTTTATGTGTGTGTGTGTGTTGGAGACGTGAAAGAGAGGGGAGGACAAGGAGAAAAACTCAAGAACTTCAAGATTTGATCAAATTGGAGGTTGAATGTTGATCTGATCTTGAATGCAAGTTGAAATTGGAGTTCTCCTTGCATCAAACAACATCTAGGTAAGATTTTTGGGTGTTTTTGATGGGATTTTCGTGGGCCTCCATGGGGGGTGTGGGTTTGATGGGTAAAACCCTCAAATTTGGTGTTTTGAGAGTGTCAAATGTTGTTAATGATGTTGATAATCATGTAGGAACAACTTTTAATTGTTTTCTTTCATGATTTACATGTTATGAAAATGGGGGAATTGGGGTTTTCATGGAGTTGATGAACATGGTGTGTTAAGTAGTGTTTAAAGGTTTGAAGTTCATGATTATCACTATATAGCTATAGTTTGTGGTGAAAATGATGAAATTGATCATTTATAAGCAAATAATGGAGTTATATGGATGTGTTAATGTTGAATGATCATTAGCACATGAACTTGTGCATACATGGTGTTTGATGAAATGCCAAGTAGAGCATTTAACTTAAAATTTGTTTAAAACAAATGGGGAGATGTAGTATGTGGTGAATAACATCAAAAAGGGTGAATTGTTATGGTTAAGGGTCATTTGGAATCAAATTAGATTGAAAATGGTGACATTGGGGTGAATGGGTTTATTTTGACTAATTGTGGTCAAACTTTATATTAAACCTATTAGTTGTGATAATAGGAATTGATAGTGAAGGTGTGGGTGAAACCAAACGACCCGAAAAGGAAATTGTGATAGAGGATAGCTCATTGGAATAAGGTAAGTCACCTAAATCTTCTACTTATTATGTGTAAAGGTGTGTACATGTATGAATGTTGTTGAAGATTTGACTTTATGGTGGATAGGTGAACTAGTACTTGTTGTTAGACAATGATAAGCAATAGGTGATATATGTTGCTTGATTATTGTAAACATGGTGTTTCAATACTAGTTCATGATTGATTTGGTGTTTAATTGTATATGTGTTGAATGATTTGAATTAATTCACAAGGTGTGTGAATTGTAATTGAAATCAACTCAAATTGGTGTTTTGAATCACAAGTGGTGTGATCATGACATTGGATTATTCACATGGTGTGTGAATGTCCTTTGTTGGGTGAAATCAAGTTAGTAAAACACAAGTGGTGTGGTTTACTTAACTTGAGAAATCTTGTGGAATAAGATTTCAAAGGAGTTTTGGGTGCAAACGACCCGTTAGTAAATCGTTTGATATTCTGACCATGATGGTTATAATTTGGTGAATTAAGGTGTTTATTATGATTATATGGAGTTATATAATGTTTATGGGGGTATTGGAATGGTCGTATTTGAGTGGAATGGGTCGAGATGGTGTAAAACATCAAAATTGGGCGTGCAGGTGGTGCTGGAGTATCATACGCCGGGGGATACGCCCCCAGATACGCCCCCTTCAGCTCAAGAGTTGAAACTTTCTGTGATACGCCTCAAATACGCCCAAACCATACGCCCAGTGTAGAATTTGACCAAAATTGACTTTTTGGGTCATGTAAGCTCGTGTGGGCGGGCATGGTGATCTTACTTAGTTCTAATGAACTAACGGTGACTTAATTATGGTGTTTTCAGGTGAACGGAAGGGTTGAACGTGGTTGTGATCGGATTGCCTCGCAAGGATTCGGATCAAACATCTTTTGTGGTTTTTCTTTGTTGGTTTAAAACAAAGGTTTTTGGTGAATAACTCTAATGTAGTTTTTGCTATTGAATGTTTAATTAACATCAATTATTTTGTAAAGTCCATTCAAATGGGGTGTCTATGGTGTTAATTACAATTGTCGGTTTGAAAAATCTGGGACCTATTTTCATTTGTCGTTTAAACACACGTGGCATGTATTTGGTGGGTTTGGGGCTTACAAGTTGGCATCAGAGCCATTGGTTTGAGGGATTCAAGTGCGTCGCGAACACTTGAACTCAAATCGTTGTGCTTTTGATATGGGGAATATTGTTTGATCCGAGATCCGATCACGAAACCGGGGGTTTAAGGTAACAAGTTTGTGAATTGTTTACCTTAGTTGTGTATGTTTATTGGTGTTTGGTGTGAATTTAATTGTTAAACCGAATTTCTTAGTCATATTATGGGGAGGTGAAGTTAAGGGAATCGATATGTGAAGCGTATAGTGTTATGTCTGGCCAACATAATATTATATTCTTGACATAGGTATGACCTTAATGGACCCAACACATATTATGGTTACGAATATTAGGTAAGGTGTTTGGAGATTGCTTTGGTGATGCATTTAAGTGCATATTTCATGGTGTGCTTAGTTATATGAACTAGATAGCAATACTAATGTATCAAATAACTCGTTTCAGTCGTAGAATGGCTGGTGGTGATAACATGCATGATGGTGGCGGTCATGAAATTAACCTCACCGAAATGCAAGCTATGGTAAGGGAAGAGGTGGCAAAAGCATTGGAAGTTTCGATTCCTCACCATATGGAGGGTCTGCAAGCCTCCATGAGGGAATTTATTCGACAAGAGTTTGCAAATCTCAGAGGGGGGCGAGATGGGGAACGAACTCCAAAGAAAGTAACTTATAAGGAGTTTGTAGCTTGCAAGCCAAGCGAATTTAAGGGGGAAGTTGACCCGTTACTGAGTCAACGGTGGATAACAGATATGGAGGGCACGTTCGAGACGAGCCATTGTGACCAGGAAGATGAGGTGATCTTTGCTGGGAATCAATTGCGTGAAAGAGAAAAGGATTGGTGGGAGCTTCTACGGAAGGAAAGGGGTAGGGATGGCGTGAAAAGCTTAACTTGGGCGGAGTTTAAGGAATTATTCCTTAAGCGGTTCTGTCCGCAGGCGGCGATTGACAGAATCACTGAGGAGTTCCTTCATATGAGACACAAGGAGGAAAGTATTGACACAATTACCGCCATCTTCTATGACAAAGCTAGATTTTGTCCTGATTTGCTACAAACGGAGCGGATGTGGATCAATAGATACCACAGTATGTTGAATGCCAAGTACCGCGAATTTCTTACACCATCTAAGTGTGAGACATTGGCGGAACTTATTGATTGTGCTCGGGAGCGCGAGTTGGAGTTAAAGCGACAGAAAGACCGCGGTGAAAAGCGGAAGGTAGAAAAGGAGACGGGGTCGTCTAAAAAGGGGAAGTTCTCTAACTCACCTACAAAGTTCCACTCAAGTAGGGGAGTTAAGCATTGTACAAAATGTGGGAAAGACCACATGGGTGATTGTTCAACACGACCCTTATCTTGCTACAAATGTGGGAAGCAAGGTCATCTTGCTAATCAATGCTCGAGCCCGTTGAATTTATGTTATAATTGCTACAAACCGGGGCATATTCGGAGTGAATGTCCGGAACTTAAGGGGGCTGGATTTGGTGGAACAGAAAATCGATCTTTTAAGGGGCAAGGAAGTGGGAAGAAGATGGAGGTACCCAAACCCAAGGGTAGGGCCTTTCAAATCACTGCGGAGGAAGCCAAAGTCACACCTGATGTGGTGACAGGTACTTTCTTCATCAATACCTTGCCTGCTTACATTTTATTTGATTCGGGGGCTAGTAGATCATTTGTGTCTACGAATTTTATACACCATTCGTCTTTTGTTGTTGAGAAATTGTCGGTGCCTCTAGAAATAGAAATAGCGGATTCTAAATGCTTTCTAGTTTGTGATGTTTATCGAAAATGTAAACTAACAATCGATGGGGAGGATTTTGATATTGATTTGATACCTATGGTATTGGGGGAGTTCGATGCGGTGGTTGGGATGGATTGGCTTTCGGCTCACGGGGCCGACATTGTGTGCAAACATAAGATTATTCAATTGATGTCTCCTAGTGGACATGAGGTGTGTATTCGTGGGGAGAAACGTGGTGGCATGATCTTATGTTCTTTAATCGAAGCTATGAAGTATTTGAACAATGGGGGACGATCATTCCTTGCTTACGTGGTGGATTCAGAGAAGGGAGTGAAGATGATTGAAGACATTCCTATTGTGCGTGATTTTACAGATGTCTTTCCAGATGAACTACCGGGATTACCTCCCGAAAGGGATGTGGAGTTCCGAATTGATTTGGTGCCCGGGGCTAGACCCATTGCTAAGTCTCCATACCGGTTGGCACCATCTGAATTGCAAGAGATGATGAATCAGTTGCAAGAACTTCTTGACATGGGTTTTATTCGTCCGAGCATCTCACCTTGGGGTGCACCGGTGTTATTTGTCAAGAAGAAAGATGGGAGCTTCAGAATGTGTATAGATTATCGGGAGTTGAACAAGGTCACGGTGAAGAATAGGTATCCATTACCTAGGATTGACGACCTCTTTGACCAATTACAAGGTGCTTCATGGTTTTCTAAGATCGACCTTCGATCGGGATACCATCAGTTGAAGGTTAGAGAGGAAGACATTCCAAAGACGACTTTTCGTACGAGGTACGGGCATTACGAGTTTCTTGTGATGTCCTTTGGGTTAACTAACGCACCGGCGGCGTTCATGGACTTGATGAATCGGGTGTGTCGTCCAATGTTAGATAGGTCAGTCATTGTGTTCATTGATGATATACTTATCTATTCCAAGAATGAAGCGGATCACACTTGTCATTTGCGTGAAGTTCTTGAAACACTTCGTAAGGAGAAACTGTATGCTAAGTTCTCCAAGTGTGACTTCTGGTTACGCGAAGTACAATTCTTAGGACATGTGGTACATGCCGATGGCATACATGTCGATCTTACAAAAATTCAGGCGGTTATGAAATGGTGTCCACCCAAGACTCCAACTGAGGTTAGAAGTTTTCTTGGTTTAGCCGGTTATTACAGGAGGTTTATTCAAGACTTTGCCAAGATTGCTTCATCTTTGACTAAGCTTACAAGGAAGGATACTAAGTTTGTGTGGGGTGATGAACAAGAAAAGGCGTTTCAGGAGTTGAAGACAAGACTAACACAAGCACCGGTGTTGACATTACCGGATGGACCATACGATCTTGTAGTCTACTCCGATGCATCTTATGTTGGTATTGGGTGTGTTTTGATGCAAAGAGGGAAAGTTATTGCTTATGCTTCACGTCAATTGAAGATTCATGAGGTTAACTATCCCGTTCATGACTTGGAGCTTGCGGCGGTTGTTTTTGCATTAAAGATATGGCGTCATTATCTTTATGGGGTGAAATGTACTATTTATACCGACCACAAGAGTTTAAAGTATTTCTTCACACAGAAGGAATTGAATATGAGGCAGAGACGTTGGATGGAGTTACTCAAGGACTACGACTGCGAAATTCTCTATCATCCGGGGAAAGCAAACGTAGTGGCGGATGCTTTGAGTAGAAAGGAGGAACCTTTACCCATTCAGGTAAAAGCAATGAAAATCGTGGTGACTTCGGATCTGGTGAATCAAATTAAAGCTGCTCAAACAGAAGCTTTAAAGGAGGAGAATTGGAAACGTGATAGAAGTAAGGGGTTAGCTCATCAATTGGATGAGGATAGTCGTGGTTTAAAGACAAGGTGGGGTCGAGTGTGGATACCACCCACTTGTCCTTTGAAGACGGCTTTATTGGAGGAATCTCATAAATCGAGATATTCGATTCACCCGGGAGGCACGAAGATGTATCGTGATTTGCGGGTTAACTATTGGTGGCCGGGGATGAAACGAGATATTGTTAAGTATGTTGAAAAATGCTTGACTTGTGCTCAAGTCAAGGCGGAGCATCAAAAGCCGTATGGCAAATTGCAACCTTTGGAGATTCCGATGTGGAAATGGGAGCATATTACGATGGACCTAATCACAAAGCTTCCTAAGACTAGGAACGGTTATGATACTATATGGGTCATCGTGGATCGGCTATCAAAGAGTGTTCACTTTATACCGATTAAGGAGACGTATTCTTCAAGAAAATGGCTGAAATTTATGTTAAGGAGGTGGTTTCTCGACATGGAGTACCGGTTACTATTGTGTCTGATCGTGACACTCGGTTCACTTCACATTTTTGGAAGAATTTTCAGGAGGAATTGGGTACGAGATTATTGTTGAGCACGGCGTATCACCCTCAAACGGATGGTCAGAGTGAAAGAACCATTCAAACGCTTGAGGACATGTTACGTGCGTGTATCATTGACTTTGGGGGAAGTTGGGATGATTTCCTACCTTTGGCGGAGTTTTCTTACAATAACAGTTATCATTCCAGTCTTGGAATGCCTCCTTTTGAGGTTTTGTATGTGAGAAAATGTAGAACTCCCGTGTGTTGGGGAGAAGTGGGACCAAGGGAACTCGCTAGCAAAAAGGTAGTAAAGGTGACAAATGAACGAATTGATCAAATCCGTGCTCATTTAAAGGCGGCACAAGACCGTCAGAAATCGTATGCGGATAAACGGAGGAGGCCGATCGAATTCCAAGTGGGAGACTTTGTGTTGTTAAAGGTTTCTCCTTGGAAGGGTGTGATTCGTTTTCGAAAGCGGGGGAAACTTAGTCCACGGTTTATTGGACCATTCAAGATTATAGCTCGGATTGGCGAGGTTGCCTATCGTTTAGAGCTACCGGAGGAGTTAAGTGGGATTCACAATACATTCCACGTATCTTATTTGCGAAAGTGCTTGGCGGATGAATCGGCTTATGTGCCATTGGAGGATTTGGTGATTGATGATAAACTCAATTATATTGAGAAACCGGTGGCTATCTTGGATAGAAAAGTCAAGCAACTTCGGAATAAGAGATTAACCAAGTAATGGTGCAATGGAAGAACAGATGGGGTTCGGATGCTACGTGGGAGTCCGAGGATGAAATGCGGAAATATTATCCTTTTCTTTTTGAGGTGTAATGAGGTTTCGGGGACGAAACCTTCATAAGGAGGGGAGAATTTGTAACAACCCATTTTGGTGAAATATTATAAATTAAACATAATTGGTGTATGATTGTGTTTATTTTAATTAAAGGGTGTTTTGTATGATTTAAATTATCTTAAATATTATTTGGTGGGTGTTTACTAACTTAACTTAGTTAGTTATAACTAGTTTGATTTAACTAGTAATTGAGGGGCTAGTATTGACAATAGATGAAACTTGACTTAAAAGAGGGGTTTAATGTTGACTTGGTCAACATTTCACACTTTTATGTGTGTGTGTGTGTGTTGGAGACGTGAAAGAGAGGGGAGGACAATGAGAAAAACTCAAGAACTTCAAGATTTGATCAAATTGGAGGTTGAATGTTGATCTGATCTTGAATGCAAGTTGAAATTGGAGTTCTCCTTGCATCAAACAACATCTAGGTAAGATTTTTGGGTGTTTTTGATGGGATTTTCGTGGGTCTCCATGGGGGTGTGGGTTTGATGGGTAAAACCCTCAAATTTGGTGTTTTGAGAGTGTCAAATGTTGTTAATGATGTTGATAATCATGTAGGAACAACTTTTAATTGTTTTCTTTCATGATTTACATGTTATGAAAATGGGGGAATTGGGGTTTTCATGGAGTTGATGAACATGGTGTGTTAAGTAGTGTTTAAAGGTTTGAAGTTGATGATTATCACTATATAGCTATAGTTTGTGGTGAAAATGATGAAATTGATCATTTATAAGCAAATAATGGAGTTATATGGATGTGTTAATGATGAATGATCATTAGCACATGAACTTGTGCATACATGGTGTTTGATGAAATGCCAAGTAGAGCATTTAACTTAAAATTTGTTTAAAACAAATGGTGAGATGTAGTATGTGGTGAATAACATCAAAAAGGGTGAATTGTTATGGTTAAGGGTCATTTGGAATCAAATTAGATTGAAAATGGTGACATTGGGGTGAATGGGTTTATTTTGACTAATTGTGGTCAAACTTTATATTAAACCTATTAGTTGTGATAATAGGAATTGATAGTGAAGGTGTGGGTGAAACCAAACGACCCGAAAAGGAAATTGTGATAGAGGATAGCTCATTGGAATAAGGTAAGTCACCTAAATCTTCTACTTATTATGTGTAAAGGTGTGTACATGTATGAATGTTGTTGAAGATTTGACTTTATGGTGGATAGGTGAACTAGTACTTGTTGTTAGACAATGATAAGCAATAGGTGATATATGTTGCTTGATTATTGTAAACATGGTGTTTCAATACTAGTTCATGATTGATTTGGTGTTTAATTGTATATGTGTTGAATGATTTGAATTAATTCACAAGGTGTGTGAATTGTAATTGAAATCAACTCAAATTGGTGTTTTGAATCACAAGTGGTGTGATCATGACATTGGATTATTCACATGGTGTGTGAATGTCCTTTGTTGGGTGAAATCAAGTTAGTAAAACACAAGTGGTGTGGTTTACTTAACTTGAGAAATCTTGTGGAATAAGATTTCAAAGGAGTTTTGGGTGCAAACGACCCGTTAGTAAATCGTTTGATATTATGACCATGATGGTTATAATTTGGTGAATTAAGGTGTTTATTATGATTATATGGTGTTATATAATGTTTATGGGGGTATTGGAATGGTCGTATTTGAGTGGAATGGGTCGAGATGGTGTAAAACATCAAAATTGGGCGTGCAGGTGGTGCTGGAGTATCATACGCCGGGGGATACGCCGGGGGATACGCCCCCTTCAGCTCAAGAGTTGAAACTTTCTGTGATACGCCTCAAATACGCCCAAACCATACGCCCAGTGTAGAATTTGACCAAAATTGACTTTTTGGGTCATGTAAGCTCGTGTGGGCGGGCATGGTGATCTTACTTAGTTCTAATGAACTAACGGTGACTTAATTATGGTGTTTTCAGGTGAACGGAAGGGTTGAACGTGGTTGTGATCGGATTGCCTCGCAAGGATTCGGATCAAACATCTTTTGTGGTTTTTCTTTGTTGGTTTAAAACAAAGGTTTTTGGTGAATAACTCTAATGTAGTTTTTGCTATGGAATTTTTAATTAACATCAATTATTTTGTAAAGTCCATTCAAATGGGGTGTCTATGGTGTTAATTACAATTGTCGTTTTAAAAAATCTGGGACCTATTTTCATTTGCCGTTTAAACACACGTGGCATGTATTTGGTGGGTTTGGGGCTTATACATCACAAGTTTTAGCATCTTGCTTAATCGTTTTGGAGGAGTATTAATAAAATTTTACCATTTAAAAAAAAGTTGAAATTTCCTTTACCAAACACAATTTCAATTTCTCTTCCCAATTCCAATTTGCATTGTTCCCAATTGCTTTTTTGGCTCCTAGCGCGAAATCATCATGGCACGGCATCGAATCATCTTTGACTATTAAATCATTGCTCTTATAGCCTATCACACTTTCCTTATGGCGCAATTTATTATTATTGGTTATCTCCTGTAAGATCAGTTAAGGCTAATGCTCACCAAAACATCTCTTGAACAAGTCTTGGACTGTCAGAAGACAAACAACTTTCAGAAGGAAAGATTTAACCTTCGGAAGAACGACTGCTTCCGACGGATAATCCTTTCCTTCTGAAAGCTATACAGAAGACTGAAGTTATTGAATCCTTACTCAGCATTAGAGCTTCAAAGTGCTCAGAGCTTCCTAACACCTATCAGCTGCTTCTGAAGACAAAGACTTCCGAAGATTTTCTCTGACAAATTTTTCTAGACAATTATAAAAACAATCAGAGCTACTTTCTCTCATCAAGACCAACAAAGAAGACATTCCGATGATAGTCAAAACCATAGAAATACCAATCAGTTAATGCCTTTTGTAGTTTAGCTATTTATTGTAAAAGTCAATGGAGTCTTTTGTATTAATTGTAATTAATATGGCTTGTCATATCAAGACCATAAAAGATACCAGTTCTAGCATTTATTTGTTTCTAGTATTTTGTCCAGCCTTGTATCCCTACGAGAATACAGCTGTAGATTTTAGTATATAATCCTTCATCTATAACTTAGCAAGTGTGTGTTTTTGGGTGCTTGTGCTTGAGCTAAGATTTGTATCTTTTTTACAGTTGAATGCAATATACTTTAACTTTGATTTTACACTCGTCTTGTGAATTTTTTTCAAACTCTTTGGCAAATCAAGTTAATTGTATTTCCGCATCTATCAATGTAGTAGAAGATACCTTGTGAGAGAGTTGTGTAAGTGGCATAACTCGATCCTACAAGTGGTATCAGAGCTTTGGCTCTTTAACTTAAGCAACTACCCAATCTTAAGTTACCTGTTGTTTTCTTCTACTACTCATTGCTCAAAATTTTCTTGTCGAATTGACTACCATGAACAAGCTTGACACTGAAAATGGCACCCTCAACAAACCCCCCATGTTTACACCTGGCGACTATGAAACCTAGAAGGTTAGAATGGAAGGCTTTATCAAGAACCAGGACTTCAAACTTTATAAGCCTGTTCTTGAAGGACCATTCATTCCAACAGGTGTTACTGTTGGAGCTGGTGGGGCAGTTGTGCCAAAAGATCCATCTCTTTACTCAGACGAGGACTGCAAGAAGATGGAGGTTTAGTCAAAGGCACTATGGCTGATTCAAATGTCCATTCCACACTCTATCATACATGCCTTCAAGAAATACAAATCTGCTATAGAGTTGTGGAACTCTTTATAACAGATGTATGAAGGATCTGATGATGTGAAAGAAAACAAACATGACATGCTCAAGCAGAAATTTGAGAACTTTTGTCAAAAGAACAATGAAAAGATAGTTTCTGAGATCTCTTCCACATGCATGGAACATCTATTCTGTCACCATTAAAAGAATAGAAAATCTCATAACTTTGAAGTTGGGAGAACTCTTTGGTATACCAAGTGCATACCAATTGGAAATTGATGCTCAAGAAGCTAAACAAACAACCTTGGTCCACGTAGGTTCAGCTGCTTTGTATACCCCCATTCACAATCCTCCATTTCAGAACTATCAACCCATATACCATTCAAACTCCACAGCCATCATCATCTTCCAAGAATACCAACACCATCTTCATCACACTCAATTCCATTTTCAAATACAACCCCACTGCTCACTTCTGGTCAAGGAGCATTCATGGCTAAAGAAACTAACTATTTTCACTTTTGTCAAGAAGATCTAGATGGCATCCCCGTGGATGATCTATCAATTACCAGATGTCCATGATTTCATACCGGGCAAAGAAGTTTTACTAGAGAATGTAAGTCTCCAAGCTCTCAACCATCAACCTCAACTCAGACAAGCTACCAAACATCTAAAGCGTCAAGCCGGTCCAACAATGCAAACATTGCAGAGCAACATCATGACTTCTCTAACTGGAGCTTTTAAGCTGACGAAGCATCTACCTTATGGATGTCAAATGACTCCACTTCTACATTTAAAATAATAGATGACATGTGTACCCCTGAATGTCTTGAAAAATTAAATGCTTATAAAAGGTTCAATGCTCAATTCTGTGGTGAGCTTGATTCAATACAATTTATCAAAACAAATTTCTCTGAAGCTGAAATAAATTATAAGGAAAAGACTGAGGAGTTAGAAAAGACAATCTCCAGTTTGAAACATGAAGACACTAACAAATAGTGTCAAATAAACAATCATTTAGAAAAACTAACAACTGCTAAACCAGAACTTGTATTGGCTGAGTCATACATAGACATATTTGTTAGTTAGGGTGAGAAGTTTAAGAAACTTCACAAAATGATTTAGAACCTGAGTTGGTAAAGAAAAAGGGTGTTCGGGTGGGATACAATCACATGAAACCTCCATCTTCTTATACCCTAATGGTGGAGGTTCACTGCTATGACAACTAGTACCTGACCGTCCGACAAGTCCGTACAGTATGTGTACTTTCAACAGTAACTATGTGTAAATACATGTGTGTAAACAGTACTTGTATTAACAGAATTCAAAATACAAGAAACACTTGTAAGTATTTCTATGTAAACTTAAATACGGTAAGTACAACACTCAATTATAAACAATAGTTGTGTGTATTTAGGTGAAAACCTAAGTACAGTTAACACAACTAAACATGAGAAACAACAGAGTTCAAACAAATAACAAGAACAAATCGGTTGCGATCTGATATCCACATATGACAGGAATCAGATGGCCGACAAATCAATGTGAAAACGATGTGATAACAGGATGTTTAGTTGAGTCCGATAGTGAGGAAACACAATTCAAACAATATTGCAGTGTTGTTTTAGAATAACGAACTGATAGTGTGTTTGCGTGGGTGACGATTCACACAAACATATATCTGAGTTTAACGTTCTGAAACGATGACTAAAAAGTAGAAAACAAAATTCGGAGAGCAAAACCATCGTCGTGTTCGTTCGAATGACGATTCGAATGAATACGCGCGATGGTGACGCGATTTGACGAAACGAAAACGAAACACGACACGAACGAAAATAAATTAACAGATTTTAATAAATAACGTTTTACAATTTTGAAACTCATCAAAATAAATAAAATTAACTCCCTTTAAAATAAAACACTTAAATTACACGTATGTAGGACCAAGGATGATCTTGAAAACAACACGAAATCAATGGAAATCTGCTCTACAGCCTCTGGAATAGTGCGGAATCATATTCCAGGGTTTTCCAATCGAAACCAACAGCAACCGTAGTGATTCGAAGGTAATAGATGAACGTTTGAGTAAGAATCGAACACCACGAGCTATGAATCGAACTTGGACAGCAAGAGACACTCAAATCTTCAGGGGTTTGACACTGGAGTACACAGGGAAGAATGAGGGTTCTCCGAAGTTAGGGTTGAAATGATTTTGAACTTGTATTTATAGGCAGTAGACATTCGGCCGAATGAGAGGCCGAAACAACTCATTCGGCGAATGACTTCTGTCGAATAGGTAATTCAGTCGAATGAGTCATTCGGCGAATGACTCATTCGCTGAATATAGACATACTCTATTCTCATTCGGCGAGTGACTTCATACTCTAGAGTCATTCGGCCGAATGAGCAATACTCATACTCAATTAATCAATAAACCAAATCACCCAATCATATAATCAAATAATTAAAACATAAACATTAAGAACAATATAAAAAGACAACTTCCATTAATAACTTGAATTTTACATGATTAATATTACAAAATAGAACTAGGGACAATAAGTGCATCTACAAACTCCCCCTTGGACCTAGTTCAGCTTGTGGAAGTGTCTTTCTTGAAGTACTTGGCAGAAATAGCTTTCCAGTCAGCTCCAGCATGTATCTTGAAAATACTGCAGAGACGGATCACCCTCATGAACTGTAATGCCTGTACCATGTCCTGTACATCAAAGAAGATCTGATGACGATAAAGAGCTTGGACATTTTTGTAGGATAGGTTGGTCAACCACATGGGCTCAAAAATCCTCATGGTCTCCCATTTCTTGTCCTTGCAGAGAACAATCACTGCTTCTCTAGTACGACCGTCATAGTACCACCATCGGAAGCCTTCCATAAAGTCTTGTCGCATCTTCCGCAAAGGAATCTTCTTCAAGACTTTAGGAGGAAGCCACTTCAGGATCACTTTATGTTTCCGGGTGTCTCCATCAATCTCAGGAAGATAATAACGTTCAGGCTGTTGAGGTTGGAAGTTCACCCATCTCTTACGGTACTCGTACTTGATCTGTCAGGAAAACCAGGCAGACATCCCTGAGTCTTCACTATAGAGCATCTTAAGACGTGCTAATTGATTCACTTCAAATCCAGGCAACGTCTTGAAGTCATGTGGATGCTTGAAGTAGTCTATTCCTTTCTCTCTCTTCACAGCATAACATCCGAGGTCATGGAAGTATGCCCAGCTAAGAATCTGACCTCCAGCTTTATAGCCTTTGGTCCTATAGACTTTCTTATGAGTAGCTGGCATCTTCTCTGTACTTTGCTTCTTTAAGACCTCCCAGTAAGCTTCCCATTCCTCTTTCCTTTTCTTCTTGTCATCGGCTTCAGATTTGCTGGCTTTAACTTGTTCTTCCAAATACCTGACGAGAAGATCCTCTGTCTCTTGATCAAACTGGTCAGTAAAAGTAGGCAGCTCATCTTCAGCCGATGTATACTTGGGATACTCTTCATCTGTAATATCCTCCAGAAAAACCTCATCAATATCATCAAAAGGTTCTGGCTCAGGCTCATCAAAAACAGGAACAGAGGCATCATCAGTGATAACCTCATCAGGATTTAACCTGAATAGCTCAGCTATTTGTTCCTTTGGCAGTGAATGATTTCTCCCTCCTCCTTGTCGTAGCTGACTGAGTGTTGTATAATGTCTTGAGCGTCCAGAATCATAGTAAGAGTCTCGTCTAACTGACGTCTCACAGGCACAGCTTCTACTTCCTCAGTCGCTTCAGGTTCGGCTGTCTTTGAGGGAGACGAAGGAGGAGGAGCCTGTGACTTCTTGTCATTGGCCTTCTTGGACAAGATCTCATAAAACGGAGGAGCTTGATCATCATTATCATCATCATCAATACTAGATGACTCAGAAGACCCACTCTCAGATCCGTCCTTGTCTTCATCATCAGATTCAGCATCTTTCTCTGAATCTTCATAATCCACCTGTTCCTCCTCAGACTCTTCTTCTTCTTCATCTTCCTCCTTGTCTGATTCATCGGAACGTGCTGCAGAGCCTTCAATCCTAGGAGTACTATCCTTGAGACTGTCAATCTGATCTGCTAGTCTAGCATTCTCAATCTCTAAGGAAAGTATCCTATCACTAAAATCGGTGACAGTCAAGGCTAGCTGATGATGTTCATCGATGTATTTCAGCAGCTGCTGCTCCTGTTGGGCAGACCTAGCCCTCAGATCAGCCCTTTGATCTGCAGCTTGAAGAAGCAGAGTATCCTGCTCTTCCACCCTCTTGGTGAGCTGAGCAATCACTAGCTCCTGCTACATGTTCTTCTTCTCCTGCTCTAGGCTCCTCTCCATCAATCGAAGTACCATACTGTTCAGTGTGCTCAACTGATCAAACACTGAAACAGTAGGTATAGACATATTAGTCCGTGAAATGGAGGGACCAGCAGATGCAGCAGTAAAAATAGGGGCTTGAGACACAGAGGTAGTCAGAGGGGCAGTAGTGGCATGAACATGAGTTGCCCTTGACCTGGTCAGTGAAGAAACTGAAACAGCTGCTACTGATGTAACATTAGTTGTAGCAGCTGTTGTCAGTTCTGACCTCCTCTGAAAAGAGAACCTTGATCTCTTTCCTCTCCTGGCTCTGGAAGATGTAGACAGAACAGCAGCAGTAGTAGCAGGAGCAGAAGACTGAGGAGGTGAGGGTATATCAAACTCTGGAATGAAAGATGGATCAGTAATCTCTTCTATCTCCTCCTCACTCCTCTTCCTTTTCCTCATCTCCATCCTTCCTCCTACCATCACTTTCTCAAACTCATCATTCTGAGTCTCATCAGAATCAGAACTGTCAGCCTCACCAGCACCAACTGCTCCTTCATCTTCACTTGAGTCCTCAGACTCATCATCACCTTCAGCAGAATGAGGGACTGTAGCATCAAGAGGAGCAGTCACTGTGGAGGTAGTAGTAATCAAGAAATCCAGCTCCATCAGTGAATCAATATCAACCTCCTCTTCATCTGCAACTCTAGAGGTACCAACTGTAGCACCTGCAGTCACATCAATGGTCTCAACCTGTGCAACAGAAGTTTCATCAACTGTGCTCATGACCACAGCGCTCACACCTGCACCACCAGCCTCACTTGCACCTGCACCTGCATCACCAGCACCAATCACACCTTCCCCTGCACCACCAGCACCTTCATCATCATCATTTCCACCATCATCAGCTCCACCATCATCTGGTACAACAAGATCCTCAACATCTGAGTCAGACTCATCATGTCTCCATCTACGACCAGCAGGAGCTCTGTAATCTGGCCTAGAGAGATGTCCAAATAATGATCGAGATGCTGGTTTCCTCTCCTTGCCTCTATATGACATCACCCTATTGAGGGTGAGGTCACTCATGTGTTCCAGCTTGATGACATCAGCATTAATCTTCGGTAGATCAGGTAACTGAGCGTCGATCAACTGCTGCAGGAATCTGGGGTACATCAGGAATTTCTTGTCTCCCTTCAGTGTCACATTCTCCTTCATGTGAGAGAAAACCATCTCAGAGAAGTTGAATGGTCTGTTCAGCACTAGGGCAACAAAAGCACACTGGATTGTCTCCCGCATGTCATCGAATCCACCTCTTCTGGATCCTAGACAGTGAATCAGTACGTGAGCAAGGTACATGAATTGCGGAGACATATATGCTTTGTTGAGAATTCCCGCTCCAAGATCACCTTCGTACTTGCATCTCATAAAGCAACCACGAACTAGATAACGGTCCAGCAGATAAGGCTGATCAGGTGTATCTTGAAAACCACAAACCCTCCTGATATGCTCAGCTGACACAACAACATCATGTCCAAGAACTTTCCTTCTGATCACTGGAGGTTCAGCCTCGCAATCTATATCAGCCGAAGCCCAGAAATCCTGCTGATGAGAACGATATGGCACATGTACAGTCGATATAGCAGCAAAGATCCTCGAACGCCTGAGAAAGGTAATAATCTCAGTGTAGTGCTTGGCGTTCAGAGTGTCAGGATCCAAATGAGCACAAATGTTGTTCTTCGTCACATATTTGTATCCAGCCATTCTGAAAATCATATAAAGACATATTAGAACCATTCATATAACTTGAAAAGTTGAAATCAGATAAAAATCAGAACTTAGAAACATATCAGACTGATTGGCCGAATGACAGTTAAATTTGGCGAATGAACACATTCGCCGAATGAGTCATTCGCCGAATGAACTCCATTTGGCAAGTAGAACACATTCACCGAATTTGAATGAAAGTATGAGTCATTCGCCGAATGAGACATTAGCCGAATGGCGCCTTTCGGCTGAATTTGAAATTTAAACCCTTGATTATCAAAAATTCAAATTAGTCAATAAAACTCATATATCCATGTTCAGAAACAGCCGATTAACAAGTTTAAAACATGCCAGAGTTCGGTTTAAGTCCATTCTGACCATTTATTTTAAGGGCGAATCAAGAAACCCTAAAACCCTAAAATATGATCTGATTTAGATGATTTCATGGTTGGAAATTGATGATATTCGTTCCCCAAGTACCTGAAATGATATAGAACAAGACTATCAGAGGCTGGGTGAAGATCAAACACTAGAACAAGGACCGAATAAGAAAAAGTGAGGTTCGGACGAAAGGGGGCACACAGTTACGACGAAAGTGTATTTGGTCGAATGAGCTTCATTCGGCCGACAAACTGTATAAATAGCCTTGCTCATTCGCCGAATGAGACAGGCGAAAGGTCGGTTGAAACTCAAACACATTCGCCGAATGTGATTTATGAATGAGACATTCAACACACTTCATTCGCCGAATGAGATTTATTTTGTCTGATTGATTCGATCGAATGACTCATTCGCAGAATGAGGTCATTCGGCCGACTAAATGAAATTCACACCTCATTCGGGCGAATGGGAAATTTTAACACCCAAAACACAAAAATTTTTTAATATTTAACATTTTGAACATCAAAATTGTGACAATTATGAAGATATGTCTGGTTGGTTCAGGATTCAGATGTGACAGACATCTGACTCTACAAATGATCATCTAAACTAAAATTGAAAGTAGAGAATTTTTTTGTACTTTTCTAAAACAACAATTACGACTGTACAACTAGTAACTAAAGACAAAGAAACACATGTTTTTGTGAGACGTCTATTGAAAAGATAACACTTGCATCTAATCACATCACATCAGCTTCATTGACTGTTTCCCCTTAGACACATTTATCTTACGATACGATTACTGATATATTTGTCCAATCTTAAACCATACAATACACAACTACCAAATAGGCTTTATGATTACTCATGTTTTCTGATTGAGTTCCCCATTTCATTTCACCATTAAAGATCAAAATCAGTTTATAACACATTTCTGCATATCTTAATACCAGTCATCATAAATTCAATAAGATTTAAAATTTATTATCTTTTTGTAATTTTCTTGTTCTATCCAAATGGACGGCTTCAGCTAGGTTCGTCCCAGCAATATGGCACGTGTATGGAATCGAACTTAATTTGTTCAAGTATTTCTCAAGCTTAATACCAGCTTGCATTTATTTTTCTTCAAGCTTAATACCAGCTTTTTTTTTATTTTGCTTCAAGCTTAATACCAGCTTGTTTTTCTTTTTCTTCAAGCTTAATACCAGCTTGTTTTTGTTTTTCTTTAATTGAAGCCTCATTTGATTCCATGATGACCGGTGTATGCTTGATTTGAGTCAAAAACTATTTCTCACCTAAGTGGTTTCATAAAATGCATTCCACAAATCAGACTTTCTAAGTTATCACAAGTTGATTATTAATTTGTAGAGTTGGCCTATTAGTACATCATATCATAATTTTCTTGTGTGTTCAGCTTACACATTCAATTCAGCTTCTATATCATGATAGATTAAGGTGTCACTTTTTCAAAGAAAGACCATCTCAATTTTAACTTTTTTAATTGTTTTTGGATTTTTGAGTTTTTAAATGTTTTTGGTTTTTCAATATTCAACGATCTCCCCCTAAAAACCTAAAACAGATCATTTGTTAAAACTAGACAAGAAAACTGAAATAAAATTAAATAGACAAAACAAAAACCATCTAAGAAAAGCGATGATCATTTGTTAGATTCAGATGAAGGTAGGACTTCATCCTTTTGGAAAACACCATTAGCCGATAACAGATATAAAAATCTGGGTTTATCAAAAGCTTTTGTGAAAAGATCGGCTTTCTGGTGTTCGGTGTGAATTTTAACGACATCGATTAATTTCTTTTCAAAACAATCACGTATGAAATGATATTTAATGTCGATGTGTTTTGTTTTAGAGTGCTGAACAGGATTCTTAGTGACAGCTATGGCAGCAGTATTATCAACATATATAGGAGTGTTAGAAAAATGAAACCCATAGTCCCTGAGTTGCTGTTGTATCCAAATGATTTGAGAACAGCAACTAGCAGCAGCAATGTATTCAGCTTCACAGGTTGAAGTAGACACCGACGTCTGCTTCTTGCACTGCCAGGTAACTAATCGGGTTCCAAAGAACTGACATCCCGCAGATGTTGACTTGAAGTCTCTTTTGCAGCCACCATAATCAGAGTCACTGTATGCAGTGAGCTCAAATTTATCATCATTAGGGTACCATAAACCAAGATCCGGTGTACCCTTCAGATAACGCATAATCCTCTTGACAGCAATGAGATGGGAGACTCTTGGTTTTGATTGATACCGTGCACACAAGCATGTGGCGAACATGATGTCTGGCCGAGAAGCAGTAAGATACATAAGAGACCCAATCATTCCTCGGTACAAAGTAGCATAAATTAACTCCCCCTTTTCATCTGGGGTAATCCCGTGATTGACAGCCAGTGGGGTACCAGCAGGCTTTGCATCAGACATACTGAACCGGCTCAGTATATCCCCAACATATTTGGTTTGATGAATGAAGATTCCTGCCTCAGACTGATCTACTTGTAATCCCAGAAAAAATTTCATCTCTCCCATTGAGCTCATTTTGAACTTCTCTTTCCTAACCTTTTCAAAATTTTTGCACAGATCATCATTTGTTGAACCGAAGATGATGTCGTCCACATATACTTGAACCAAGAGTAAGTCACCATCTTTTTCTCAAATGAACAGTGTACAGTCAATGACACCTCTTCTGAACCCGTTGATCAGAAGGTGAGTAGACAGTGTCTCATACCAGGCTCGCGGCGCTTGATGCAATCCATATAAGGCCTTGTCTAGCTTGTAAACTTGGTCTCTATGCAATGGATCCTCAAAACCGGGAGGTTGACTTACATACACTGTTTCATTTATCACACCATGAAGACATGCACTTTTTACATCCATCTGATAAACTTTGAACCTTTTGAAGGATGCATAAGCCAAGAAGATACGAATGGCTTCAAGTCTAGCAACGGGTGCAAATACTTCTTTGTAGTCCAAACCTTCTATCTGTCTGAATCCCTGAACGACCAAACATGCCTTGTTTCGAACAATGATCCCATGATCATCTTTCTTGCAACGAAGAACCCATCGAGTGCCAATTACTTTTGCACCTTTTGGTCTGTCAACCAATTGCCAGACACCTAACTTTTTGAACTGAAGGAGTTCTTCTTGCATTGCATCTACCCATGACTCTTCTTTTAAAGCTTCAGTGACAGTACGTGGCTCAACTTGGGAGATAAAGCAGGAATGAGCATAAAAGCTTACATCTGCAAAGTCCAGAATGTCTGCAATTCCTCCTGACGAAAGCTGATTTCTTGTCTTGACCCCATCCAAAGGACTTCCAATAATATTTTCTTGAGGATGAATCCGATTAATTCGTCCAACAGGATGAGCGGGAACTTCAACATGTGGATCAAGATTATTGAGATTCAAATCCTCAAGTCCTGGTACAAGATGGTCAACAGCAGGTTTAGGGGCAACTGGAGGAACTGAGTTGTCGTCTGTGTCTGAGCTGTCATCATTTGTCTGTGCTGTAGGAGTTGAAACAGATGAAGGTTGCATTGATTCTTCAGGTGCATTCTGTGCATCAAATAACATATGAACTGCAACATCTTCATCTGAATACATGGGAGGCATGTTGAAAGAATCAAAAAGACCAGAATAATCAAACATCCAGTCTGGGCCTTTTCCAGGTAGGGGCATAGAATATTTCTGAACATCAACATGGTACCACACCTCCACATTATGTGTTGATGTGTTGCAAACTCTTCTATTTGGAGTGCTGTACCCAAGAAAGTACCCTTCTTCCACCTTTTCATTGAACTTGCCCTGCTCGTGTTTCTTAAGCATCGTGCATGGTGCACCAAATGGTTCAAGATACTTAAGATTTGGTTTTCTATTATGGAGTAGTTCAAAGCAAGTCTTCTCATGTCTTTTCACAATGAGAACCCGGTTCAATGTATAGCAAGCGTTTGCTATAGCTTCATTCCAGAACTGAACCGGAAGAGATGAATCAGCAAGCATGGTCCTAGCAGCCTCAATCAATGTCCTATTTTTACGTTCAGCAACACCATTCATTTGAGGAACATATGGAGCACTAAACTGTTGCACAATCCCCCGTGCATTACAAAAAATCTCCATGTTGTGATTTTTTAACTCTGTTCCATTATCTGTTCGAAGCTGACGAATCTTGAGCTTATAAAGTGATTCAAGTTTGGTAACCAACACTTGAATGCACTAAAACGTTTCAGATTTCTCCTTTAAAAAGAAGACCCAAGAATATCTGGAATACTCATCAGTGATGACAAGACAGTATTGATCTCCAGCGATACTTTTGCGATTTACTGGACCGAATAGACCCATATGGAGAAGCTCAAGAGGAAAATTGATTGAATGAAAATTTTTCAGTTTGTGAGACTGCTTGACTTGCTTGCCTTTCTTGCAAGATACACAGACATCAGACAGCTTGAAATTCTTTATGCTAACTCCCTCAACCATATGACTATGTACCAAGTGATTCATCTTGCGTAGACTCAAATGACCCATCCTCTTATGCCAAAGAATTAAATCTTTTTCTGTTGCCTTTGACATAAAATATGAAGCAGTGGAGGATGTAGTTAAAGCTGTGGCCATATTGAGTACATACAAGTCTTGCTTCCTGGGGGCAGACATCAAGATCCAATCTTCAGGAATTTTCACACCTTGCTTAAGAATGTAGCATTTAGAATCATCAAATAAGACTTTATACTCCTTGTCACAGATCTGTGACACTGAAAGAAGATTATTTTCCAATTGCTTGACATATCTGACTTTATCAAATGAATCTTGCCCATTTGTCAGAATTCCCTCTCCTGTTATAAACCCGCCTTTGTCACCGGCAAAAGCTACATATCCACCGCGAACTGCATTCACATTGGTGAGTAAAGAAATATCACCAGTCATATGCCTGGAAGCCCCACTATCAACAATCCAATTGCTGTTAACACCAGCTTTTGGGGCAACCTGCACAAAGATGAAACAATCAGTTCACTTTGGGAACCCAAGCCTTGACAGTCTTGGGTTGACCTAGTGAGTCTCGAATCCATACATCAATCCATTTACCATATGGAATAGATTTGTTTGAAATAGGTGTATCTGAAATCTCAAAAGATTTTACTTTCCAGATTGCATTTTTATCAAAAGAGTTTTTCAGATAAATGGATGATGGTTTTGTTTGATTAACTTTAATCACACATGGAACATCCAAGTTCTCTAATTTCCCTTTACCCTTGTCTAAAGACCTAACCTGATTGGGTTGTTTGGGTTTTGTTTGAACAAGCTTAGCTACAGATTTTATAGATTTAATTAGGATTAACTGGATTCAGTTTTCTGAATGGCACAACTTTTGGCCTGATCATTTGAGGACAAAATTTAACAATGTGCCCAGGTTTGCCACACTCAAAACAAACCTTTTCACCTTTTTTATGAAAATGTTTTAAATCAGAGAAAGACTGCTTATGTGATTTAAAAACATTTGTTTTAGGCTTGTTCTGACTATAACCCAAACCCTTTTTACCATTTTGAACAAGATTGTCAAACTTGTTCAACACACAAGCTTCATTTTCTGTTGAAGCTTTCACAAACCTTAAGGCTTGATAAATCTTTGAAGAAGAGATTGGGTCACCTTTCATTACAGCAGAAGGTTGATTCTGAGTAGTAATACTATCAGATGAATCGTCAGATTCATCATCAGAATCTGAAACCCAATCTTCAACAGTCCCATCCACCCGAGATTCCTCAGACTTTGAAGAATCTTGATTAGTAATTAGTCCATTTGGATCAATTACTAATTTAGTAGTGACTTGAAAATCCTTAACATCTTTGTCATTTGGTGTATTGACAAAGGTGTTGAGGATAGGTGGAGGACAGTTTTGATAGGTAACTTTTCCATTTCCCTGCTGATCAGTACCCCTACTGATCATGTGCTCAATAATATAAGATGAGCTCTCATAGCTCTTGAGCTTCTGTCCCAAGGTCTCATAGTCACACTCGACTATTGCTAACTTCTTCTTGATCTCATTGATGGTATTGAGATAAGAAGTGATGGCATCTTGCTTATTCAACACTGCAATCTCAGCCTCATGTAATTGTCTGTTTAAAAAAACTAATTTTAGCTTGAAAATCTTTTTCATTAGATTTGAGAATTTTGTTAGCCTCAATACACAAGTCGAGATCGTTCATCAAATCACTATTATGCTTTTGATAAGCAAGGACCTTACTTCTAAGGTCAACACAATTAAAACACTCAGAATGTGAAGATGAACAATCAGTGTATACCTGCTCGGACTCTGATGAAGCAGAAGAGTTTACCATCAACGCAAACTGAGTAGAAGAGTCTTCAATTTCAGCATCAGATTCCTGAGTGTCTGAATCAGTCATGCTATCAGACTCTGAACTTGATGCTTCAATATCATTTATCTTTGTTTCTTCCAAAGTGTTTTCTTCACTGTGATCTTTAACCTGTTGAATCTCAGCCACAATGGCTTTATCTTGTTCTCCTTGATCAGCATTGAATCTGAAATCCCAGTTCACCCCTTCATCTTGTTGTACCATCAAAGCTTTGCTTGCAGAAGAAGATCCAGCTTGAGTAGGAGAATCAATGGGAACTAATCTCCTTTCTGGATTTGAAGTAGTGGACTTCTGATGTTGAAACGGATTCTTGTTTCCAGTCTTCTTTGGTTGCTTGCATTGTCTAGCAAAGTGACCCTTTTCTCCACAGTTATAACAAGTCACAGAAGCCATATCAAAACCAAACTTGGATTCCTTGTTAAGATTGATGTCTTTTCCAGTTGCAGTCTGTTCAGGGTTCCAAACTCAATGATGGCAACTAAACACGAGAACAGCACTTGCCAAAGCCCACATAATATCAATCCTCTCCATATCATCTGGGTCTATTTGAGAATAATCATCATTAGTCAGATAAGGATTGCCAATCTGACCAGCTACTAAACCATCATATGAGCTGACAAGTGTAGATAAAAGACCCATGTGTTCCTTAGCAATCTCCACAGTAACTTTGTCAAAATTATCTATTTTCAGACTGGCAGCAGGTTGATGATGTTCCTTTTGAGAGTTGGTTGAAGAATATGACTGACTAAAATGAATCTGAGCAGAGGATGGAGCTTCAGATGTCTGAGAAACAAAAGTTGTCTTCAATGGAGCATGTGAAGATGATTTCTCAACTATGGTAGTAGAATAGTACAATGAAGGATCTTGAACTTGAGCAACTCTTTTTGCTTTCCACTTGTTATCTATCTCTTGTTCTTTCAGCTTCTGGATGAAATCATTTTATGTCCATATGTGTCAGCATCTGATTCTGCTTTAGTACCATCAAAAATGACTCCCACTTTGGAGGTAGAGCATCTGCCAAACACTGGATCTTTTCCTAAGTAGTTGTCTTGACTTCATGATTGAATAACTCACTCAAAAGATGATAAAATCTAGCAATCAGCTCATCCATGACTCATTTCCCACATACATGAAGCTATTGAATTCCTTTCTCAATGCCTTTGATTTGATACTCTTCAAAGCATCATTACCCTCATATCTTTGTTGCAGTGCATCCCACAGTAGCTTTGCAGAGGTAAACTGTCTAAACTGATGGAAAATATCAGTGGCAATGGACTGGGATAGAATAGCATAGGCTTTCTTCTCATAATCATACAGCTTCCTCTGAGGCTCAGTCATCCGTGTGACTAGCATAGGAGTTCCATCTTCATTCAGAGGCCTCAGATAACTCCCTCAATCATCATCCATAAGTTTGTATCCACCCCATTGATGTGGATCTCAAATCGATACTTCCAATGTGGATAATTGTCTAAGGATAACAACTTTGGAGCTTTTTTAGAGTTCCCAGTCTCAGTCTCAGTCCGTAACAAAGTTTAAATGCGATGATTCTGGTTCGCCATCAGTGCTAAATCTTCCATTTAATCAGAAATGACAAGGTTCAACACTTAGAAAATTTTGCAGAATGATAGCCGAATGAAGATCCTTAGGGCGAATAACGGGAGCAGAATGTGATAGAAGTGGCGAATGAGAGGCTGAGTATGACTGTCTGACGAATGAGAAAAGAGAATGAACCTATTCGGCGAATGAAAGGGTAGATGAAGCTATTCGCCGAATGAGAGATCGAATGAGGGCTATTCGCCGAATGAAAGGGTCAAATGAAGCTATTCACCGAATGAGAGCTCGAATGAGGGCTATTCGGCGAATGAGGCTTATTCGGATGAAACTATTCGGCCGCCATAGACATTCGGCCAATCTGAGGGTTTTTGCAACAAAAATCGTGATAACTTGAGATTTAGACCAAATCTAAGTACCAAATTTGGTACAGAACATCATGGGATGATAATGAACAAATTGGGATAAACTTTTTGACAAAAACACCATGAAAATTCACTGATTTGCAATGAAACAGTAACTTTTAGGGCAAATAGCTTAGGGTTTTTGCATATCTCGAACAAACAATCAAAGATATGATGATTTGGATTGGAAATCGAGCAGAATCAGCCAAAGCTCTGATACCACTTTGTAGGACCAAGGATGATCTCGAAAACAACACAAAATCAATGGAAATCTGCTCTACAGCCTCTGGAATAGTGTGGAATCCTATTCCAGGGTTTTCCAATCGAAACCAACAGCAACCGTGGTGATTCGAAGGTAATTGTCACACCCCGAGCCGGCGGGGTAGGATCGGAGTCCCCGTCGGGCGGAAGGTTCTCGGGGCGCGATATCGAGAGTGATAATCAGAAGTGATCAGATTGTTTACATTGCACATGATATAAATGAGAAATGCTAAATAAAATAGAATTACAAAGTTAAATTACATCAGTAACGTTTATAATTTAACAATGTAAATCTATTGTAAACATCATAAAATGACTATCTTGTATTTACACAAGATATACAAAATAAATTGTATAATGATGTCTTCAAAAGTATGCAGGTCCAAAATACTAGTTTGCTATATGAAGTCCTAGTCCGAACGAAATGACTTCCTAGTTGACCTGTTCGTCACCTGAGAAGTCATGCAAAAAGATCAAGTCAACACATGGTTGGTGAGTTCATATAGTTTTAGTAGTTGAAAATGATTTGAAAACCTCCTTTGGTAAAGACCCTAACCTCATTAACACCACATGTAATATCCACATCGGTATGCTTATATATAGGGCATATGTAAGGGACAAGCCCTAGCCAACATCCCACCACATACTAATATGCATATGACACTGCTGTTAATGACAATTAAGCATTTTTACCCTTAACACAATCCCATACGTTCTTCTGTTTGTTGTCCCTGTCATTACAATCATTTGAAATCCATATTGATTTCACAAGTTCATCACACAATATGATCAACCACACAATTGTATAAACAGTTATAAATGCTTAATTAAACAAGTAAGTAAACATTTAATAAAATCTAAGCCCTTATGATTGGGGCCTTTGGTCATACTCGAGTAGACTAGTCTGTCAATCTAGGTACTTATTAGTTAGGGAATTCAGTAAATATCCTCAAACATAAGACCTACAAGTCAATTAGTCTAGCTAGGACTTCTTGAAATATAGGATTTCTGGATTCAATGTGTTGGCATATGTTATCTCTGATATTTCCCATACTATCCCTTAAAAATGTTTTAATGATTCGTCTGATTATGTCACAAGATGTACTTGATGTGTTGATCATAGAATACAAGATTCATTGATCGATTGTACACTTGATTCGTTATTCAACAAACACTTGGTTTGTAGAACATTGAATGTTGTCTTTGCAAAGATTGTTTTGTTAATGTCTTGATGTCCCACACTTGTTTTGTCAAAATGTTTGATTTGATTCCCTGAATTCATCCACTTGATTTGTCAAAATGTTTGATTTGATTCCTTGAATTCATCCACTTGATTTGTCAAAATGTTTGATTTGATTCCTTGAACTCACACCCTTGTTTTGTCAAAATGTCTCGTTTGATTTGTTTGAAATGTTTTGATTTGTTGAAATGTTTAGTTTAACTCGATTACTCACCTAATTTATAAGTAAATCGATTAGTAAACCTGCATAAAATCTTCCTAGACATGGTCTAGTATAACATTTATATATATGTAAAACATATAAATTTTAAAAGCATTTAAGTAAACAATTTAAATAAACAGTTTACGCATGCTTCTCAGCCCCGCGTTTTAAAACAAAAATGTTAGAAAAGGGGCAATGAACTCACCTGTGTTGCTATGTAATTTGATCTAACACAAAATGCGCGCTCCTGTATGTAAGCTAAGTTTCTTCAGTTCCTGAGTTATTGTAATAGAATCCGTATATAATAAGTACGCATAGTAGTCGTTGTGCCTAAGACTTTGAATATTGTTGTGTGTGCAACTAAGTGTCTTAGTACTAGGTGTATCTAAGATCTAATCTATCTTAATTACCCTTTTTGATCCCCAAATCCCATAGTTAGTTACAATAACCTACTTTTATTTTTTTACAAAATTTGGGCAAAGTTTCCTTTGTTTTTAAAGCAATTCCAGACAATTAAATTGTCTATTTTAACCAATCCCAATTCAATGCCATTACAATTAATCTTCATAACTAAATAAACTTTAAAAGAAACCAATAACAATTATAAATTATATTTCAAATTAAACAAGATTTTAGAAAGTTATCAACTCTAATTGAAACCATTCACAACTTCCGATTCTATATTAAGAACATCCTCATTTGAAATTGAATAGACAGTTAACATGTGATGGACTTTATCCAATCCCATTGGGCCCAACTTAAGCCCAATGACAACCTTTTGATTCTTTCTTGCTCATAATCAAAATTGTTGGAACCATACGACCTATATGTCCATGTTATTCATATAAACATCTCATTTTAAGTTGTTATTGCATGTTAGAAAGATATCTTGATATAGAAATCCTTACTCCATACTCCCATGCAACTTCTACATTTGTTTAAGCCATGCACACCCACACATCTTAACCCATGCATGCAACTTATTGGATCCATTCTTTGTTAGAAACTTAGGTTAATGACCAACTACCCATCTCTTATGCTCTTATCACTATCCTTGATGACCCTTTATTCCGAATTAACCTAATTGAGCAATAATTATGTTCGACATAACAGCTAGGGCAGCGAACCTATGCTATGTTTGACTAGGGTTCGGCTCAAATGGAATTAGACGAACCTATGTGTTCCAGGTAGGGTTCGGCTAACACCTTGAATCCAACGAACTCTTAGGGTTCGTGGCTCCAATAAAATGTAGCATAGGGTTCGGCTGACTTAGCAAAGGTTCGGTTGAGGATTCGTTCGCCTGGGTTCGTGAGAATGCTAAAAGTTTGGTCATGCAAGGTTCGGTGAAACCAGGCTCGTAGGTTCGTGAGGTTACAGGGTTCGGTGCAGGAGCCTTATGTCGTTGCAGGGTTCGTTGCAGAAGCTACATAGGTTCGTTGCAGGAACCATGCAGGGTTCGGCTGTATCATGTGGCTCGTGTAGGGTTCGGCCAGCGAACCTGCATCACCAACCAGCTCCTTAGCCCCACGAACCTGTAACTTCTTCCCCTCTCTAGTTTCCAATCTGTTACAACTCGATTTCTAGAACATCCTAAGTGCTAAATATGGTTTATTCCAAGGTTATCTAGTGCCCAAACTCGATTATAATCGCAAAACCACAAGATTCGTGAAAACCCTATAAAAACCGAATTTAAAAATGGTTATTTACCTTAGATCTTGTGGATAGAACCTCGAAATGCTTGTACTTCCGTGATCTACAAGTCGAAAGGATCGTAATGGTACCAAAATGACTTGAATCCGCCTTGAAACGAATGAGATCGTCTAGAGAGAAGGTGGAGAGCACACTTTTTAGAGAGAGAATGGGGATAAACGAAAATGAAAGGGGAATTTGGGTCTTGGTGGTGGTTGTTGGGTCATAAATGACCACATTAAAGGGTGGAAACACCCGGTCGTTCGATCTCGTTTGGTTTCGCGTAATATGCCGTTTCGCGTGATTTTCGCGACAAAACGACACGATTATAAAATTAGAAATCTTTTAATTATTTTAGGTTGTGATTCCTAATAAATTAACTAATACTTTTATTTATTTAAATTTTAAGACATTAGTTTACTGTTTAAATCGAAATGTACGGTCGTCGCGCGTACTCGTTCGAATCGTCACCCGTACGAACACGACGATAACTATACTTTTCAATCTTGTTTTCTAATTAAAGAATATCACTCAGAACGTTAAACTTTCAGATTTATTCGTACAGACATAGCCTTAAAATGAAGGGCGAGGTTCAAACGAGGAAAGGCTTACGGTGGATACCTAGGCACCCATCGTCACCTATACGAATAACCCGTCAATTTAGCATTCACGTAACAATATTCGTGTGTTTTGTTCTATAAAACCTCACATACGTTTATACATAATAATTCCTAAGCAAATAATCACATAATGGTTCTGTGTTGCCAGATAATTATCCGACTCAAGAACCATTGTTCTGAACTGTGTTTCTGTTAAATGTGTCTGAAACTGTTCTATGACAACTCACCATGATAATGATAAATGATATGAATATGAAAATTACTGAAATGTGTATGATTCATACCTGTTTTACTGTTCATGTACTGTAGAGATCACTGTTCCGGTAACGGTTCCGGCACTGATGTTACAGTAATAGATGAACGTTTGAGTAAGAATCGAACACCACGAGCTATGAATCGAACTTGGACAGCAAGAGACACTCAAATCTTCAGGGGTTTGACACTGGAGTACACAGGGAAGAATGAGGGTTCTCCGAAGTTAGGGTTGAAATGATTTTGACCTTGTATTTATAGGCAGTAGACATTCGGCCGAATGAGAGGCCGAAACAACTCATTCGGCGAATGACTTCTGTCGAATAGGTAATTCAGTCTAATGAGTCATTCGGCGAATGACTTCATACTCTAGAGTCATTCGGCCGAATGAGCAATACTCATACTCAATTAATCAATAAACTAAATCACCCAATCATATAATCAAATAATTAAAAATAAACATTAAGAACAATATAAAAAGACAACTTCCATTAATAACTTGAATTTTACATGATGAATATTACAAAATAGAACTAGGGACAATAAGTGCATCTACAGCGTAAAATTCCGGAAACGCGACAAAAACACAAACCGAGCAACCGAAACGAACCCCAATACTCCCGGAGTATAAAAACATCAAATGAGGCATTTCCCTCATAATTCCATCAGCTCTCTCTCTCTAAAACTCACATTCACGAACCCTCTCTCTAGGAGAATCACTCTAACTTGCTCGTTTCTTGACGGATTTGGGCTTTCCTGGTGTCCACGCATAGCCCTTCATCTCCTCTACATAGAAGTACAACAGATATGGAGAGTTACCCACTGAAAATAGAGGTATTGAGCTTGAAAGATTCACGAAAATAGGGTTTTTATGTCTAAGGGTCAACCACAGCCTAAATCGGTTAACCCTTGTTGCCTTGAACCATACGACCATGAGCAGCTACATGGCATCACACTAGTCACGAGCATAACCTGCAAATTCATGGGTTTGAGAGGGAGGCCGAGCAGTAGTTAGGGTTACAGGTTCGTGGGAGCAACAGCAACTCAGCCGAGCCATCATGGTTCACGAAATTGCCACATCCACCGAACCTGTGACTCCTTGACTGATCATGGCCGAACCTTCTTACAAGCTATGAACCCAGATGCGGACAAACCTTCACTTTACACAAGCCTGTTAGCATCGCCGAACCATCCATTCGCGATTTTAGCTACCTGCCGAACCTGGATACAAATTGCCAAACCCTTTTGCTGCGAACCTGTGTGCATGTGTTACTGCAACGAACCATCCTGATGAGCCGAACCTTTCTATGCCGAACCCTCCTAGTTGCAGCGAACCCTCGTACGCCCAGCCGAACCATGCATGGCCTTCGAACCCTCGACGAACCTGTACTGAGCCAGTAGTCGAACCCTACACATTTACGAACCATTCACCTTGACCACCGAACCATTTAGGAAACAATGAACCTCCTACATACATGGAACCATGGGATGTGAACCTCAGCTGGGGCTAACCTCGGCCGAACCTATGCCGGCAACCTATCAGCCGAATCCATGGTACATGCGAACCTTTGAAGGCGGCGACCCATCCCTTGTTTCATCGGACCTGTGAGTTTCATGAGATAAGCGAACCTAAGTTTGGTTCAGCCCAGCCTAGCTATTTGGCCCACAACATCTAAAAAGCCTTGCATTCTATTCGGCTCACTTAAACTCATGCGGCCCAATTACATTATAACCAGCCTATCTCCATGCGGCGGGCCACCCTGACTATTTCGGCGAGCATTTATAACACTTGGCACAACCGTGGCCCATTTCACCTATTTCGGCCCAGTACCATGTGGTTTCTTTTGGCCCAACAGTAGTCCACACATGAATTATTTGACTTGAGACTATAAATTCGGCCCATGTAATTATTCAGCCCACTTAGCTCAAAAATGATGAACAATAACCTCAAATCAAACTCATAGTTGACATGCATGGATTTCCTAAAATTAATACAAAAGTGGTAAGGGAATTGTTTAATAATGTCCCTAAAACTTAGAACCTTACTTTTGAGAAACAAGGACACATGATCTTTGTTGGGTTTTAACAAGTTTATCAAAGCCATTTTAACCATTTAAAATGTAAAAACGCAGCGGATATTAGTAGTTTAAAACTTGTTTTAAACGTTCATAAACCATTTTATGATTAACCCGAATCAAAGGATCCATATGAGGATGTTCATGCTTACAAACAAACATAGTTAGAAACAAGAAAACTACCTCCTCCTTTAGAGGGTGTGATTCTTGAAATAGATGATAATTCTTGAATGAAATCTCCAAAGGATGAAGACCACAAGCTTGTATACCCACAAACCTACAACAAACACCAAGTTGTGCTAGGATTGAACAACATAGAAGAACCACAAAACTCTTTTTTTCTCTTGCTCTTGGTCTTGGCCGAAAATTACAAGGAGAGAGGGGATGAGAGAGTTTATCTTGTGTGAGAGATTCTTGTATGAGAAAAGTGTGTAATTGCATGTCTCATGAATGGCTAGTTAAAAGGTGGAAAAGCATGTGTGGGATTGACAACTCTTGGGTCATGCATCTCTTCACCAATGAGATACCTCCCACTTGCCTTTTACCATTTCACCTTTACCATTTTACTTTTAACTAACTTAGTCATAGTAAAAACCAATTTAACTAGTGACATTTAATTAGTTACTTGTTACATTTTATTTAAACTTTATTAATGTTATTTAACCAATTAAATAATAAAATAAAGTTATCTCTCATAAATAAATTACCCAAGTAACTATTAATTTCACAAGTGCTTCTATTTGGAAAACACAATTTTTCTAAGTGTTGTTATTTAATTAATTGATCATATCAATCAAATAAATATAGTAGGTGTCTGTCTAGTTTGTTATTGGGTATGACCCGACTTGGATCATAACATACTAGCCACATCAATTTGTTATGTCTCTTGGGCAGATAGAACCAACAATCTTTTGGTAATAGACAAGGATAGTACCAAATTCATTTAATGTATATTAAAGGATCATGATTTTAATCTAACATCTAAAGTTTTACATATAGGACTTCTAATATTGAGACCTTGAGCTATGTTCAGCATGAAATCCATAACAAAGTGAGCTAAACCAAACTTAATGGGTTAAGTGAAATAAGGACCGATGGTAATTGAAACAAGGGTCAAACGAAGACAAATGCCAATAAGTGATAATTGACTTAGGTTAACACAAACACATGCAAACACATACTCCAGAATCATACTTACAAGTTACAAACAACGTGTAAACAAAACAGGATCGTGAAATCAACATCAAGTACAATCAAGAGCGCGTGCATTTCTTAAAGCTAAGTCAACCACTTCAAACATAAGGTGAGTTCATATGCCCCTTTTCTTTAATCTTAACTGATTTTAAACTCTCGGGGCTGAGAAACATGTTTACTTTTAATTATTTAAAAGTTTTGCTTAACATATTGCTTATACTTTGATTTAGATAATATTAATTTGTTTATTATCGCTTATCATTGTATGCATGCTTGTATGATCGTGATATGACAGGGATAATCAGATGAACAAGATAATATATCTTCATAATTCATCAACACATTAGAATAACATAGTTGTAAGGTTTTATCTTATAACACTTAGTTATTCTTACATGAACAAGCATTGGGAAAATTCATACATGAACAAACATTGAGAACAATTACAGAGAAACATGATTACACAACAAAACACATGAATGATTAGAAGATAATACATCTTCTTAACACCATTCAACAATATAATTAACTCAGTGTAATAAGTCAAGTACTTATAACACTTAGTTTACAACCTAAAACATGTTATGCGATAACATGGAGCATTACTTATCCACCACCTGCTCACTTAAGGGTAATAAGACTTGTTCTTACTACGGCTTAAGGATTATATGGTGAACATATGGATTACAATGAATGATAACCATGATAACGTAACTTCATGATAACAACATCATTCACACAATGATTAACATAACGTAATAAGACAAGTTCTTATTTAACCTTGTTAATCACATGGAGAACATCCCACATTGAGAACAACAACAACATCGATGTACATCATCCATCGTTACCTGTGGACTAGTAGACTGAGGAATTTATTTTCTATCATGTCATATTATTAGTAACAGTTTCGATGAAGACAATGGGAACACATAGTGGCAGAGGTAAATCAAATGCATTGCAATCTGATTACGTGAGGATTGCAATGGATTTCTTTTAGGCTCTTTGCACTACAAGTTGAGAACAAATGACAAATTGTTAACTAACACTTTTAATAACTAAAAGTGAATCAACAGTTAACCCCACAGACAACCGAATAATACAAGGAACAGATTAAGTAAATCTAATATCCTTAATACATGCAATGGTTATCAATACTTCGGTTTGATATCTACAACTCTATTATCGTATTATTCTATACATGATATCACAGGTGATCAACAATGAGACGAACATGTGAAATGGGAATGGAAATCCATAGTTGTATTGCAAGTAGTGTGGGATTTGAATGAGCATGTGGTGGGATGGCACCTGGGCTTGACCCTTTCGTTTGCCCTATATATAAGCATGCTTGATTGGGTTTCATACCGCTTGTACATACAATTAGGGAGAGTCCATTTGGGTGAACAGGTGAATCAAACAATATTACAAGCAACATTATTAACATTGTGATTGTGCATGTGAATGAATCAAGGTTTTCAATTAACGTACTTATGAACTCACCAACCTAGTGTTGACTTTGTTTAAATGCATGTTTTCTCAGGTGAAGAACAGGTGTAGGTACGTACATGAAAAGATTAAGCTAGTGGACTTTTAGAAGACCTAGCTTCATTTTGTGTTTCATGCTTTTGGTGACCAGAACAATGAATCATCTTTTGTATATCTTGTACAGATACAAGATATAGTTACATTGATTCTTTTGATAGAATTACATGGTTAAATTATGAACGAAACATTGTAATTTAATCTTGTAATTATATGTCATTGATGTGTTAGCATTTCTCATTTATTTATCATGTGCTATGTAAACAATCTGATCATCTTGATTATCACTCACGATATCGCGCCCCGAGAACCTTCCGCCCGACGGGAAAACCCGATCCGTACCTGCCGGCTCGGGGTGTGACAATTGCAAACCTCAAGCAACTATTGTGTATGATGAGGTTTTGGACATACACAAGATTTATCAATAAAATGATTCATCTGACGTTAGCCTTACTCACTCAATATGTTCATCTGAGGATGATGTCCCCGTTTCGTTTGAAAACCAAAAATCAACTTTAAAACACAAGAAAAGAAACAAGAAAAAGTCACAATCTTTTATTAAATCTCAGTATGTACAAACGAGGAGTACATCCTCAAGTGAATATGTTACTTGTCCATCTGACAAGTCACATAGGGCAAGATCAGGTAAGAAGAATGCTAGTAAAGCAAAAGTCTATGTAAATCACTACAAAAAAGGTCATGTTGGTATCTCCAAGTGAAAGTCAAGCCAGTCCAGTTCAGAGAAACACATATCATTTTTATCAGCAAGAAAGAACCTTCAAATTTCTTCCAAAGAGCAACCAATGTGTCTAGTTTGTGGAACAACTAATCACTATGCTGCTGATTGCTTCTTCAATCCAAGAAGCAGAAGGAATTCCAAACCATGCAGAAGCGAAAGCGCACATACACAGAATCATATACCTGTTAATAAACTTTTTTTGTATGTTTTCCTATGTGCTAATACGTGTAATTAGTACATATTAGCATATATCAGCACATATACATAAATATATGTCTGAAACAATCTTTTTTGTTTGTTGTGCTATGTGTTAATATGTGTTATTAGCACATCATAGAACATCTTCAGTCGGTTCGTCCATTTGTACGTACTCATCCATCGAATTTTGCAAATGCAATTCAAAAACTCAATGGCTGTGATTCTTTTTATTCGTATCTGAGATTGCGAATTCGTTTTTTTTTATGATAATACATGATATAATGTTAATTTTTGGAATAGGTTGGATCACTAAAATAATTACTCACTTTCCTATTTTAATGCAAAATTTAAAAATCATTTAAATACAAATTGTTTATATTACCCTTTTATATTAATTAATTAAAATGCCACATGTCAACACTTTATTGGTTCCTACCATTTTTACAAAAAAACTCTATTTGTGTGTGAACATACTCCTATATATATATATATAACATATTAAAAAAACGCCATAAAAAGTTAGTTTAATTTATATTGGAAAAAACACAAAACATACGGTTCGTTAAACCCGGTTTAAATTGTTATTTTACTTTTAAAAATATATTAATATTATACTCGTTAGAAAGATAAAGAAATGCTCGATTTTATGGTATAGTTTTTTTTAAAAAAAGACTAACGTATAAAATAGTTATAAACGTTTAAAAAAGATAGAGGAAAATGCATGTGACTTGCATGTGTAGGTTTTTTGCAAGATCTTTTCATTCTACATCTACTGATGGTTTTAACTTATAATTATTAACGAAAATATCACCAGATTAATCTCAATCACAAACCATGTGATCTAATGATTGAGATTCCTTCTTAGACTTTTTAGGGTTTTTATCATTTTTAGCCAAACCTTATAACATATATATATATATATATATATAATATATATATATATAGGGGGAGGTTCTATTGAAAACCTTCATATTTGAGAAAACTAAGAAAACTAATCACAATTGTTATTAATCAATTTCGTTTTTCGTTTTTTATTTTTAGATTTTGTTTTATTATAAGGTTATATTTATTAACAATAAGAAAAAAATAAAAAAATATATGTAATTCATGTTATTACATATATGTAACTCATTGATTACGTATATGTAACTTCTAAACTACATATATGAGTTACATATACGTAACTTTATTGGTTACATATACGTAATTTCGTAATCTACATATTTTTATTAAAAATTTTTGTTTGTTTATCACATTTCTAAGCTAATAATAAAAAATCATGTAAAAAAAAATTTAAAAATTGATTGGTTAGTAGGAGTTTTCTTGATTTCTCCAAAGTGGGGAGTTTTTATTTGAACCCTCCTCTATATATATATATAGGGAAGGGTTCAAATACTAACCTTCCTTACGGCGCTAACCCATTAACTTTGCCAAAAAATAGCCGAATCTTGAATTTTTTTTTTAAACATCATTGTAACACAATTTGAACACCATGTTCAGTTTTGAGTTTTGGCTAATTCATCACCGTTTGGGCTCTTACAGTACTGTAGGTGTTTAAATATTTAAAACTTACAGTACTGTAGCAAAAACCTTACAACGATGATATCTTTTAAACGGTGATGAATTAGCCCAAACTCAAAACTGAACATGGTGTTTTAATTGTGTTACAATGATGTTCAAAAAAAAAATTCAAGATTCGGCTTCGTTTTGGCAAAGTTAATGGGTTAGCGCCGTAAGAGAGGGTTAGTATTTGATCCCAATCCTATATATATATATATATATATATATATATATATATATATATATATATATATATATATGTCTCGTTATGAGTTCTATCTATTGTTAATTTAATTACAGTTTATTTAGTAAATATATTTTTTAAATTTTTTATTTGACATTGTTTGTCACGTTAAGTTAACATCTTCTCAACGTTACGCCAAAGTCTAATATCTCGACGGATATCACAGGGTGTGACATAATTGTCCTTCGATCATGTTTCTTAAACAACTTGGATTGCATTAAATAGAAAGAATAGTAATTAAAATATATAAAGGGGAAACAATGCTAAAATTTTAATCGATACTAAATTGTAAACTAACACGAACATGTCATGTCTATTTCGGTTCATAGCTTTGTGCATAATTCTTCATGCCTCTTAGTAACAAAGCTTGATACTGTGTAGCTAATTTCATTATAGTCGTAATATCTTTACTTGTGTTTAGCAGAATGTTTATAAGTATTCTTTGGTTCTAAAATTACTGTCGGCAATCCACCAATTTTGTACATTCGTATTTGGAACGTCCAAAAGCTAGGTAGGTAGCTAGATATAACGATCGAGACTTCTTTTTAAAGCCAGAAACAAATACTACAAAATAATTAACACAAAGCCTAATCAGAACATAAAGTCTTAACCCTATGTCTGAACATATCCTAGTGTCTACCCATTAACCTCATATGTCTTACTTATTAGTTTAAGTTTCTACAGGAAAAAAGCCTTAGCTCCCTGATACCATAACTGTAACACCCTAACCCAATTAGGGCTGACTGTAAGGTTCTCTAAGGCTGATGCATATAAAAACATCTCTGGATCAAGTCATAATCTATTGGAAGAAGCACAACCACGGAACAACAAGGATTAGCCTTCGAAAGGACCATTGCTTCCAAAGGATAATTCCTTCCACTGAATACAACTTGTTCCGTGGAGTGAAAGCCTAAATCGATCATTGCTTCTGATCGACCATCAGTACTTCTGATCATCACTGGTTTACAATACTTCCGATCTTCAGTGGTTCCCAAGACAAAGACTTCCGAAGACTTTTCCCTGACAAAGATTCTCTTTACTATAGGAAAAAAACATATTTGCTTTCTCACACTCAGAATAACAGAGAAGACATTCCGATGTTAGTCAGCAACAAAGAAGATTTGTCAAGGCTACAAAGATACTAAACAGTTAATGCATTTTGTTGTTTAGGTCTTAATTATAAAAGTCAATGGAGTCTTTTGTATTGATTTTAATTATTATGGCTTAGCCTGTCAAGACCATAACAGATACTAGATTAAGCATACATTTGTTTCTAGTGTTTTGTCAGGCCATGTATTCCTACGAGGATACGGCTGTAGGTCTTAGTAATTAATCCTTCACTTGTTAGTTAGAAAATCACGAGTGAGTGCTTGAGCTAAGTGTTCTAATTCTAACAGTTGAATGCAATATACTTTGACCTTGAATTTACTATTGCTTTCAGTATTTTGCTTAAAAACTATTTTTACAAAACTAAGTTGATAGAATTTTCGCAACCATCAACTTTGTAGAAGATAACTTGTGATAAGGGTTGTGTAGATAACTCAACTCGATCCAACACTGACGTGTCACTTATACAGAGTTCAGAGTCAATGCAACAATCCATAATTTATATCCAAGCATTATTAAAGTCTTAATTAATTAATCAAACCAAACATAAATAAAATTTATAATTCATTTATTACAATATTTAACTGGATAAGTTCTTGATTTTCTTTAAACACTCTCTTTTCAGTTCCTCGCTTGCTTTACTTGATTACCTATACAAAACATAATAACACAACAAAAATATGACTGAGCCAAAGAATGCTCAATAACGGGTAAACATTAGTAATTAAAAGAAGTTCAGAAGGTGGTGAATATAATCAGAATAATGATCAGAAATAGAAATAGAAACAAAACAGTAAACAGTGTCTGACTTGGATAATATATAACCTTTTAGAAACAATAATATATATTATAATGTAAGTCAAAAATAGTGGGAAATCCAAGAATATACCACGAGCCGACTGTACATACAAAAGTGTAAGGTTCACAGGTAGCTACTTCCGCTTACCAGACACATGAGATAGTTAGTGTTGGCATACAGTCACTATCACACATAAATCAGAAGGTACAGTTTAAAATTATCCTAAGACCAGTACATACGCTTCTCCTAAATTCAGTAAGGGCATAACTATACTATCATAGTACTAAATAGAGACGTCGTGAAGTCAACTAACCACCACGAGTAGTTCCACATCATTGTTGCCGCCAAGGAAGGTCTGTAGTCATCCTTATGGGTAAGGGCATGCTCGGGTAATAGATCATAAGTTCAGTAGGTGTGACACCCCAGAAAAATCCAAGTCAGCATTTGATTTAATTAAACATTTATTTTATTGATAATTGTATATGTGGCACTAGAATAGTTTAATTTAGTGTGACACGTGGCATGACGGTACGAACACTGGCACAAACAGGATAATCCGATCAATTATCGTAAAATGCACACACATGTCGAAATACACGAACGTTGGTGAACGTTTAGCACACCGTGTAACAAAAACACTCACGAAACACTCATACATCGAACTTAAAAGTTCAAACGATGCCGAACGATAGTCCGTAAGCGTGAAAATGGCAACGAACGGATCAAACCATTGAATTGGGCCAATTGGGCTCTTCTGGAACCCGTCGCGGTACGCGAAGGCCCACAAGGAACCCACTTGGTGGTACGCGACAGGCGGGCGGGGATTTGAATCCCGGATTTCTTCATGGTACGCGAAGAAATCCAGTCAACAAAATCTTTATAAATCCAAGACAAATCATATCCTACTCTACTCTCATCATTTTGTTCGGCCAGGCATGCTTTCTCTCGACCTTCTTCTTCCTCCAGCCCCCCTGTAACAGCCTTGGAAGCCATTGTTACACCCCTTTGAAGCTTGGGAACCTTGAAGGAAGCTCTCTAGAACCTCATCCTTCATCACCACCTTCTTTGTTGCTAAGGAACCTGTTGTATATGAGCATCTAGTAGCCTTCCAGCTCGATTCAGCCATCATCTCAGTCATTTGGAAGCATTCAAAGGTAGTTCTATACTCAAAACACACCTTCCTCACATCCACACCCGCATGCAAGGGGTAAAACCCACATGCAAGCATCTATAATGCAAACACACGAAATTTCGATCTGGGTTTGTTGATTTAGATGTGTTTCTTGATGATCTATGATGTTTAGATGATGATTTATGACGATCTATGAAGTTGTGTAAGTAGTAATGTTAAGATTTGGTCATGAACAAGTGAAAAGCCCACATGCATGTATGATCCATGGCATGTGGGATGATTTTGGATGTTTGTAGATGATTATTGATAATGTATAAGTGTTTTTGCAAGATTAGACCATGAACTTGATGGTTAAAATGTGATTATATAGCAAACTTGCTATTTTTAGTGATTTTTTAGTTACAAGATAGTGATTTGGTGAAAATGATGAACATGCATGTATATAGATATGTTTTTTGAGGGATAGTATGATGATATGAATGCTTAGAATGTATCTTTGATGTTGATTGTAATTATTCGGGCATAGTTACTATTATTAGTAACTTTTATAAACCAAGTCTTGATAAATGGTAATATGAATGATGTTAGTAACCTGCATGAATGTGGATTTGCTATTAGAATGTTAATAGGATGATTTGGATGCTTGAAATGTGATGTTGATAATGTTTATGGTCATATTTAGCTTGATTACTATTTTTAGTAACTTTTGTAGTCGAAATATTGATCGGTGGTAATTGTGACTATATGAGCATGTTTGAATGATGTTAAAAGGATTATTTGTGGTATAAAAATGGATTAGAAATGTTTAGGATAGTTATTTCTATGCAAAACTACAAAGTTACTATTTATGGTAACTTTATTTTTACAAAAACCGACTTATGAACACTTTGTATGATTTGAGCATGCTAAACGATTTAATATGATATAATATTATCCCTTATGATAGTCTAAGGCATCCCATTATGGTATACTTAAGCTAAGTAAACATAGGTTACTTATAATCTATGTTATTCCTCTATGGAAGTCCTAACTAAGGTAAGCATATGTCATTTTACAACTAAGGCATTCGTCTATGGTAACATATAATATAAACATGAAATGTAACACACAAAGCACAATACAACATGTAGCACATAAGCATATAATTGAACATATCAAAATTAATATGAGATAACTCATATTAGGGGTTTGCTTAGTCATAGTCTAGGTCACCACTTCTAATAACCTAAATCCCTATAATCATGGCTCTGATACCAATCTGTCACACCCCAAACAATGGCGGAAAACATTGGGCACGAGTTTGATTGTTCAAAAGCTCATGGGCTACTATTAAAGTTTTAATATTTAAACATCCATATTAAAATATTCAATCCACTATTCAACATTCAAACATAGAAATCAAATCCAACATTACATAATCAAAGTTCAACATAACATAAATTGTTTTATATTATTAAACTAGGTCCTCTAAGCCTAGCTTATGCCTTCCCATTTTCAATTACCTGTCACATATGTAAAATACAATTTGTCAACTATTTGCATAGTTGGTGAGTACTCATACAAGTTATAATATGTATAAATATATATATAAAGAGATGCAATACTAAGTCCAAATGGTAATAAGCCTAAGTCTATGTTCTTACAAGTATTCTAGAAGCATGCTAAACCTATGAATTCATAACAAGTCATCACAAGTATTTGTCATTCAATCATGTATAAGTAATCAAGTTCTCCACAATGTCATTTGTCCTTTACAATTGTCCTCAAACATGAGACATAACATAACTTATAAATCAAGGTTAGCAAGACCTTAATTAAAATTAGTTAGTCTACAAGTTTGCAAATGTACACTTTTCACCTTTATAACACTAAGACCAAAGTCTAAGCGAAGAAGGTATATAACCATTCTTAGGCTACTTTGTGTATAATGAATATGCATACAAGAATTCCAAGTCATCACATGTTCTATCATTCAAGTAATCACACAACACTTAAGGCGTCTATACCAAACTAAGTAATTTGCATCATGTTTTGACTCTAAGAATACATTGAGTTGATAAAGACATATGTGACATTCCCAAAACTTACAAAAGTAAAAAGGGAAGTATGAGAATAACTCACATGTCTAGCTTTGATCCCAAGAAGTTATTGAGTAGGAAAAAACTTGTGAAGTCACAAATCACCCTATATTATGATATGATATTTGTATAAGTTCAAGAGTTCACATATACATATAAAGTCTATGTCATTCCTAATGGACCTTCCTAAAAGCAAAATACTAATTTGGATTTTATAAACCCCTCTTTTATAATTTTAAATAATTGTGAAAGAAAGATTTTATTATAATGTTTTATGTATTCAAATGTTTGTATAGATACTATTTTATTTGTATAAAACAAATAAAATATTTCTACAAGTTTTTTTTTTTGAAATTCCAATCTTTGAATTTTGTCTTAACAACTTGAATAATAATCTAGATAATATTTTATAAAAAAAACTCAATAAAATATTATTCTATATTATTATGATATATTTCAGAATATTAAATTAAAATATTCCAAAAATATATGTATATGTATTTTCTTAAAACCTTTATATGTTTAAAAGTTAAATTTAAAACTAAACTTAAATGAAGTTTTATTAAAATAAATAGTTTATTTAATAAAACTGATTATAACATCATCAAAATGATTTCGGAAAACTTAAAATAATATTCTGGATTTTTATAATATTTTTATACTAAAACTTTACTTTTTAATATTTAATTAAACATCTAAAATGTAAATTTATAGAAAAAAATCCAAAAATCCTTCATATTTTTCCAGAATGTTTAAAACATTTTTTTATAATTTCAGTAATTTTTTAGAATTTCTAAAATGCTTTGATATACTTTTTATGTTTTAAACTATTTAAATACAATTTAAATAGTAAAATAATAGAAATAAATTCTGAAAAACTCTAATATTGATACCGTATGTTTAAAATGTTTATTTATAATTTCTATAAATTTTTCAAAATTTTTAAAATTGATTTGATATTTTTTGTATATTTTAAACCATTTAAATACAATTTAAATAGTTAAATAATAGAAATAAAATCTGAAAAATTCTGATTTTTTTATAGAATGTTCAAAACATCATTTTTGAATTTTGTGAATTTTTTTAGAATTTTTGTAGTTTATTTGGTTCGTAAAATAAAAGAAATTGAAAAAAAAAGAGGTTTAGGCTAAAACCGGTTTAACCCGGATTCGAACCCGAGAACTTTGTCTCAAACCCGAATGCTTTTACCACTGAACTGGTGGGTTTTTCTTGGTTAGAAGCCATTTCGTTTGATGTTAAACACTTTCTGAATTAAACCCAAAATCTCTTATGAACCCTAAAATCAAATGGGTCCAATTCGATTAATACACGAATCAATTGTGAGCGTCTAAAAGGTTAGGGCTCTTGTTTTACAACCTAAACCGAATCCATAGACACTAAGATTACCTGGAATTGTTGCGTTTTGATTGAGTTCTTGATGATCTCAGTCGCGGACCTTAGCGAGTAGATTTCAAGAGCTTCGATCGAGTAGAGAGTAAATTTCAAGTGTGGTTACGTTCGAAATGCCGACATGTACAAAAACCATATGGTTATCATAATCAATTCATGCAAAACGTTTGAATTCAATGGTGGAGTTAATGCTTACGTTTTGGGTTATCAAAATTCGGATTAAACCTTGTTTTTATTGCGTATTAACAAGTTAGAAATGTTAGAAATTAACTTTGGTTCACGGGGCATCGAAAACCCGCTCATTTGAGGTCCAAATTGGGCTGGTTCAAGTGTTGGAGGTGTCGCCGGTGGTGGTCGGAATTGTGGCCGGAAATTTGGTCGGATTCATGGGGTGGGGGACGGGAATTGGACTGGGAAAAATAAAACCACTTTTAAAATAATTACAATTTTGCCCTCACTTCATTTCTTGTCATTTTTAATTTCAAAACTACAAAAATAAATAAAATAACTTTAATTAATCTACATTACTTATAAAATCAAGAGTAAATTAATCTATTTATAAAATTTTTAAATTTATTTGTAAAGGTTATATATATATATATATATATACACACACACATACATATCAAATAGATTAAAATTAATTACTCGTTTTTTTTATGCTATCTAATGTATACATCACTTTTATTTTGTTCTATATATCTTTGATTTAATTAAATAATACACAACGAACTTTTATTTATTAGAATTTCGACACAATTACATTTTTTGAAAACCCTAAATGTTACAGTCTCCCCTACTTTAGGAAATTTCGTCCCGAAATGACTAGGAAGACTATTGATTAAACAAATAAGGGTATTTTGTCTTCATTTGATCCTCACGCTCCCAAGTGAGTTCGGGACCACGCTTGGAATCCCGTTTGACCAACACGATTGGAATACGCTTATTCTTCAGTTTCTTTACTTCCCTATCTACGATCTTTACTGGTTTCTCAACAAAATGCATTGTTTCATCAACAGTTACTTCATCAAGAGGTATATGAAGATTTTCATCTGCTAGGCATTTCTTCAGATTAGAAACGTGGAATGTAGAATGCACATTCGAGAGTTCTTGAGGCAGTTCGAGACGATAAGCCACTTTACCAATCCTTTCCAAGATTTTAAAAGGACCTACGTATCGAGGAGCTAGCTTGCCTTTCTTGCCAAAACGAACAACTCCTTTCCAAGGTGATACCTTTAAAAGAACCATATCGTTGACTTGAAATTCCAACGGCTTTCGCTGTTTATCAGCATAACTCTTTTGCCTACTTCTCGCTATTGTCAGATTTTCACGAATACGAAGGATTTTGTTTGTTGTTTCTTGAACCAATTCAAGTCCAGTGATTTGAGCTTCACCTAACTCATTCTAACAGACTGGTGATCGACACTTGCGCCCATAAAGAGCTTTGAAAGGTGCCATATTGATACTAGTATGATAACTGTTGTTGTATGAGAATTCAATTAATGGTAAATGGTTATCCCAATTACCACCAAAATCAATCACACAACAACTGAGCATGTCTTCCAATGTTTGTATGGTCCTTTCAGATTGTCCATCAGTTTGTGGATGGTAGGCTGTGCTAAGATTCAATTGAGTTCCCAATAATGATTGCAATGACTTCTAGAAATGTGATATGAAACGACCATCAAGGTCAGAGATAATGTTGAGTGGAAATCCATGTCTACACACAATTTCGTTGATGTAAATTCGAGCCAACTCTTCCACACGATAATTCTCACGAATTGGTAGAAAGTGAGCACCCTTTGTAAGACGATCAACAATAACCCAAATGATGTCATAACCCTTGGAAGTTCGTGGGAGTTTAGATATGAAATCCATAGCAGTTCCTTCCCACTTCCAAACGGGTATTTCAGGTTGTTCGACTAATCCTGACGGTCTTTGATGTTCAGCCTTCACTTTAGAACAAGTTAAGCATTTTGAGACAAATAGAATCACATCATTCTTTATACCTGGCCACCAATACTGAGCGCGAAGATCGTTGTACATTTTATCGGCACCAGGATGAATAGAGTATTGTGGCTTATGAGCTTCGCTAAGAATGAGATCTCGTGGATTGTTTTGATTTAGAATCCACAAACGGTTTTGAAAATGTAACAAACCATTTGTTTTGGTTTCAAGCTGAACTTTATTTGGCACTTCTTCTTGTAACTTGCCTTCTGATACGGTAAGTTGTTGTGTTTCAAGAATACGGTTCTGAATATCCGATGAGATTTGAGTGCTTTGTAAAATGATTGATTTACCATGATCATTTCGGCTCAAAGCATCAGCTACTACGTTTGCTTTACCAGGATGGTAACGTATTTCACAATCGTAGTCATTGAGTAATTCAACCCAACGCCTTTGCCTCATGTTTAGTTCCTTTTGGTTGAGGATATGTTGAAGGCTTTTGTGGTCAGTAAACACCACACATTTAGTACCATATAAGTAGTGCATCCAAATCTTTAGTGCAAATACAACAGCACCAAGTTCAAGATCATGAGTCGTATAGTTCTTCTCATGGATCTTTAGTTGCCTTGAAGCATACGCAATCACCTTGCCACGTTGCATAAGTACGCATCCAAGACCTTGGTTTGACGCATCGCAATAGACAACAAAGTCCTCGTTTCCATCGGGCAAAGTAAGAATAGGAGCATCACACAACTTTTGTTTTAATGTTTGAAAGGCATTCTCCTGAGCTGCTTCCCACTTGTAAGGTTTGCCTTTGTGAGTCAAAGCAGTAAGTGGTATTGCAATTTTGGAGAAATTTGAGATAAAACGACGGTAATAACCTATCAGTTTTAAATGTTTAATTAGAATGTGATGTATAATGGATCTTAAGGGTAGTGCTAAGAGTATAGAATTTTTTACCTGCTAACCCAAGAAAAGATCGAATTTCAGTCGGTGTTGTTGGAGTTTTCCAATTCTTTACCGTCTCAATCTTTGCAGGATCCACATGAATTCCTTCTTTGTTTACAATGTGTCCCAAAAATTGAACCTCTCTAAGCCAAAATTCACATTTTGAGAATTTAGCAAAAAGTTGTTCTTTCTTTAGGAGTTCGAGCACTAAACGAAGATGATCCTCGTGTTCCACTTTTGATTTAGAATAAATCAAAATATCATCGATGAACACAATCACGAATTTATCAAGATAAGGTTTACAAACACGATTCATCAAGTCCATAAAAGCTGCAGGTGCGTTAATTAATCCAAACGGCATAACCATGAACTCGTAATGTCCGTATCGAGTATGAAAAGCAGTTTTTGGTACATCATCTTCAAACACACGTAACTGATGATAACCAGAACGAAGATCTATCTTTGAGAAACATTTTGCGCCTTGTAATTGGTCGAAAAGATCATCGATTCTAGGAAGAGGATATCGATTTTTGATCGTGAGTTTATTGAGTTCACGATAATCGATACATGTTGGACCAAAAGAACCAATGAGCCTGATCAGAAAAACCTTTAAGTCTCATATGCACACAACAACTGAAGAAGAACACAACAGCTGAAGGCTACTTGAAGAGTTACAAGATCTGAAGTTATTCACAACAGCTGAAGTGTTAGTCTTCAGATGTTGTGATGTTTGTTTTTGTCTTCAGTATTTTACTTTCATTAGTTGTAAAAGTCTGATGAGTAATTTACTCATCAGACGTTGTAGTTTGCCTTCAGTAGTTTTAATTAGTCAGACTTTGTAAGAGGATGCCTTCAGACTTTATGAACATCCTCAGTAGTTTTGTTTATTTCAGTTGTTATTTTATGTCTGTTAGGTGTCAACATCATGTGACATCATCAGACGTAAATGTTCCTATATAAGGACAGTTGATATAGTGTTTTGTAAGCGAAGTTAGCGCATAAATTGAAATCATTCCATTTGCAGAATTCTCTCTTTAACAATTTGTTCTTTACTGTTTCATTCAAGTGTTCTTGCTAATTCTTATGCTAATTCATCTCTGAATTCCGCTGTTATAATCTAATATTGATCAAATGAGAACAACTGATCCTACAATTGGTATCAGAGCAGGTTAATCATTGATCGATTAAACAATTGATCTCTGAAACTGCTCATTTCAGTTCTCTGTTTGATCTAATTAGCCGATTAGTAAGAACTTGTTATAGATTGAAGTTTTCTGATAACTTCCGCTGATTTGTTTTTCAACATAGATTCGTTTGAATTAATTTGTTGAGTTTGTGATTAAGTCATTTGAATTTAGTTGAAATTGATTGAATCGGAGAATATGTCGACTCCAAACAATGATCCGCACAACACAGGCTCCGCAACCAAGCCTCCGATGCTGGTTCGGAGTGAGTACAACATTTGGCAACGTAGAATGCTACATCACCTGTCAATTAACAGTGCAGGATGTTGGAAATCTGTGGTGCATGGTCCTTATAAACCCATGATCACTGATCCTGAAACTAAAATAATGATTCCGAAACCATCAGATATGTATTCGGATGAGGATATAAAATTGTTTGAAATTGATGCAAAAGCTCATGGTATTCTGGCCATGGCTTTGCCAAATGAGATATATTCAGGCTTGATGCATCATGACACTGCTCATGATCTCTGGGTTGCACTGAAAGAACAATTCGGTGGAACTGATGAGGTTTTAGCAAACACTAGAGAAATCCTCGCCCAACAATATGAGACTTTTTCTCATAGAAAGGGTGAGTCATTGACTCAACAGTTTGAGAGGTTCTCCTGTCTGATTTCTAAATTAAAAATGGTTAAGCAGGAGTATACCAATAGTCAGATGAACAATAGATTCCTCAGATCACTGCCTGAGAGATGGGACACTTATACTATTGTCTTACGCTCTAATGCAAATCTAGAGAATCTATCTCTCACCCAACTCCATGGGAAACTCTTAACTTTTGAGAGAGAGGTAGAACAGAAGAGAAAACTGTCTTCATCTGGCAAGCTCACTAATGATTTCATTCCTGGCAATACTGCCTTGATGGGTCAAGAGTCAGAATATGTTGCATCTGAATGTTCTTATGATGAGCATATTGATTTCTCTACTAATGGTGTTGAGCATGCTTTTGTTGGAATTGATGGCAATGCAGGAAACTCAGGAGAGAATTTATGTTTTGTGATGGATGATTTAAAGGGAATCCCAGATGATGATCTAGAAGAAATTGATATATTAAGTCAGATGGCCTTAATAAACATCAGATCTCAAAAATTTTACAAAAGAACTGGAAGAAAATTTCCCGGATTAACTGGCAAAACCAAGGTTGGCTTTGACAAAGGGAAGTTGAGATGTCACAAGTGTAACAGGCTTGGACATTTTGCCAGAGAGTGCAAATCCACTGGAACTAGTTCTTCTGCACCCTTTGTGACCTTTCCTAGCAACAACCCACAAAACAAAGGACAACAATCTTCTGGATCTGGACAACAATTTTATCCAGCTCATTTTGTACCACAAAGTCCTATGCCTTATCCCTATCCTTGTTTCTATATGCCACAACCTACTCATACTCCAGCACTAATACCTTCACAATCACCTGCTCTTCCTGAACCTAGCAAATCTCAAACAAATCAACAGCCTCAACAACTACATCAGAGTTTCTTTACCCCAGGAGTAGCAGATTGGAGTAGTTTACCTGATGACTTATCTGATTTCAATGAACAGCTGTACTCTGAAGCTGGTCCACATGGTGGAGACAACCCATTCGGGAATCTTGCTTTGATGGCTATAGATTCAACTGACACCTCAGGTCCAACTTCTTCAACATCCCAGGTATCATCTGAATCAAAAAGCTAAGTTGTGTTCAGAATCATGTATTTCAGCATTTGTTTCCATCAGAAAAATAAATGTTGAATTAATCAATGAGAAGTTGGATTTAGAAAAGGTTGTGACTAAGAATAAAACTGAATTTGAGAAAGTTTTGAATGAAAAAGAGTCTGAAATTTATAAACTCAAGTGTCAGTTGTCTGATGAAAAGGCTAGGGTGGAAGTCATGCTTGTAAAACACAATGATCTAAAACAAACACTTGCAGCAACCCAAGTAGAGTGTGACAAATGGGTTGAGTCTTGCAAGGGGTTTGAGATGTTGTTAAACAAACAAACAGCATCAAATGTGAAGTTTGGTATTGGGTACAATCACACTGCCCCTCCAGCTGATTATACACCAAAAAATCTTGACTGTGAGTCTGAAGGGGACAGTGTATACCAATCCACCAAATCTTCAGACAAGTTTGATGCTGAAGAATCATCTGAAAGTGAGTCAAGTGCATGCAAATCTGAGTCTGAAACTGTGGAAATTGAAACATATTCTTATTCTATTTTATGTACAAATGTCATCCAGGGTGAAACATGTCAGGATAATGTTTTAATTGAGATTGATCCTGATGAAAAAGTTTCAAATGAATTAAATTTAAAACTGATTGAGTCAGATGGGAATGGCACTGGAGAGAATGATGCACGGCTTCTGATAAGCCAGAGTGTCTCATCAGCAGTTGTAGAAAAAGCTGGTAATGGTACAATTGCTGATGAGAAATGTGTTGATAGACAAGTACTGAAGAAGAACTCTTCAGAGGTTGTCAAAGCATCAGTAGTTGTAACACAATCAACAAATACTGAAGCACCAAATGTACTGAAGAACAAAAATTCAGTATCTAAGTCTTTAGTACTTGTAGATATTCACAAGAAGAAACACAAGAGAGTGCCTTGTGAAATTTGTAGGTTGTTCAATCATTCTTCTGATGAATGTTGGTACAGAAGAGGATCTAAATTCAATAAAATTAAGCACAAAAACAAGAACATAATCAAGATGAAAAATGAATTTAGTTCCAAGTTTGTACCAGAATCATCAGTAGTTTCAAAATCTGGAAAACCATCACAAGGAAACAATTCAAGTAAATCCAGGTAAAGGGGTTTTCCCAGATTCAAAGAAAAAGCACTTGAAACCTTCTTTATCACTCAAAGAGGTTAAGGAAATGAAGCACAAAAATTTGAAGTCAAGTATTGATGTTTCTGAGAAAATCAAAACTTTGACTCAAAACCAGCATCAACTGGTTATGATGGTGCAACATCTGCTAGGAAGAGCCAACCTAGTAGATGCTTCTGTTGCTTCATTTCATAAGAAGAAACCAAGGTCAAAAACCAAGGTTAAATCTTTTGAAAATCCTGCTTCAAGTGTTGTATCAAACGATACAGTCAGTTTTGTCTCTTCATATGAAAGCAGACCCAAAACCAAAATGGTTTGGGTCCAAAAGTCTAACTGAGTGTGTTCATGTATGCAGGGTCCTTCAGCATACCAAAATAGCATCTGGTATGTTGACAGTGGAGGGTCCATGCATATGACTAGAAGCAGATCTCTTCTTAATGACTATTTTACAGGAAGAAGGGATTTGTTTCATTTGGAAATGATGCTAAGGGTTACATCATAGGAAAAGGATATGTATCAAATGGTGAGTTAAGGTTTGATGATGTGAACCATGTAGAGAATCTCAAGTACAACTTACTAAGCGTCAGTCAGATGTGTGATAAGGGTCACATTTCTCTTTTCACCAAGCAAGACTGCAGGATACTGTCTTCTGAAGTGTTGCCTCTGATTGACAAGGTCTTGGATGAATATACTCTTCTTAAAGCTAACAGAGTGGGAAAGGTTTATGCATTTGATCTGTCAAAGAAAATTTCTGTTAAAGGTCATCCATGTCTATTTTCTAAGGCCTCTCTCAAGGAATCTAATCTGTGGCACAAAAGGTTGGGTCATGTAAATCTCAAAAACATGAATCAACTGGTGAAACATGGTTTGGTTTGAGGTCTTCCAATGAAGGACTTTAGTTGTGATGAAAATTGTACTGCTTGCTTGAAAGGGAAACAACACAAGGTATCTTTTCCTCCAATTGGCGATACAAAATCAACTACTTGTTTGCAAATGTTACATATGGATTTGTTTGGGCCAGTGAAGGTCATGAGTATGGCAAAGAAGAAGTATTGCTTAGTAGTTGTTGATGATTACTCCAGGTTTGTCTGGACCTTCTTCTTGCACTCAAAAGATGAGGTTGCTAAGTCTATTATTCACTTTGTGTTGTATGTTGAGAAACAATATTCTCTTCCTGTCAAGTGTGTAAAGAGTGATAATGGAACAGAATTCAGAAATCATATTCTGGATGAGTTTTATCTGTCAAAGGGAATCAAGAGGCAGTACAGCATCCCTAGAAATCCTGAACAAAATGGAGTAGTTGAAAGGAAAAATAGAACTTTAATTGAAGCTGCCAGAACAATGCTTGCTGATTCCGGCTTGCCATTGACTTTCTGGGCAGAGGCTGTCAATACTGCTTGTTATGTGCAAAACAGGGTTTTGGTGAATCAAAGATGGTTGAAAACACCTTATGAAGTGCTTCATACTTTGACCCCTTTGATTTCCTTCTTCAGAGCTTTTGGTTGTTCTTGCTATATCCTCAATACCAAAGATCCACTTAAAAAGTTTGACTCCAAAGTGGATGCAGGATATTTTGTTGGCTATTCTTCCACTTGCAAGGCTTATAGAGTGTTTAATTGCAGAACCAAGATTGTTGAAGAAACTCTTCATGTAAAGTTCAATGAATCACCAAAAGATCCCATCCCACAAAACCCTGTAGAGATGTTTGATTTGGATATACTACAATATGTTCCATATCAACCTCCAGTTGAGTCTGTTATTCTGGCAGATAATCCATCAACAGCTTCTACAGAAACTACACAAGGTAGTTATGATGATGATGAAGAGAGTACTCATCTGTTCAGATTTAGTGATAATCTACCAATGTCTGCTAAACCTGATGCTCCTCCTGCTCCAGTGGTTCCTTCTAATACAAATGCTGATGAAATTCTGGAATCTTCTACATCATTTGAAATCCCTGCTGAATTGTTTCCTGGATCTTCATCAACATCTGCAGCAACTGGACCTCCTGCCAACACTTGTACTGATCTTATTCCATATCAAGAACTGAAGGATCATCCATTGTCTCAAGTTATGGGTGACATTTCCGCTGGTATTTCAACAAGAAGCCAATTGTCAAATTTTTGTCTCTATGCTTTATTTGTCAGTCAGCAAGAGCCAAAGAACTATCACACAGCACTTAGAGACAATGGCTGGGTGGAGGCTATGCAGTTGGAGCTGTTGCAGTTCAAGAAACAACAAGTCTGGGAGCTGGTTCCTTTACCCCAAGGTAAGTATGCAATTGGCACTAAATGGGTGTTTAGGAATAAAACTGATGAAAATGGTCAAATAGTTAAGAACAAGGCCAGACTGGTTGTACAGGGGTTCTCTCAGGAAGAAGGTATTGATTATGATGAGACTTTTGCCCCCGTAGCCAGACTGGAAGCAATTAGATTGTTTTTAGCATATGCTGCCTTACACAAACTAAAAGTTTTTCAAATGGATGTCAAAAGTGCTTTTTTATATGGTAAAATAAAAGAGGAAGTGTATGTGTGTCAACCACCAGGTTTTGAGGACAATAAACATCCTGATTGGGTGTACAAGCTTGATAAAGCTCTTTATGGGTTGAAACAAGCACCTAGAGCCTGGTATGATACTCTATCCACTTTTCTCCTTCAAAATAACTTCACTAGAGGCTCCATAGATAAAACTTTGTTCATAAAGAAAGTAGGACAGCATAAGCTCCTTGTTCAAATTTATGTTGATGACATAATTTTTGCTTCATCTGATCCCCAGTTGTGTGATGCTTTTACTGAGCTAATGACAAAGAATTTTGAAATGAGTGCCATGGGGGAATTACAGTTTTTCTTGGGTCTTCAAATCAAACAAAGTCCTGATGGCATTTTCATTCACCAATCAAAATATACAAAAGATTTGTTAAAGAAATTTGATCTGCAAAACTGTAAACATTGTTCTAACCCCATGAGCAGTACCACACAACTTGATGCAGACTTGAAAGGTAAATCAGTTGATGAAACACTTTATAGATGTATGATTGGTTCCTTGATGTATCTCACAGCATCTAGACCAGACATTATGTTTGCTACATGTGTTTGTGCTAGATTTCAGGCTGCACCTAAAGAATCTCATTTGATTGCTGTTAAAAGGATTTTTAGATATATGCAGGGCACTCAATCACTAGGAATTTGGTATTCAACTGGGCATTCCTGCAAGCTGGTTGCTTTCTCTGATAGTGACTATGCAGGATGCAAACTCACCAGAAAATCCACTTCTGGTGGTTGTCAGTTTCTAGGAAATTGTTTGGTTTCTTGGCAGAGTAAGAAACAAACATCTGTGGCTACATCCACAGCTGAAGCCGAGTACATTGCTGCTGCAAGCTGTACTTCACAAATTCTCTGGCTTCAAACCCAACTTTTGGATTATGGCATCAAAGAGTCTAAGACACCATTGTTAATGGATAGTGCCTCAGCTCTTTGTATTGTCAAGAATCCAGTTCAGCACTCTAGGACCAAACATATTGAAATAAGACATCATTTTATAAGGGATTGTTTTGAAAAAGGTCTGATTGATCCAAAGTTTGTTCCTAGTGCTGATGAACTTGCAGATATTTTTACTAAGCCCTTAGAGACTTCAACTTTTCAAAATTTAGTTCTAAGGCTTGGTATGCTGCAATTAGAATAAAATGGATTTCAAACTAATAAAATTCCAAACACTTGATAAAATTTTCAAAAATACAAAAATATTCAAATATGCCAAAAATAAAAAAAAATATAAAAAAAAAAATTTTGTATCACCTTGGAACTACTGATATGTACAGTAAGTACTGATAAGTATCAGAAGTATTGATTCAAGGACACATCTGACCTTTACCAATATTATCAGTTACAAATACTGATGGGTTTTGGTTGACAAAGTACTGAAGGTCAAAAATTATCAAAGTCCTGATGAACAACTTTTGTTCAAAAGATCTGATGAGTAAATCTGAAGTCAGACAAAGTCTGATGAGCAACTGGTTAAGATTGAAACAGCTGATGGACAAGTACTGTCTACAACACCTGATGAGTAACTTTACTCTTCAGATGTTTTCACCAAAGTTGTTTTCCCTCTGCAACATCTGAAGACTAAAATTCCAATCCTTCAGTCTTCTATTAAAACCAAATCTTCTTCAGTTGTTTCATTATCACTTCATCAGAACTTTCCATCCTTTTCAAAAACCTATCTTCCCTCTAGAATCTCTGCTTCAATGGCGACCATGAACCTCAAACCTCGTCACAACTCAGTCGCTTATCTCACAAAATCCTCTTTCTGGTCAAAATTTGATGAAGCAGTTGATCTAATGAACGCATCCCAATTTCAAACAGCTTTTCTTATCAATCCTACAATCCATGTGGAATCTCTTCATCAATTCTGGACTAATGTGGAACTCATAAATGTCGGAACCGGAGTAATCTCACTTCGATCTACAGTGAATGGACACAATGTTCATGTGAGTCCAGCAGAACTAAGGGAGGTTCTCAATCTGGATGATGCTAATCTGGTCACTACATTCCCAAAGAATCTCACCGATCTCTGTTTTACCAGTCACGAATATCAGGGTGACTTGAGTGACTCCACTCTCTATAAGAAGCATTTCAACGACCTTGAACGTCTCATCTTCCATATGATCAACATTTGTTTGGCTCCAAAATCATCTTCATGGGACCAGATGTCCTCCAGGTGGCAACAGGTACTTTTCTCTATTCTGGAATCCCAAAAACTTAATTTTTCACAAGTTTTATTTTCAGAATTAACTGAATATGATAATAAACCTGTTTCCACAAGATGGCTTCTTTACCCACGTTTTATAATGGCCATCATTGAAAAACAATTAAAACAAGAAGGCCTTGTTGGTCAGGGAATCTCTGCTCCAACAGTTTTGCTAGAGGTATATTCCCGGCACAACACAAACCTCACACTTAAAGAGGCTGCCCGAAAGCTAAAACCCAAGCAGAGGGAACCCACAGTCTCCACATCCAAATCCAAATCCAAAGTCCCCACCAAGTCACTTTCCAAAAAGCCCAAAAAGGCTGCTCAGGGAAATGAGTCCCCTGAGTCTGCCCATGCCTCACCAAGGCATGACATGCCCACTGACAGTAGTCAGCCAGTGGTGCACCAGACTCCACCAGCTGAAACCGCCCAAGGTTCCTCTCAACAGGAACTTGGTGCAACTCTTGAAGGGGAAGACACACTTCTAGAGCCTCTTTCATTTGAAAAGGTTTCTATTGAAAAGCACCATTCTCCCCGGGTGCAATCTGCTTCAAAGCCCACTACTACTGAAACCACTCAACAAAGCCCCACATTTGTTATTGAACAAATCCTGGATCAGCTTAACACTCCAATCCCTACCCAGACACCTATTACCACTGGGACTATCTCCAACATTGAGGGGGAGGATCATAGTGTCTCTGATAACCCACAGGATTTTGACTACAATTTCAGGTCTCCAAGTGTGGATAGAGAGACTCTGAATTCTGACAGGGCTGCTACTTCATCACCTCCATCATTTGGAAGGATTGATAGTAGTAACATCTCTAAGACCCTGCCAGAGGCAACAACTGATGAAGGGTTTATCCCTGAGGTTGGAAGTCCCCAGTACCAAGACAAAGGGGCACCTGAACATGTTGAGCCACACTCAACTCAGGTTAATCCTGATATGATCAGGAGGTCAGCTGATTTGGCCAAGGCTAATGATGACCAAAGGACCTTATCAGATGTTCTTAAACAGAACATGTTTCTTGAGGCTGAGGTCTGCAGACTCAATGAGCTGCTCACCAAGATGTCCAAGGAAAAAAGTCCATCTGCCCTTCCAAACCCACAGATGGCACCTTCAACTCTTGAAGGTCACCAAAACACTTCCTCCACTACTCAACAACCAACTAAACCTCCAGCCTCTGCTTCAGGCACTAATACTTTGGGTTCAAGCCCCCCAGAGGCATTAGCTGTTGCTTTTCTCACAGCCCTACCTCTCATCACTCCACTTCTAAAAAATATCATTACCCAAGCTCTTGATGAGAGGCTTCCATCCCAAACACAACTTCAGAAAATGATTGATGATGTTGTTGCTGCAAAATTTTCTACCCTTCAAACCCCTTCATCCCCTGCAGCCAAAAAGGGGGACTTAGTGAAAGAGTTCGAAGTTGAGAGAAAGAGATTAAGAAGTGAGGAGGAGGAGAATGCTTCTGAAAAGTTTGCTTCTGAAAAGTCTCCAACTATACAGGTTATTTATAAGAGGCAGAAGAAGAAGTCAAATCCTATTGATGTTGAGAAGGCTGTTGAAGAGGATGTAAATGAGAAAGAGGTTGAGAAAGATTCTGAACTTGAAAAACAATCTGAAAGAGAGATTGGAATAGATGTAGATCAGGCAGAGGAAGATCTAGATCCTATGATTGGGGTAGAAAAGGCTGATAATGTCCAAGAACCTGAAGTGTCTGAGATACAAAAACCACAAGTCAAACCCTCTACCCAATCACATCAAACCATTGCCGATGATGCTCCTCCCAAGAAAAGGAGGATGTTGAGAATTCAAGAAGAAGAAGATGCAGATGAAGAAGACAGGCTTCCAATATCCACTGTGTTGAAATCAAAAGCCTATAAGCCTGAGTCTTCAAAAGCTGGTTCTGCACAAATGGCTCAGAAAAAGACATTCAAGTTGCCAGTTAATTATGTGCCAGAAAAGGCCTTGGTGTTTGGTCAACATCCGAAGATAACTCCAGAATCTCAAAGACAACCTGTAAAAATCAAACTTGAAGAAGAAGAAAGTCAAAAGAAACATGATGAGAATATTCTGAGATTGGTTGACAAGGAGTATCCTCAGACCTCAACAATTATTGCAATGAAGAAAGAAGCTCAGAGGTTGTATGCACTAAGGTTCACTTATCAGTATCGAAAAGAACAAATCAGAATGTGGCCTGATCCAAGGGTGATAGACAGGATTCACAGAAGAGATGTACCATCTGCATATGCAAGAAAAATTAAAAAGGTGATTAGTGCTGATATTATGTTGGGTTCTGTGCTGGATCCTTGGGAGATAATAGGAGACTTTAAGAGTGTGTACAATGCTGGATTGAAAGCTCCTAAGTTCTTAGAGAATAAAATGATTAAGAAAGGTCTAGTGTATAGAAAATTGGAAGGAGTAAAGCAGAATGAGCTGCCATTGTTCTTGGAAGGTAAACATCCTGATGAATTTGTCTACAGAGAAATTACAAGGGTGGAACTATATGATGGGACAAAGGCCAGGTACTTATCTGAATATTATGGGCCTGAATCATTTTTTGAAGGAGAGCCAGAGCTGCTTACACCTAAAGATAAAGTTGTTCTTTTGGAAGCATATGTCAGGGAGTCTTTCAGACTCATTTATGATCAGTAGCTTCAATGAGAGGGGTCAATGCTCATAGTCCATTCCCCAATGGAGTTCCCTCTCATCCTTTGCCATTCAGATTTTCAGAAGCTGCTGTCTATCAGGCCTGCACTTATTTGGTCATTTTGAAGCTGATCTCGAAGAAAAAGACAAGATCTTTATGCCTGGGAAATCAATAATAAGTGAGACAATTAATAATTAAAGGTTTTGGCTGCATTGGTTCAGGGGGAGTTTGTTGGACCAAAAGAACCAATGAGCCTGATCAGAAAAACCTTTAAGTCTCATATGCACACAACAACTGAAGAAGAACACAACAGCTGAAGGCTACTTGAAGAGTTACAAGATCTGAAGTTATTCACAACAGCTGAAGTGTTAGTCTTCAGATGTTGTGATGTTTGTTTTTGTCTTCAGTATTTTACTTTCATTAGTTGTAAAAGTCTGATGAGTAATTTACTCATCAGACGTTGTAGTTTGCCTTCAGTAGTTTTAATTAGTCAGACTTTGTAAGAGGATGCCTTCAGACTTTATGAACATCCTCAGTAGTTTTGTTTATTTCAGTTGTTATTTTATGTCTGTTAGGTGTCAACATCATGTGACATCATCAGACGTAAATGTTCCTATATAAGGACAGTTGATATAGTGTTTTGTAAGCGAAGTTAGCGCATAAATTGAAATCATTTCATTTGCAGAATTCTCTCTCTTTAGCAATTTGTTCTTTACTGTTTCATTCAAGTGTTCTTGCTAATTCCGCTGTTATAATCTAATACTGATCAAATGAGAACAACTGATCCTACAATACACATTCTAAACGAACCATCTTTCTTCTTCACGAATAAAACTGGTGCACCCTAAGGTGATGAACTAGGGTGAATAAAACCCTTGTCGGTAAGTTCTTGTAGTTGACTGGCTAGTTCTTGTAACTCAGACGGTGCAAGGCGATAAGGGCTTTGGCTACAGGAGTCGCACCAGGAACAAGATCAATTCGAAATTCGACTTGTCGAGTTGGAGGTAAACCAGTGATATCTTCGGGAAACACTTCGGGAAAATCACGAACAATCGGGATGTCTTCAAACTTCTTCTTTTCAGATTTTGTTTCCACAATATGAGCCAAGAAGGCCACGTACTTTTTGCGTAAGTACTTTTGAGCTTGAACACAAGACATGAGTTGAAGACCCTTTGAAGCCTTCTCCCCATAGACTCGTAGCTCTTGACCCTCTTCTAAAGGATTCGAATATACTTTTCAAAACACACGATCTCAGCATGATTCTTTGACAACCAATCCATTCCAACTATGATATCGAAACTTCCCAATTGCATAGGGATGAGATCAATAGAGAAGTTGTGATTATTAAGGTTCAATGTACAATTAGGGATGAGTGAATCAAGCTTAATAGACTTACCATCAGCTACTTCCACACTAAATGATTTGTCCAACTTAATTCTAGGGATATCAAGCAATGGTTCAAACTCTAAGGATACAAAACTCCTATCAGCACCCGTATCAAACAAAATAGAAGCATAAAGTTCATTTATCAAAAACGTACCGTTCACCACATTGTTATTGTTTTGAGCTTGATTAGCATTGACATTAAAAACCCGACCTGTAGCTCCTTGATTGGCCTGGTTTGCAGCAACTATCATGTTGTTGAGGTTGGCACGTAAGGGACAATTGTTGATAAAGTGGTTTGGATTACCACAATTGAAACAAGCCCTTGGTTTTGGTGCAGTGATGAGTGGCACAGTTGGTTGTTGAACTTGAACTTTAGGTGATCGGCAGGTAATGGCAAAGTGTCCATAACGATTGCAATTGGTGCAAAATCGACATGGGTTAGTAGGAGCATGATGGTATTTGCAAGTAGAACACATGGGTTGATTACCAGTATAGACCTTTTTGTTGGCCTGAGTAGCAATGTTGCCAGGGGCCACTTGCTGAACAGGTTGAGCATGGGTCACAGCATAGTTAACATGACCCGCCTTTCTTTTTTTATTTTTCTTGAAATTAGAAAATGACCCAGCTTTGGACTCCTCTTTTGAGGGTTCAGTTGCACCTTTAACTTGATCCTTTGCTTTCTTTGCACCCTTTCTAGTGAGGGTTCCAGCTTTTACATGATTATCAGTAAGAGTAGCAGCCATTTGGATTGCATCAGCCAACGTGTTAGGTTTACTTCCATAAACCAAGTCTTGAATTTGCAAAGAAAGTCCATCAATGTATTTTTCAATAGCCTTTTTCAAAGGAGTCACCATGCCACTCATGGAAACGGTTATTGTAAGCTAAATTTTCACCACTGTCTTGCTTGAGTTCCCAAAATTCATGCTCAAGCTTTTTGACTTCATTTCTTGGGCAAAACTCATGAGTCATTCTTTCTTTGAGTTGATCCCAAGTGAGAGCAGTCACAACTTCTTCTCCCAATGCCCTTTTTTCATTGTTCCACCATGTGAGAGCTCTCTTTTGGAAAGTCCCCGCAGCATAACGGACTTTTAGATTGTATGGGCACTCGCTGTTAAGAAAGGTATTTTCCATACCTTCATACCATTGGAGCAACCCAGTCGCCCCATCAGACCCATTATACTTGGGTGGATTGCATGAATTGAAATGTTTAAAAGAGCACCTAGGTCGATTAACTCCTTCATTATTTCCATTTTTAGCATTGTTGGGATTAGCATTGAGTTGTTGTTGCAACTGGACTACCATGTTCGGTATTACAGCAGCCATTTGTCGAGCAATTTCAGTAGCCATTCTTCGTTCCGCTGCGCGACGTCTATTAGCCATTCTAAAAGAGAGAGAAATTTGAATTAAAATTTGAATGATAATGGAATTGGAAATCATAGGGTGCATTTTGAATATGTGACATATTAATACCTTATGTATAGTAATAAACTATTATTACTAACCATAGATAGTATGTCATGATTTCATTGAAATATGATAACACACGTTGTAAATCCTTTTGATTTGTTTAAATATAAGGAATGGTATTCAAAAATTGAACACATTTGACATATTAGATTATATAGTTTGTAATGTGTTTGGTATGACATGCTTTGGCCTATAAGTGATAACACTCTCATTAGAAGTCCCCAGGAAAGCTAGACTGGTCCCACAGTACATCAGGGATTTATACGAATAGCTTTCCTAGACAGGAATCCCAACTACCGGCATTACACCCTTCTAGTTAGTACATGTCCACTAACAAACTAAATTCTAACGAGATTATAAAAATCAATTTTTATAATATATATAACTTATATGTATTGATCAAACTTATAGAATATAATTAAGCATTCTAGCCTAATGAGTTGGATTCCTAACATCTAACGAGTCGTCGCGCGTTCGTGAGAATAGAACGAGAATTGACTTAGAAAGTTTCTAAGATATCCTTAAACTAAGAATAACATATAATATTTTCCCTTATGATAGTCTAAGGCATCCCATTATGGTATACTTAAGCTACGTAAACATAGGTTACTTATAAGTTATGTTATTCCCCTATGGAAGTCCTAACTAAGGTAAGCATATGTCATTTTACAACTAAGGCATTCCTCTATGGTAACATATAATATATAACATGAAATGTTACACATAAAGCACAATACAACATGTAGCACATAAGCATATAATTGAACATATCAAAAGTAATATGAGATAACTCATATTAGGGGTTTGCTTAGTCATAGTCTAGGTCACCACTTCTAATAACCTAAATTCCTATGACCATGGCTCTGATACTAATCTGTCACACCCCAAACAATGGCGAAAAACATTGGGGCACGAGTTTGATTGTTCAGAAGCTCATGGGCTACTATTAAAGTTTTAATATTTAAACATCCATATTAAAATATCCAATCAACCATTCAACATTCAAACATAGAAATCAAATCCAACATTACATAATCAAAGTTCAACATAACATAAATTGTTTTATATTATTAAACTAGGTCCTCTAAGCCTAGCTTATGCCTTCCCATTTTCAATTACCTGTCACATATGTAAAATACAATTTGTCAACTATTTGCATAGTTGGTGAGTACTCATACAAGTTATAATATGTATATATATATATATAAAGAGATGCAATACTAAGTCCAAATGGTAATAAGCCTAAGTCTATGTTCTTACAAGTATTCTAGAAGCATGCTAAACCTATGAATTCATAACAAGTCATCACAAGTATTTGTCATTCAATCATGTATAAGTAATCAAGTTCTCCCCAATGTCATTTGTCCTTTACAATTGTCCTCAAACATGAGACATAACATAACTTATAAATCAAGGTTAGCAAGACCTTAATTAAAATTAGTTAGTCTACAAGTTTGCAAATGTACACTTTTCACCTTTCTAACACTAAGACCAAAGTCTAAGCGAAGAAGGTATATAACCATTCTTAGGCTACTTTGTGTAAAATGAATATGCATACAAGAATTCCAAGTCATCACATGTTCTATCATTCAAGTAATCACACAACACTTAAGGCCTTTATACCAAACTAAGTAATTTACATCATATTTTGACTCTAAGAATACATTGAGTTGATAAAGACATATGTGACATTCCCAAAACTTACAAAAGTAAAAAGGGAAGTATGAGAATAACTCACATGTCTAGCTTTGATCCCAAGAAGTTATTGAGTAGGATAAAACTTGTGAGGTCACAAATCACCCTATATTATGATATGATATTTGTATAAGTTCTAGAGTTCACATGAACCTATAAAGTCTATGTCATTCCTAATGGACCTTCCTAAAAGCAAAATACTAATTTGGATTTTATAAACCCCTCTTTTATAATTTTAAATAATTATGAAAGAAAGATTTTATTATAATGTTTTATGTATTCAAATGTTTGTATAGATACTATTTTATTTGTATAAAACAAATAAAATATTTCTACAAGTTTTTTTTGAAATTCCAATCTTTGAATTTTGTCTTAACAACTTGAATAATAATCTAGATAATATTTTATAAAAAAACTCAATAAAATATATGTATATGTATTTTCTTAAAACCTTTATATGTTTAAAAGTTAAATTTAAAACTAAACTTAAATGAAGTTTTATTAAAAATAAATAGTTTATTTAATAAAACTGATTATAACATCATCAAAATGATTTCAGAATACTTAAAATAATATTCTGGATTTTTATAATATTTTTATACTAAAACTTTACTTTTTAATATTTAATTAAACATATAAGATGTAAATTTATAGAAAAAAATCCAAAAATCCTTCAAATTTTTCCAGAATGTTTAAAACATTTTTTTATAATTTCAGTAATTTTTTTAGAATTTTTAAAATGCTTTGATATACTTTTTATGTTTTAAACTATTTAAATAAAATTTAAATAGTTAAATAATAGAAAGAAATTTTGAAAAAATCTAATATTGATAACGTATGTTTAAAATGTTTATTTATAATTTCTGTAAATTTTATAGAATTTTTAAAATTGATTTGATATTTTTTGTATATTTTAAACCATTTAAATAGAATTTAAATAGTTAAATAATAGAAATAAAATCTGAAAAATTCTGATTTTTTTACAGAATGTTCAAAACACCGTTTTTGAATTTTGTGAATTTTTTTAGAATTTTTGTAGTTGATTTGGATCGTAAAATAAAAGAAATTGAAAAAAAAAATGAGGTTTAGGATAAAACCGGTTTAACCCTGATTCAAACCCGAGAACTCTCTCTCAAACCCGAAAGCTTTTACCACTGAACTGATGGGTTTTTCTTGTTTAGAAGCCATTTCGTTTAGTGTTAAACACTTTCTGAACTAAACCCAAAATCTCTTATGAACCCTAAAATCAAATGTGTCCAATTCGATTAATACACGAATTAATTGTCAGCGTCTAAAAGGTTAGGGCTCTTGTTCTACAACCTAAACCGAATCCATAGATACTAAGATTACCTGGAATTGTTGCGTTTTGATAAAGTTCTTGATGATCTCAGTCGCGGACCTAAGCGAGTAGATTTCGAGAGCTTCGATCGAGTAGAGAGTAAACTTCAAGTGTGGTTATGTTCGAAATGCCGAGATGTACAAAAACCATATGGTTATCATAATCAATTCATGCAAAACGTTCGAATTCAATGGTGGAGTTAATGCTTACGTTTTGGGTTATCAAAAGTCGGATTAAACCTTGTTTTTATTGCGTATTAACAAGTTAGAAATGTTAGAAATTAAGTTTGGTTCACGGGGCATCGAAAACCCGCTCATTTGGGGTCCAAATTGGGCTGGTTCGAGTGTTGGAGGTGTCGCCGGTGGTGGCCGGAATTGTGGCCGGAATTTTGGTCGGATTCATGGGGTGGGGGACGGGAATTGGGCTGGGAAAAATAAAACCACTTTTAAAATAATTACAATTTTGCCCTCACTTCATTTCTTGTCATTTTTAATTTCAAAACTACAAAAATAAATAAAATAACTTTAATTAATCTACATTACTTATAAAATCAAGAGTAAATTAATCTATTTATAAAATTTATAAATTTATTTGTAAAGGTTATATATATATATATATATATATATATATGAATATATATATATGTATGTAGTAGTTTATATATATAAATATATAAACACATACATATCAAATAGATTAAAATTAATTACTCATTTTTTTATGCTATCTAATCTATACATCACTTTTATTTTGTTCTATAAATCTTTGATTTAATTAAATAATACGCAACGAACTTTTATTTATTAGAATTTCGACACAATTACATTTTTTGAAAACCCTAAATGTTACAACTTGTGCGTCTTACACACGACAGGCACTAACACGAATGTTACATGATTCACAACCGACACACGGTTCACCAACGGGTCGTTGACTTGACACAGTGAAACAGGGTCAAACACGGTCAAACAAAGTCAAACATGGTCAAACACGAACAAATTCGGTCAATGTGGACCAACATGGACTAACATAACAACCAAGGGTTGTTGAGCACAAACACAAAACAAGGTCACGTACACGAACTCACGTAAGCTATACGATATAGGTAACCGGTGACCGACACGTTTACGAATCAGGAGCTTACGCATTATTCGATTGTCACTAAGGTGAGTTTACGGTCCCTCTTTACTCTTTTACAAACTTTTCAAATAGGGGGAGAATACTTGTTGAATAGAGTCAAACATTATTACTGTACAAACATTTTATTGTGTATGCTGGTTTAGTAGACAAACTTTAAGTGTTGTAATCGTAACAAGCCCTCACAAAGTCTTACCGTTAATGTACGAACAACGAGGAGAGTTTGAATGGATTCGTTTGGGTGTGACTAACCCCGCATGGCACAATATTGACTGTAGGTCATAACACATGAAACTTTGACCTATCTTGCCATGTTATTACGAGACATGGTGGAGGCAAAGACTAACAAGTCTAGTTCGGTAGTGACGCACTGACACTTGGAGCCTAACATTTGATAAACAGCATGAAAACTGATTTCTGAACATCATTTATATATATCAAAACCTGTAAACTCACCAACCATTGTGTTGACACTTTTTCTTAAACTTGTATTCTCAGGTAACTAACAGGGTTATGGATATTCAGGAATGCACGCTTAAGGGACGAGCATTAGGACCCTCATGCATTTCTGTTTTACATTTTGAGAACAATTTTACTTATGTTTGTAATGATACAATGTAGTGTCTGACAATGTTTATTCCGCTGCTATTTAAAACAACCTACTTTCCGCTGCTATGATGTTGTATTTCCGCTGCAAACTATTTTATTCAAACTTTTATGTCAAACATTATATTTAAAAACGCATATAGAGTTGTTCTATATGACCATGAGCTGTGATTCTGGCCACGTCACACCCACGTGGACTAACGCCACGAGTGGGAATTTGGGGGTGTGACAGTAGGTTAGTTAAACTACCAAGTAATATCATAATCGGATCATGTATAATGTGTACAACATAATCTAGATCTACTGCATGTTAAACTAAACAGAGAAACACGATATCATATGGTGGCAATAACAAATCATAATACAATATAGAAACAGAAGTTAACAATTATAGAAACAGATTGCTAAGATTTAAATAAACAGAATCCGTACAAGAAACGAGGTAAAACATATATACTATGAGGTGAAGGTATAAAATCCGTACCTTAGTCTTAGCAAATAATCAAGTAAAACTATCCAAGCCTCTTGCGATTCAGTAATCTGTGTTTTGTGTGATTTCACATTAGTTTAATCGAATTATGATTCGCTACGAATTCGGTACATTTTGGTGACGTGGGCCCTTTTAAAGTTTAACCGATAGAATCCATTTATTTTATAAAGTCGTTCATTGACATTTAAAAATATTTGTTCATTTCGTAACATGGCGGATTTAAATGTGTTTGTTAGAAAAGTTACGATTTACACAATATTGAATTTAAACAATTAAAACCTTATTTTGAATACAATTCACAATTATTTATTGTTAATCATTTTGAAATTTCTAAGTAGTTTGTTCTAAAAATTATGTAAAACCAATTAATACCTTGTAGGTAACATACACACAAACTCATCCAAACATGCATTTATATACAAATTAAATCATATGACTAAGACTTGGTATGAGTTGCATAATAATACGAAATTGAATAAGAACATAACTGAGAAATTATCTAAATAAACATCAATTTCGTATTATAAAACCAGTCAAACATCACAGTTGTTGATGATTTCAAGGCCAATTAATCGATGGATTGTTTAACTAAGTTCAGTAGAACCAAATCGTGTTTCTAAACAAGTTATATCTATATATAGATCCGGTTAGCATGCATACATACATACATACATACATACAGGATTCGCATCCTATAATAACACAACCTTATTAACATAACCCGAATTAATCCACCAAGATGACCCCGAATCTTTTGTTTTTTTCAAAATCTTTGTTTTACAAGTACAAGAGTACGTTCTTTTATGTGTTTGTGCAAATTCTTTTTCGTTTGAGATCCTACATCACCGTAATTTGCCTTACAGCACTGCATGTAAAACAAAGAATTACGGTGATGTAGGATCTCAAACGAAAACGAATTTTCACAAACACATAAAAGAACATACTCTTGTACTTGTAAAACAAAGATTTAGAAAAAAGAACAAAAGATTCGGGGTCATCTTGGTGGGTTAATTCAGGTTATGTCAATAACGAGGGTTAACAACGGATCCTTACCCTATATATATATATATATATATATGGAAGAGTTCTAATGCTAACCTTAGGATAGAGCGATAACCCATTAACCTCACCATATTTAATGATCAAATTACAAAATGTTTATCTAATGATTGATATTAAACTATAATATAATAATGTAATTGATTTGAAAGAAAAAGGAATAAGGATACTAATGTAATTTCCTATATTAAATACTTTACCTCATCTTTTTTTATACATCCATAACTTTGTTATACTATAATATTTTTTTATAAAAATTGCACCATTTTACTCGTATTTTTTTCTCTTTAATTCCGTTATAGTCTTAACTAGGTTTTTTTTTCGGATATTCGTATTTACACAAATGTAACAAGTATAAAACTAATAATTATTTGTAACGAGTTGTAACGAATTTAGGTTTACATTGTTGTATAATAAATAGGGGTTAAGTTTAAGAGTGTAAACGAGCCAAGCCGATCCTGAGCTCGTTAATTACGTTATATTCTTGACTATGTTTTTTATTTTTTCCGGATGCTCGTTAATTACGTTATATTCTTGATTTTGTAACGAATTTTGGTTTTTAAAGTACTAAAATGTATTTACAATCTTGTAAATATAATTTTTAAAATATGAAAATGTATTTACAATCTTGTAGATATAACGAATTTTGTTTTTTATCAACAAAATGTTATAGTATTTTTTTACAGTATTAAAACGTATACAATCTAGTAAATATAACGAATTTTGGTTTTTATCAACAAAATGTTATACTATTTTTTTAAAATGTTAAAATGTATTTACAATCTTGTAGATATAATTTTTTTATAGTATTAAAATGTATTTACAATCTTGGTGATATAACGAATTTTGGAGCATCAGGAAAAAATAAAAAAACCTAGTCAAGAATATAACGTAATTAGCTAGCTCGGGATCGGCTTGGCTCGTTTACACTCTTAAACGTAAACCTTATTTATTCTACAACAATGTAAACCCAAATTCGTTACAACTCGTTCCAAATGATTTTTTATTTTTATATTTGTTACATTGGTGTAAATACGAACATCCGAAAAAAATAAAAAAAAACTAGTCAAATAATAAAAGAAAAATTCATGTGTTTTTATAAAAAAATATTATAGCATAAAAAAATTATGGTGCAATTTTTATAAAAAAATTATGGTGCAAATAATAAAGAGAAAAATAATACGAGTAAAATGGTGCAATTTTTATAAAAAAATATTATAGCATAAAAAAATTATGGATGTATAAAAAAAGAGGAGGTAAGTTAGTACATAAAGCAAAAAACTAATTTACCCTTATCAAATAATAAAAGAAAAATTCATGTGTTTATTTATAATTGGGTAAAAATAGTTAATGGGTTATTACTCTAAGTGTGAGTTAGTATTTGATCTCAATCCTATATATATAAGGCAAGGTATAAAAAATAACCCTCATCTTTTGCTACAACTACATAACTCATTTCAACCAATCATAAACTTACACATAAGCATTTCATTAAAATATTAAAAAGGGCAACATAGTCATTTTACCCCTTATAAGTTTCATCCCTCTTTTTTAAACATTAATAACTTTTTTATAATATATTATTTTTTTAAAAAAAATTGCACCATTATATTCGTCTCATTTTTCTCTTTAATTTCGTTATAGTCTCGACTAATTTTTTTTCTTTTTTTAAATGCCATATATTTGCATCATTGTAACGAGCTTAAATATAACAAATTTATTTGAAATTTTTTTTAAAAATGATAAATTACAGTGATATAATTTACATTGACGTAATTTATCGTGATGTAATTTACGTTGACGTAAAATTCGGTTTCGGTTTTTTTCGGTGAATTTGGTTTAAATTACAGTGATGTAATTTACATTGACAACAAATTAGTTTAATTTTTTTTCAAACAATGAAAAATTACATCACTATAATTTTCATTGTGAGAGAAAAAAATCCAAATAATGTTTTCTATTACATCATTGTAATTTATCATTGTAATTATCATTGTTAGAGAAAAAAATAAAATAATGTGTTACGTCACCGTTAATTATATCATTGTAAATTACTTCATTTTATGTTACATTATTTCATTTTTTGTTACATTATTGTAATATACCATTGCTAGAAATTTTTTTTAATTAATTTGCTATCTTTAAGCTCGTTACAATGATGTAAATAAATAACATAAAAAAAAAACTAGTCGAGACTATAACGAAATTAAAGAGAAAAATGAGACAAGTATAATAGTGCAATTTTTTAAAAAAAATAATGTAGTATTGAAAAGTTATGAATGTTTTAAAAAAATGGTAAACTTTACTTAAATAACAAATGTTTTAAATGCCCTTTATATTAAAAAAAGAAAAAAAAATGAATCTGACACGTGTCACGATCCTACACACTTATCTTTTTCAAGTAATCATTGGATGATTGTTAATGGGTTGTAGCAAAAGATGAGGGTTATCAAAAATTCTATCCCCTATATATATATATATATATATATATATATATATATATATATATATATATATATATATATATATAGGATTGGGATCAAATACTAACCCTCTCTTACGGCGCTAACCCATTAACTTTGCCAAAAAATAGCCGAATCTTGAATTTTTTTTTAAACATCATTGTAACACAATTTGAACACCATGTTCAGTTTTGAGTTTTGGCTAATTCATCACCGTTTGGGCTCTTACAGTACCGTAGGTGTTTTTGCTACAGTACTGTAAGTTTTAAATATTTAAACACCTACAGTACTGTAAGAGCCCAAACGGTGATGAATTAGCCAAAACTCAAAACTGAACATGGTGTTCAAATTGTGTTACCATGATGTTTAAAAAAATTCAAGATTCGGCTATTTTTTGGCAAAGTTAATGGGTTAGCGCCGTAAGGAGGGTTAGTATTTGAACCCTTCCCTATATATATATATATATATATATATATATAGAATAAGGTTCCTCTAAAAAGTCTATTTTGCCTAAGAAGGATTTTAAAATCTCGAAAACCGACTCAAAGAAATCCCGATTAAACTCATTTTTGCGTCATTGGAACCGGCTTGTTGAACTCTAAAACCCAAACCTTAAATCATAAACAATAAACCCTAATACTAAAACCAAAACTTTAAAAACATATGTTTAACATAAAGATACAACTAAAAAGCTAAAAACCAAGCCTTAAAACCAAAAATCTAAATGTAATTGTTAAAACGAAAACTTAAAATCTAATATTGTAGGGTTCGATGAGACGGTTCCAATGTCATCGAAATGAGTTCAATCGGAGCTCGTTTGGGTCGGTTTTGGAGATTTTAAAAATCCTTCTTAGCCTTCTTAGGCAAAATATACTTTTTATTTGATCTTTACCCTATATATATATATATATATATATATATATATATATATATATATATATAGGGTAAGGTTCAAATGGTAACCCACTCCAAGTGTGTAAACCTATTAACTCATTTTCATTGGTTGTTAAAATAAAGCTTTTTGAAATGAGTGGTCCATATTCAATCTGAAAAAAGTCAAAAAAACATGTGGATGAGATTTGTTTAAGGGCATTTTTGACATTTGGTGAGGGTGCACTTGATTCCTTTTTTAAAAAAAATTTACCCCCCAATTTTTTAAACACTCATAACTTTTATATACATTATTATTTTTTTATAAAAATTTCACCATTAAATTTGTCACTTTTTTATCTTTAATTCAAGTATAATTTTTTCAAATTTTTTTAAAATTTTCGTAATTTGCACTGATGTAGCGACATTTTACACTAATGCAACGATGTTTTACACTGATGTAACGAAATGCATTTTTTTACACTGATTTGACATTTGGTGGGTGTACTTGATTTCTTTTTTAAAAAAAGTTTACCCCACAATTTTTTAAACATTCATAACTTTTATATACATTATTATTTTTTTATAAAAATTTCACCATTAAATTTGTCACTTTTTTATTTTTAATTCAAGTATAATTTTGTCAAATTTTTTTAAAATTTTCGTGTTTTACACTGATGCAACGACGTTTTACACTGATGCAACGACGTTTTACACTGATGCAACGACATTTTGCACTGACGTAACGAAATGCATTTTTTTACACTGATGTAATCACAATGATGTAACGAGCTGAATTTTTACAAAGTTTTCGTAATTACACTGATGTAAGGATCTGGATTTTTTCAAAGTGTTCTTAATTTTTTAAAATATTAATGAACTAATTTTTGTAGTAAAAATAATTTGTAACAAAATGAAAAGATTTTACGTTGGTATAATTGCAAACGCTCGTAAAAAAGAGAGAAAATTACGAACGCTTATAAAAACATGTTAAACGAGATTTTGAAACATTTTAAACGAAAAAATGAGATAAAATTACGAACGCTCGAAAAAACATGTTAAACGAAAAAATGAGAGAAAATTACGAACGCTCGAAAACATTTTAAAGATGGAAAGATTTTGAAAAAACGAGAGAAAATTATTATATTTATTGTTCGTTATGTTGGTGTAATTACAAACGCTCGAAAAAAATTCAAAAAAAAATTGGCATGACTATTATGGAATTAACGAGAAAAATATAACGAGTTTAATAATGTAATTTTTATAAAAAAATGACATAGTATAAAAAAGTTATAAGTGTATAAAAATCAAGGGGGAAACTTTGATTTAAAAAAAGGAAAATATATATTATATTTATGATGTGATGAATCTGATTGGCTTAAATGAGTTAATAAAATGTCCATAATACCCTCATAAAATCAAAAAGGAATCTATGATGTGTATGAATCTGATTGGCTCAAATGGGTTAATAGGTTACCACAAAAATGGAGAGTTTTTATTTGAACCAAATCCTATATATATATATATATATATCATTTATGCATATGCATATGATACTATACTATGAAGCTTGTAGCTTATATATAAAATGATCAAAGGCTCCTTTACAAAACATATTTATCGACACATATATATATTCACAAGATTCCACCACTACTAACACATATTTGCAAGATTTCATTCTGACTCCCGTGCATGTCACACCTTGTCAATCTTTTTTTTTTAAGTTATTTAATAATTTAAATATTTTAATATTCATAACCAATATCACGTATATTTTTTTTCTCATCTTGTAACTTTTGAGATTTTGTGTTTTCGTACACTCTAAGTATGTCATTAACACGTGTTACTTTATTTTTACATGTGATTTTGCATAAATTTTATTGAATGTCGAGTACGTCTACACTTTTTACGTAAATTTCTAGTTAACGTTGCTCCTAATCGAGTCTGATTAAATATGTCATACTTTTACTTTCTTAAAGCACTTACCGTTTTGATATGATATTTATCTATATTTCGATATTCAAGTGTGATATCATATGTCTCATTTGCGGTGCACACATATAATGTATATATGTATGGATCCTCAGGGGGTGAAAGTAAAATTGTAGTTATTTTACTTATGTTGTAAAAGTAACATTAAAAGCGTTGGCCGGCACGATTAACTTCAAATGATCTTTGAATATTCAGGGACTCCTTCGTAACAACCAGGGGCGTATGTTAGTTGGGGCAAGTGGGCGACCGCCCCCCTGTTTTTTCGGTTAATAGTGTACATATCACGATTCGTAATGCAAAATTTTTACAAAAATTTTATTTCGCACCCCCTGAAAAAAAAAATATATCATATGTTCGGCCCCCCTAAAAAAATTTAAAAAATTTTAAATAAGAGTTAATTACACGGATGGTCCCTGTGGTTTACCCAGATTGCACGGATGGTCCCTAACTATCAGAAATTACACCGGTGGCCAAAAACTTTGCAAAAACGTAACACGGATGGTCCCTGGGGCTAATGGACGTTAATTTTGCCGTTAAAATTTCTAAAAAGACAAAAATACCCCTATAGGGTACTTCCCCTTACCTACATTCATTGTTGCTGCACAGTGACGTACACACACACACACACACACACTTACATTTCACTGTTGCATCACCGAACCTATATACACACACCTACATGATCGGTCACCTCCGGCAACCAACAACTACCGACCACCGACACAAACGCACGACACTGCCATGGAGGAGGTGAGGGCTTACGACTGGGGTGAGGGTGGTGGCTTGGAACGTACGACACCGCCATGGAGGAGGTGAGGGCTTACGACCGGGGTTGAGGTGGTGGCTGCCTGCTGTTGCTGGAGGACAATCGAGGGGCGGGGGGCGATTTTATGTGGTGGTTGTCTGCGTCGAAGGTTGCGGTTACCGGAGGTTGTGGTTGCTGTAGGTGGTGGGGAAGAAATAGGGGGTGGGTGTGCGGCTGTGGTCGGAGTGGTTGTGGTCGCCGGAGAAGATGAGTGGGGTGAGGTGGGGGGGAGGGGCTGTGAACGATGGGCAGTGGTTGGTAATGCCAGATGCGGTGGTTGCTGGAGGAGGGGCTGTGAACGATGGTGGTGGTTGGTGTGGCCGGATGCGGTGGTTGCCGGAGGAGGTGGTTGCCGGATGCGGTGGTTGCATATATATCTACACATTTATTTTTTTTTGTTTTTTAATTATAAGGGGCATTTTAGACATTTTACACACACTTAACAGAAAAAATTAACAGACATCCAACCCAGGGACCATCCGTGTTACGTTTTGCAAAGTTTTTGGCCACCGGTGTAATTTCTGATAGTTAGGGACCATCCGTGCAATCTGGGTAAACCACAGGGACCATCTGTGTAATTAACTCTTTAAATAATTTATAAACGTATAAAACCGATTCGATTAAACCTATAAACAAACAAATTTATAGGTATATATTAAGCCCAAAAATCTGTTTAGTGTTTACCCAATCTCCAAAGTCCAAAAACTTAAAATCCAAAGTCCAATCTCCAAAAATCTTTTTTGTTTTATTTGTTTACCCAATTACCGTGTAAGAAGAAAAGGGGAAAAAAAACTCCTTGTTCTCATCCTTGAGTCTCGACCAGCCACAGCAGCACCGGCCTCCGCCTGCAGCCGCCGGCCCGGCCTCCGTTGCCGCCTGTGGCCCTGCACGCCCGTTCCTCGGCCTGCTGCTGCAGTGGCCCTGCTTCCAGCCTTCTTCTTCCTTCTTACGTGATTTGTAAATCATGTAATGAATTCGGCCTCTCACCTCTTTCTACTTGTTGTTACTTGCTTTGATTAAGTATTTGAGTAGTTTAATTGTTGTTAATTGTTACTTTGTTAATTGTTAGTGAATCTAAACATTTAGGGTTTTGATTTGTTTTCAAATTTTTACAGAATTATTGGTATAAATTTAATGTCTGAGATGGGAACCGAATCGCCAACCTGATTTTTTTTCAATTTTTTTACAGAATTATTGGTATAGTTTAATTGTTGTTTATTGTTACTTTTTTGACCCGACCCAGATCACATTTAACTGTTAGCGTTAGGTTGTTAGGGAAAATTTTTTTTAATGTTGCAACGTTTCACCCCCTACCATTTTTATCAAGCTCCGGCACTGGTAACAATCTCTCAATCTCAACTGGGATAGGAGTAAGTTTTGTCTCTATCATATCCTTGCCCCCAAACCCTACCGCAGATTGTGAATGTATTGGATAATTAAATTTGTTTGTATGTAAGTGTAAGTAAACACAAAACCATGAAAGCAAATGTTTCTTTTATTGAACGTAGCTAGATTAAGCACATGATTCATAGGACGTAACGAAGACATATATGGTGATTAACTTAATTACTTAGCATACACACATACACTAATATTTATAATTCCACACATGTGTTGTAGCAGTATGTAAGTTATTACATGATGCATGGGCTCGATCAAGATGCTTAGATCAGTTATGAGTTTGTGCATCATGAGCTTGTTTGTATGCAGTTGACTCTGCTAGAGTGCTGCAACACCTGCATCTGCTACCGTAGTAACGTCCACCGCCACAACAACCATACCTGCAATACCCTCCACGTCCACCGTTGTAGTACCCTCCACGTCCGCCATTGTAGTACCCTCCACGTCCGCCATTGTAGTACCCTCCACGACCACCGTTGTTGTAACCACCACCGTTGTAACCACCACGTCCACCATTGTAGTATCCGGGGTCATCATATTTGGCATCTCCTACCTCACCTACGTTATTTCATGAAAGTAAATATTAGAAAAGACAACAATGCATGTAGTTATTTTTTGAACATTTTTTTTGAACACCTAACGTCATGTACAACTATTTAAATATACAAATTGACACCGCCATGCAGTAGAAAACTCGTTATGTAAAAGTCCTTGCCTTAAACTTGAACATATTTTTCTTTAGGTCAGACTTGAACTCAAGACCTCTCAAAAGTCAAGGAGGTATTATTAGACTATAAGCACTTTGGTCATTCTTTAAAAAAAACACATACACAAACATATATATATATATATATATATATGATTTACTCACCCTCATGATTGGAGGCCAGTTCCTTAGCAGCAACAATTTCAGAAGTAATGAGGAGAACAATTGCAAAAGCTAGTCCAAAAAGAAGGAATTTCTTTGAAACCATTTTGGATTTGTTTCTATGGAAGGAATTGAAATAAGAGGAAGAGTGATGAATAATGGACTACACTTGTGTATTTATAGAGGGATTTGAACCAATGAGATTTTATTGCACTTTTGGTTGGCTGGTGAGGAGAGGGCCAAGCTTTAATTGCCTTTGACTCTTGCTCATTAATTAATATAAACAATAAATCCATTCTTATCCTGTTACTACCTCCCTTTTATTATACAATATCTTAGCGAATCAGCTGTAGATCAAGTGGTTTGAGTTACACTACATGAAAAGCCACCTTTAACAGCGACAAAAATCAGCACTGAATGTCACGAAAATCGCCGCTTTGTTAAATTTATAAGAAAATGCCAAACGAAAACCTGCTTTCATCTTTTACTAGAAAATGTCCAACTGGAACTTACCCAACTGCCCTCCCTTCTCATCTTGTCACGTTAAACTAGAACTTCTAAACATGCTATTTCTTTTATTTCTTTTAATGGACGGCGATTTGATAGGTGGATCTAAAAATCAACCAAAACTTGCCAACTTGATATTAGAATCATCCTTGAATAACAAATCAGCCAAAAAAAGGGGGAAAAACCTTTTAGCAGTGGCGGTTGTCGGATAACCAGTCAATAAATCAAAAACAAAATAGAAGCGCCACCTTTCAGCGGTGGTGGTTGTCGGATAAGCGGTGGCAGCAGCAGAGGGTCGACGCCCGGAAAATAGCATGAGGAGGTGAGCTTCGGTCGGTCGGAGCGGTGAGCAACGTGAGGAGCATCCGGGGGCAGCAATCGGGAAAAAAACCTGTGAATTGGTGGAAAATGAAAAAGAAGAGAACTTTCAGCGCCTAAATTTACTTTTAGCGGTGACCGTCGTCGCTAAAGGTGTCGTCACTAATGTTATTGGATTATCATTATTTTTAATGGCCGGATGCGTGAGAGGGTGGATTAGCGTGGTAAAAATTATTGGTTCGAGTCTCACTTGTAATAATATATTTTAGGTGGACAAGATATTTTACCACAGTGGGTCTTTAGACTGTGGGTTTCCAACTTTCCATTCAAATGGTAGGCGGATCGGGTTATCAATGTTGTCTGTGTTTCGTGAACGTGGATGGCCTTTCATCATTGCGTTTACCGGGTGACCGGGCTTAATATGCATTCGTGGTCGGTTAAAGAAAAATATATTATATCTTAGTTAAATACAAGCGTCCATATAGTTTCTAACACAATTAATTTGTGACGGTTTTTATACTTTTGTTTTTTTTTTTAATTTTTATATAATTATACCTGGTTGTTTAGAATTAATTTAAATTTTATTCTGTTTTGTCTTTTTTTTTCTTTTTTTTTATTTTATTTTTCTAATTTTTCCTTAACTACTCTTAAGTTTCAAAAATTAATAAAGTTAGAATTATATCAATTAACAATAACGTGTTGTTAGCATAATAATGAGACCAGCACAAAAAAACATCTGTATCATTATATAATTAGTTATAATTTTGTTTCGATCTTTATATCCAAGTCGGAACTTATACCGCAACTTTCTAAAATGTCAAGGTTACGAAATTTAATTTTAGGTTTAATCTTTTGCGTTATATATAATATAATATTTTTCTCAGTAACTAGTTCATTATTTTTTTTTAAAATATTAGTAATCGATGGTTGTATTAGGGCTGTAATTGAGCCGAACCAGGCCTAGCTCCAGCTCGGCTCATGGAATTTCGAGCCGAGCCCGAGCCGAGCCGAAATTACTTTCGAGCCAAAAATCCTGTGTATGTGTGTAATATAATATGTGTGTGTCTATATAATTTAATATATATATATATATATATACTAAAAATCGAGCCGAGCCACTAGCCGAGCCGACGAGTCGAGCCATGAGCTGAGCTCGAGCCGAGCTAACCCTGGCTCCGGCTCGGCTCGTTTTTAACGAGTTTTTTTCGCGCCGAGCCTTTTTCGAGCTTTTTTCTAACTTGCCTCGAGTTGTGAGCTTTTTGAACAGCTAGTTATATCGAGTTACACTAATATGTTTGAATCACTAAAAACGACAGAAACACCAAAGAACAAATGTATCATAGACTAATTAAATCATCTAACATAAGTGTACAATTATCGTGAAAAATAAGAGCGAGAGCAACTGAAGAATAACAACATTGTTATATAATTGTGTATATTAGTTTTATCTATGTTGTGATCTTTAAAGCCAAGTTGTCATAGCTTTATCTATTTTTTTTTTATTTATTTAACTAACTTAATATCATCGACACAATGTGTAGGTGATACTAAATAACATACACATGCGTACGTGAAACTGCCTAAATAGACACGTACACCATCTTTTCTCTGAAAAAATTAAATCTTTCGAGATTTAAAAAAAAAAATTTACATTACAACTAAAGATTTACTTCATCCGGTTATCTTTTTCTTATTGTTATTTTAAAATTCTAAACAGATAAATTAGTAACAGCTTGAGTATTAACGATTATAGACATAATAAATTTGATATTGACATATTATTAATTATTTTTCTTCACCCACATAATTATAAATAGTGGAGGAGCTTGATCGTAATGAGAGGGGTGGAAATTTAGGAGCCTTATAATACATGTTAATTTTTTGAAGCGATGAAGAACAAAACCGTTGTTTTTAACTAAAATAACATTTCGACTGAAAAAATTAGAATTTCGAACGGAAAAAGAGAGGGCGGTCCCCCGCACACCCAACCCACCCCACTTCTTGAAGAGCTTCGCCAATGTTTATAAATATATCAGTACCGTATGGATACATGTGTACAACTATTCATTTATGGACATGTTCGAAGATGCTAAATTCATCTCACATTTTGAATCCGTATTATTATTGTATATATTGAAAACTATATATTTGTTTTATTCAATTAATTATATTTGACTGCATATATGGTTGAATAGGTTTAGCTTTGTCTAGTTACTTGGTTCATAGTATAAAATCAATCTTATGAAGTAAAGCTTTTCTCTCTTTTTTAGAGTGGTTTACAGAAGCCGCAAGCCGCCTCAATTGATGTTAAAATGACTCGTAAAACCTTCAAAGAAGTGGTGTGTTGGTTAGGTTATGTGACAGTTGCGTACGAAGAATTCGGCATTAATGACATGAGCACATTTGGTCGTGCTTGAAATCCACGAGGATTTAGTAACTTTTGTTATTGGGGATTGATAGTATGTGAAAAATGATGAACGTGGGCGAAAACCGCGCGCAAAACGGAGTTCGTATGCCCCCGGAATCGCGAAAAGAAGTTTAAAACCAAAATGGTGACGCAGGATGACGTGGGGCGGTACGCCCCATCGCGGCCCTCCAGTTGGGGCGATACGCCCCAGAACCTATGTCGGCCAAAACTCATTTAAACGATCAGAATGCATAGAAACTTGAAAAAAACGCAATTCTTCGTTCTTACTCGACCTCCAGACACTATTTCTTCATTCCATAACCTTCAATCTTCAAATCTAAGCCCCTTAAACATCCGGATCATACCACGGATCGTATTTTCAAGTCCTGATCGCTGTTTTAACCGTAGAAATTCGTCAGAACAGGTAACGGTTCATTTTAACCTTCTAGTTTGATTTTGATTGATTAGATCTTGATTTTGAACGTAATGAGATAGTTAGGATTGTTGATTATTGCCTAGATGATGGCTAGGATTGATTATAAACGAAGAACACGAAGTTCTAACGGTTAAATTCTTGTTTTGATCCGTTGTAATGCCCGATTTGCATGAAATCATACCTATGATTATAATGGTTTAAACTATTTGATTATGACAATGTAGGTGATTAGTTTGATTAATCTTTGAAATGCAAAGGTTAAATCCAAGTGTTTCAAACTAATCATAATCATTAACATACTCATTGGAATGATTGTCTGATGTTTGTGATAACAGTCAGATTAGTATGTTAAATCTGGTTATTTCACCTATTCTGATGCTACATTGTGATATTTCATGATATTTGGATAATCAATAACAAGAATTAATCATTTCTAAGACATTAAATCATCTAGAAACTGTTTTAGCATTATAATCAACAACATTAACTATTTGATTAATCTGAGATTATTCTGATTAATCCAGTGTGTCATCAACTTTGAATTAGGAATCTAATGCCATGTAGGTTCCTACATTATCATACATTGTATGATATAACCTTAAATTAATTAATTATATAATTAATATCGAGTTGATGATTTACTAAGCAATGTCTTTGACATTGAACGTTCAGAAGGATCTAATCAGTAAACTAGAACATAAATAACTTATTAAATATAATTAAATACAGAATCATCTCTTTGTTGTTAGATTTGAGAGATTTTGCTACCATTATATCATCAGGTGAGTTTCGTACAACCCCTTTTATTTTTAATCTTTTATAAACATCGGGGAAACTCTGCAAACTGTTGTCTGAACATATGATATGCATCAATGATATCTGTGTGATTTCATGTGATTTTGTGGGATTTCATGGGATTTTGCCTGTAGACTGAACTCTATCATGGAACTGAAAGTCCTCATTTTTGAACTGTATCTAGTGAACCCATGTGTGGCCGAACAGAAAACATTGATAGTACTATTGGTTGACACCCCATTCGCTGGGAGGATTGCATCTCCCCTTGTGTGAATGTTTGTTATCTGTTTCCTGAACTTCTTAATGGTATGATAGACATTAAGATAATGAGGCACTAAGATATGTACCGACGGGTAATATCTTGAGAACTGAACTAGACGTCCGAAAGGAACTAGATACGGGTCCCATGGTTATCCAGAACTGAACTTTTGAGAACGTACTTATCATATCATATTGTTTTAAATTGAACTGTAGATCTCACCAGCTTTGTGCTGACGTTTTCAAATTAAATCTTTTTGCAGGAAAACAGTGACCACTGGGTGAGGATGCACTTCATACACTTGTAATTAAATAAGATAGTTGTATAATAAATTTAGTTGTAAACTGTAATTCTAGTTGTGATGACGAAACCCTTGGTAATGTAATTACTTTAAGTTAATCTGTGTGCTTATGATATTGGTTCAAGTAAGTCACCCCTCACCTCAGAGACATCACCACTATGCTTCCGCAACCGATTCAGTGACGTCAGACCAGACACGAGGTGACGAGGGGTGGGGGTGTGACAGGTTAGAAGTTAAAGTTCAATCTCCATTTAGAGTAATTTTCCTTAGAGGCCACCGTACCGGCCGGTTACTTGCGACCGCTCTTTACCTGTTCCTTTCAGTTAGTCGGGTATTATGGGATCTAGGAGTTTACCACGCAATTGGTTTTACGGTTTGGGCTTGGGATTTTGAGCTCATTAAAAAATAAAAACTGAATTGAACTGAAGCATTTTACGGTTTGAAGTGAGTTAATTACGTCAAGACACATATTTTTTTGTATGGTGTATAAATCATAAACTCAATCTATATATAGATATACACACATGTATATATACATATATCTGTATAGGGTTTATATCCTATGAAAACACGATTTAATAAAGAAACACTTAAACCTTATCTGGGCATCATTTTAGAATCTTGAAAATAAATATGTGATTCACATTAAACTACATTAAAATTGATTTTTATTCAAACCCTAATTTTTTTATTTATCTTTAATGTAAACCAACATTTATTTTCAAGATTTCCAAATAGATGATCCTAATAGGGTTTAAATGGTTTCTTTCTAAGATCACGTTTTTACATGATACAATCTATATCTGTGTATATAGATATATCTATGTATATGTTTATTTTATGCTTACACACACATATGGTCTGGTTCGTTTTTTTACGACCAACTTTGACGAAAACCGTATATCAATCCATTTATTGCGGTTTCAAAACTTGAAACCGATTGACATAATATCTAAAAAAACGCCCGTTAAACCAAACCGATGGTCATTTTGTCCGGTTTCACATTTAAAACTGAACCATGAACACCCCTAATACGGCATAAATATTCTTTCAAAGAAAGCCTCTTAAAAAACATATTAAATTTTCCTGACCATAAAATTAATAACCCTAATACTGCTAAATCGACATTCCTGAGTGGAAAATGGAAATTTTCCAACAAAATACTATTAAATTGAACCTTCTGACACGAAAATCAGGAGGATTAGGGCACCCCGGACCCTCCAAAAGGTCCATCCATGTCTATGGTGGGGTGTGGCTCATTGTTGTGGGTTTAGGTTTACATGTGGTCATTGGCGCAACTTAGTGAAGACAAGGGGGCCGACCACCCTCCTGTTTTTTCGTGTAGTAGTGTAAATTTCACGATACGTAGCGTAAAATTTTTAAAAACCTTTATTTCGCCCCTCTGGGAAAAAAATTATTTCGCCCCTCTTGGAAAAAAATTTATTTCACCCCTCTTGGGATTATGGTCAAGCTCCGCCTCTCATTGTTGTGGGTTTAGGTTTACATGTGGTCATTGGCGCAACTTAGTGAAGACAAGGGGCTGACCACCCCCCCCTGTTTTTTCGTGTAATAGTGTAAATTTCCCGATACGTAGCGTAAAATTTTTAAAAACCTTTATTTTGCCCCTCTGGGAAAAACATTTATTTCGCCCCTTTTGGGATTATGGTCAAGCTCCGCCTCTGCATGTGGTGGTGTGCATGGGGCTGCTGTAGCCTCTATTCATCTTTCCCTCTTTGTTGTTATAGAGCTGAACCATACAAAGAAGGTGAACCCTTGGTCTAGGTAGCACAAACATAACAATTAACAAGCCCAGAATTAAAAAGTAAAGTATGGTCTTCCGTTTATTTATTTCCGGTCAACAAGATACAAAATTTTGTCAACTTCTTGTTGCATTTTCTTCTTGTGATAACTTTGTTGCAGTAACTTTCTTAAGCTTTTGAATCAGTTCACAACAATTCCATATAACATGTTGAAAGTAAATTGATAAGTTAACTTATAGATGACATGATACAATGTCGTTATGTAGGGCTAGCATAATGGGTCAGATATCACATGTTAAGACATGAAACGCGGAATAGGTAGACAAGAATACGATATGAAAAATTATTGCATCTATTTTTTCAAGCACAAGCGCGACACATTTAAAACACGTAAACACGAATGAACTTATAAAAACATATTAACAATTAGCACTATCATGATATGTTAAAAAACCTATTAAGGAACTCGTGTTCGAAATAGGGTTAGAAAAGTAAAATTTTAAAAGGTAACCAGCTACTAATATATTGTATTATATTATTTATTATAAATTATAAACAGTCTTTAACAGGTTAATATATTTTTACATTTTGAGACACGTAAATTAACTGGTCTTAACGTGTCACCCTTTTTAGATGCGAAACTTGTTAAGGGTAAACACAAAACATGTTAAAATCGTTTCGTGTCGTGTTAACGTGTTTGCGTCTAAAATTGTCAGCCTTAATGTTAGGTTATATATATATATATGCTATATAAGGTTACAAAATGTGAAGAAAGAACGAATCAAGATTGCTTGCAAATGGGAAGAGTAACCAATTCAAAGCAATTGATGTGAGGTTTGTTTTAAGAGGACTGAGAATTTGTATCAAAATTATGTTCGTTATGTACGTTTTTTGTAGGAAAACTATGTATATATGTTTAATTTGTGAAACGATTTGTAAATTTGTAAATCAATTGGATGAACGCTAGCTTAATATTAGGATGAATATTGACAGGCATAGTGGGGACGAATACTACCTTAATTACCCGACTCTAAATAACTTATAGATATGACTTTCTATAGCTGCTTGGAAAAGTCAACATAGATGAGCGGTTTGTAATTGGGAGCAATGTTTTGAAGACCGGACTGGCTGGTCCAACCGGTTCAACCAGAAACTGGTAGGCAGAGCGGTTTAAATTGAACTAGAAAACTGGTACTTCAGGCCTGTTTTGCGACAAACCGGTTCCAACAGGAAACTGGATTCAAAGCTAAACTAGATTTAAGTTTGCAAGGGGCTGATAAGTTTATATAAGGGTGTAGGGTTGGGTTTTTTTGTTGGAGTAGCGATGTGAAATATTTTATATATATATTATCTCTTCCGGTTCTTAAATCCGGCCCGACCAGTCTAACCAGTAACCAGTAAGACGTCCGTTTCGATTCTGAACACATGGATTAGGAGTTTTAACAAGAAGTCAACGGTTCTAAACTTAAATTGATTTTTTTCCCTTTTACATTATATACTGTTACTTACTTTTTTTTTAGTTCAGGTTTCAAATCATATTTTATGCTTCCTATCTTACTATCTTAATAAACAAACAATTTGTTTGTCACTTGTCAAATTTTTAAACAAGTTATCTTTTCTATTAAATAATTATACTCTCTCATATTAAATAATAATAATAGTAGTATTAGTAGTAATATTAATGATGAAAAAAATAATATTATTTACCTTTATATATACAAGATAGTTTTAAAAAAATTAAAATCAAATCTTTTTATCAGAAAGAACAATTAAATAAGTTTAAAAATATAAAAAAAAACATATTATTTTAAAATAAGAAATATGTTATGTGATACTTAGAAAACAAAATTTTTTGAAAAAAGAATCCATTTTCTTAAAAAGTGATTTTTTAGAAAAATAAAATAATCATTAAATCAGAATTTTAAAAAATATCAACTGAAGTTTCATGTTGATTAATTCAATGATATCAATTATTTCAAATCAAGCTAGAAGATCATCAATTATTATTTTTTTCGTTATTTAAGTTTTTAATTATTATTTTATTAGTTAAAGTACTCATTAATATGTAAATTAATAATTTTATAATTTCTTAATTCTATTGTTAAGTATTTTATTTTATATTAAATCCGTGTAATACACGGGATATAATCTAGTATTATATATATGAACTGCTTTTCTTAATAATTTTCCCAACATATATATAATAGTAGGTTATATCAACTAATGGTGACGTGTTTTTGTTACGGTGAAAATCGAGACTGATATTGACTACATAAAATCGATGTTTTATAACTATTTTCATATATGTTTCAGTCTCCGATCCAAAACCAATTTATTATAACTTTATACATTGTCTTTTATGTACCTAAGACGCAATGTAAATCCTACTCCTTTTTTTTGACGGGTTGAGCGATCAAATCCCTTTAAAGGAATTTTTTTTTATTCTTACCTTTTTTTCATTTTTTTTATATCTGGAGTTAGTGTTGTAAAGTCTTTTTATAACTATTTTTCGATACAAATATTATTCAAAATCAAGTTTATATATGTTCTCGATCAGGTTAACAATTTGATTCCCTTTATGTATCCGGTTGGGTTGCATACAATATTTTTTTTACCTTTTTAAGAACGCTTTTGGGCTTCTTAACTCTAATTATTACAACAAAATGATATTTTAGCTATATTTTAATTGTTTTCACTTTTTGTTAACGTTTATTAAAAGCGATTTAACTTATTTATAATATTCAAATGCGTTATTATTCATTTTATTTAAAATATAGTGACACTACTGATCTCTGAACCCTTCGAAAAGAAAGGAGCAGGTTTTAACATATTTTCTAAATGACCATTTACTTGAAATCCAGACAACAAATATATAAAGGACTAGGAAATAACTCACACTTATTGCAATAACCTAAATAACTCCGTCTAGATCAAGAGAAATTTTAAATTTTTTTATTAAACATCACTTTAACACATTTAGAATACTTTCTTCTGTTATGAGTTTGTGTAAATTCATCACCGTTTAAGAGGTAACATCGTTATAAGTTTCGGGTCTAAAAAAGTTATATTGCTGTAAGTTAAAAACTTACACCAATGTTACCTCTTAAACGGTGATTAATTTACAAAAACTCAAAAAAAAAAGAGTGTTATAAATGTTTTACAATGATGTTAAAAAAATCAAGATTTGGCTTGATCTTGACGGATTTATTTGGGTTATTATAATAACAAACAAACAAACTTACCTAATATATTCATAATGTTCAGCAGAGTCTGTGAAAAATGATGATGACAAACGTTACCTTTATCCCTGTTGTGATAGAAAGGCTTCTCCGAAAAAGTCATGGGCTCAAAGTTATCATTTGAACTTAATCATTCCAACGTTTTTAACGTTATTTTTACTAAATACGTAAAATAATGTTAAAATTAGTGCAATTTTACTTTTGTCACTTGAGGACCCTCACATATATACATTATATGTGTGCACCGCAAATAAAACAAATAATATCGCTTCCCAATCATATATATATATATATAGGATTGGGATCAAATACTAACTCACACTTAGACTATAAGATATGCCAAGTGATTGGGTCACTCCACCTATGCGCCACATAGGCGCCCACTACAACCACTCACCCCACCATTTTAATAAAAAAAATACTAACTCACATTTAATAAAAACAAATTACAAATTAATAAAAAAAATTTACAAAGTAATAAAAAAAATACAAACTAATAAAAAAATTAATAAAAAAATTACAAATTAATAAAAAAATACAAATTAATTATCTCTATATTTATTACGAATTTTATCCTTCTCCCGCTGGTCGAGCCCGGTTAAGTGTTCGGTGTTGGTGAATAGAATTTGTAACTCTACCAACCGTTGACGTTCCCGTTTTAAATCGTTAAAGTCACCGATTCGTTAAGATAAGTGTTCTATTCCTTGGTTATAATCTGGGGTTGTTTGAGATGAAGAACCTCGTCTCGCCCTTGCTCGGTTGGTTTTTGCGCGATCTCTCCCGGTCGGACGAGTCAAATCCTCTATCCCGTCGTCGTCTTCTTCTTCTTCGTCGAGATCGTTTAGATTTATATTCACTCGAGCATCCGACGTGCCCGGGCTATCGGTTGACGATGCTTTTGATCGTTTTGAGGCCGACGTTTGTACAATCGGGATTCGAATCCAGTTCGGAAATTTCCTCATAAGCTCCCAACTACGTTTAAGCGTGAAGGGGGCGTTAAACTCTTCCCGGTATTGATCTTCTGATTCGAGCTCGATCATCGCGTCGCTTTGGCCGCTCCGACGAGTTTGCCATTTCTGGGAATAGATGTGACAATTCGACTTTTCACACTAACCTTGTTAACGGAAGTTGGTGCTATCACAGGCCCAACAAGACCAATCAAGGCCCAATAAGACCAATGAAGGTCCAACAGGCCCAACAAGACCAATGAAGGCCCAATAAATCAAGAGAGGCCCAGTAAGGCCCAATAAGGGGCAAGTGAGGCCCAATGTGAACAAAGTAGGCCCATGGAAGGTCAAGGCAGGCCCAGTTATATTCTGTGAGGCCCAGTGAACTTGATGGGGGCCCAATTGGATAAATCAAGTTTGAAATCAGTTCAATTGTGCCATTTAGTAATAATTAGGAATTTTAAAGTAGTTTTGTAAATCAAAACAATATGTTATGGATTTAGAAAAATTCTTAGAAGTTGAGATTAAGCCAAAAATCAGATTTGTAAGTGTTAATTCCAAGAATTAGTTTATAAGTTGTAATAGCAATTGATTTTGACTTTTAAAAGTCAAAATTTGGCCAAACGAATTGGGGAAATTCGAATCTCGTAATAATAAGGGTTGTAATGGTTATAAAACTAACAATAATCATCTCATTGATGATTATTAACAGTTATAATACGTTACTAGAAGCAATAATGATCGAATTTAATCATTTTCAAGTTCAAGAGGCGAAACCGTAACTCCCATATATCAAATTGATATAACACGGCTTTAATTCATCAAATTGAGGTTATAGAAAACATAATCGGCATTCTTAGAGTTCTATTCATCCATCAATTTGATTTTACAAGACACGAAATCAAGAGTTCGAACAAGGGTCGGCCGAACATCAACTCACAAGTGATCTCTTTCGATTGGCTATCAAATCAAGTAAGTTTTCGTTCCTAAACCTTCTAAACATGCCGATTAAGTGAACCTGTGTGTTAATTTCGGCTTATAACATCAATTGATATGAATCCGAGTTCTAGGGTTTATCATAGAACACGTTTTGGGGATTTTGTATTAAATGGATTTCATATTCAAATTAAACTATATGGTTAGTTTCAGAAAAGGCCGAACAAGGTTATTCTTACAACAATTTCGATTGATGATAGCGAATTTATGGAATTCAATCCTAGGGTTCTTAGTGATAAACTGTTTTGGGGGTTAGCATTCAAATGAGTTCAATAATCAAATTAATGAGTATAACTAGCTTCAGATAGTTCCGATTAAGGTTTGTGATAGGATGATTTCATTTAGTTTCAACGAATTAGAAGAATTCGAATTGTAAAGTTGTTTGGTTAAAAACCGAGACTTATGTGGGTAATTTGAACACATCGATTGTGTTCTGATCAAATTAAAACCACCATTAGGAACTCTTAAGTGATTAGAATGATATTCTGGTGTTGTTGGGTGAAATCGGATTCGAAATCGGGTTCAATTTGGAGGTTAAGTGCTTCGACTATGTTATGGAATAAGAACTAGGTTGGAATAGGATTTAAAAGAATTTAAATTCTGATATCCATTGCGACACCCTAGCGGGCTGAGATGGTTAGATGCGTGGGTGTGGGACTTGAGGGTCGCGGGTTCGAGTCCCGGCCCAAGCAAATTTTTGATGTTTTTGATTATTTTGGTGTTTTAATCATAACTTCCACATACGAACTCCGATTTAGTTCGTTCAAGTTGCGTTGGAACCGTAACGAGAATACGAACGCATTAGAATAATAAAATTCATATTTTAGTCCGAACACGAAATCGCGTATAATTACGATTAATTGAATAAAATCAAATACGATTTTATTTAATCGATTTCAGTGACACGCGTACTTCCGTATGCCTAATTCTCACACTTTAACATACGTGTGTTGACACGTATGTGATTTCAAGCACAAAACGATTATTCGAATAACAATAGGTTATTGTTTAAATCACAGATTCTTCGTAGAGGATTTCTACACAGGTTCACACATATTTGATCATTCTACTCTTATCAAAGGTGCGTACACGGCCCCTTTCTTATTTTAAACTGTTTTGGGGGAGAAAACATGTGCAACAAACTGATTTTTAGATACATAACACTTGCATGAGTTATCTGTTTACATTATGTGAAAACATATCAACTTGAAAGTCCTTACACACCTCGAACCGTTTAGTTTGTTGTAATGCAAAGCGTGGTAGTTGGAAATAGATCTATTAGGTTTGACAAACCTCACCTGGTAGATGGGATCTACGCAGGTGTTTGACTGACCAAACACATTACTTTACTATTGTTGTGATAGACAATAGTGGCAAGGCGAAAACATGCTATAGCATGGCAACTAGTCAGCTTCGGTGTCGAACACGTATGTAAATAGTTATATGACTAGCTATCATGACTGTGCAATTGTGATTATGTTATCTACAACTTGTTATTCAAACTGATGTTTTGAACACTATGATTACTTAAAACCTGTGTTATGCACCAACCTTTGTGTTGACTTGATTTGCATGTTTTCTCAGGACGCTAAGGCGCGCGTAACAGCTGGCATGGACTAGGAAGATAGAGTCTCATGCATTTCTTTCATTTTGATTATTTAAATTTGAATATTTAAGTACTTGAATTGTAATGTTTGATTTACAACTATTTATGGTTTTTTAAACGCTTCCGCACTTTTTGTAAACTCTGGTTATTATGTTTGTTTTAAAGACCAACGTATGTTTTTGAAATTCATATAGAGGTCTTCGCTATGTCTAATGATCTGAGATCCTGGTTTGTCACGTTCCCAAACGGTATGATTCCGTTAGTTGAAATTGGGGGTGTGACAGATTGGTATCAGAGACATTGGTTATAGCGAACTAGGTTTGCATTTGTAGGCCTAGACTATGACTATTAGACATTAGACACACATGTTTACACATACTGCTTAGAAATTACATATGACATTATGTAATTGACTTGCTTACGTATTCCATGGCACTGCACTTACATATGATATTATGTAACAGGCATGGCTTCATCATCAGTTCCTTATGTTATCATTGATGATTCCGAGGACGAGGAGCCGATGGTTCCGGCACCACCATCATCACCACCACCACCCATTCCATCACCTCCACCATATGAGATGGAGGACTCCGATCCAGAGGAGGATCCGGAGGAAGACCCGGAGGAGGATCCGGAGGAGGATCCAGACGAGGATCCTGATGAGGATCCAGAGGAGGATCCAGACGAGGATCCAGTTGAGGACCCGGATGAGGATCCGGAGGAGGCACCATGGGTGAATACCCAGGGACTCTATGCTGCAGGACCATCTACACATCCACCACCCGTACTGGACGCTCCTGAGCCTAAGAGGCAAAGGACGGACGCAGAGGAGATCGCCAAGTTGCGCGAGGACGTGGATACAGCAGAGGAGAAGCTCTATCAGAGATCCCAGGAGTTATGGGATGCCATTGAGAGGCAGGATGAACTTGCCCATCTAGTTCATGACATGCGGGATGAGATGGTGAACATGATTGTTCGTTTAGAGGAGTCAGAGAATCGAGCCGAGATCTTGGAGGGCAGGATTGAAGCCTTGGAGGATTTGGTGGTAGTTGAGAATGAGGAACAGGATGAGGATGAGGATGAGGAGGAGGAGGAGGAACCAGCACCAGTTGCTGAGTCCGATCCTGAATCCACCGTTGAGGACGATTGATTCTCTTTCTTTTATTTCTGTTTTGTTTAAACTTATTAGGAACGGGTTGTGTTCCTACATTAGTAGTTTGAAATTTTGTATTTTATTTCAAAAGTATTGTACTCAAAGAAAGTTTCTATTTATGGAAAAATTATTGTTTGTTTCCAACAACTGTGTTGATTATATTACATGTTGTGTTTGTTGTTTTACTTACACATGTTACATTGGATTTTGACTTCGTGCTAACACTTCTTATAAATAGGAAACTGATGGCTGAGGGAAACGTACATATGACTGTTGCTGAGCTCAACGAGCTAATTAACAACAGAGTCGCAGAGGCTATTGCACAGTATGCTCAGACACACAACACAGGACCACAGGGTCCAGCTGGGGGAGTGATTAACCCACAAGTATGCACGTTCAAGATGTTCTTGGACTGCAAACCTCACAACTTCAAAGGGTCGGAGGGGGCTATAGGACTTCTCCGATGGATTGAAAAAGCTGAATCTGTGTTCGAGATGTGCAACTGCCCGGATGACAGCAAAGTGAAATTTGCTACTGGAACTTTGGAGGGTCCAGCCCCGACTTGGTGGAACTCCAATGTTCAGACTCTGGGGTTGGGAGAAGCAAATGCGTTGACCTGGAACAACTTCAAAACTTTGCTACAAGAGGAGTATTGTCCTCGTAGTGAAATGCAGAAATTAGAAGAAGAGTATTGGCACCTCAAGATGGAGGGGTCAAACATTGAGGAATACACGACCAGATCGCATGAACTGGCCAGACTGCTACCGCACATGGCTACTCCAGCCAGTAAGTGGATTGAACGGTATATTGGAGGACTAGTGCCTCAGATTCAGGGGATGGTGACTTCAGCAAATCCCACCACCATCCAACAAGCTGTACGTCTAGCACATCAGCTTACTGATCAGGCAGTGTTACAGGGAACCCTGCCTAAGCGGACATCTGCTACTAAGGTAGGAGATCACAAGAGGAAGTGGGAAAGTAACAACTACAAGGGTAATAACCAACAGCAGAACAGGAAGCAGGACTCGAACAAGTCCTATCATAATTCAAACAGTGGTCAGCAATCATCATCGTCAGGGGGCTATATTGGTAAGCACCCCAAGTGCAACAGGTGTGGTTACCATCATGCGGGTAACCAATGTGATAAAGCTAAGTTCCAGAGGTGTGGCAAGGTTGGACATGCGGCTAAGGATTGTCGCGGAGAGTTGCAGAACAATAATAACAACCAGAATAACAACCAAAACAACGCGCAGAAAGGTTGTTTTGAGTGCGGCAAGATGGGCCATTTCAAGAAAGATTGCCCACAACTTAAGAAAGGCGGGGACAACAATGGTAATGGTAATGGTAACGGAGGTGGCAACGGTAATGGCAATGGCACCAACAACAACAACAACAACAATAATAACAACAACAACGGTGCTAGAGGCAGGGCGTTCGTGATTGGAGGACGTCAAGCGCGGGAGGATCCCAACATCGTTACGGGTACGTTCCTCTTAAATAATCACTATGCCTCTATGTTATTTGACACCGGTGCCGATCGGAGCTTTGTATCTAGTTCACTTGCTAAGTCACTAGATGTTAGTCCCACTGCCTTAGATAGTCCCTATACTGTGGAGTTAGCGGATGGTAAGTTGATTGTAGTAGAAAACATTTATAAGGGATGTATTCTTGATTTGATGGGTCAGACATTAGAGATTGATTTGATGCCTATTGCCTTAGGCAGTTTTGATGTAGTTATTGGCATGGATTGGTTGTCTAAGAACCAGGCTGAAATTGTATGCCATGAAAAGATTGTTCGTATACCTCTTCCGCAGGGAGAGACATTATATGTACAAGGAGAGAAGAGCAGTACGCCACTGCGTCTCATATCTTGTATGAAAGCACACAAATGTCTGCGGAAAGGTCATACGGCAGTTATAGCACTTATAACTGAAAAGCCGGTAGCTGAGAAGAAACTTGAAGATATACCTATAGTTCGTGAATTTCCGGAGGTGTTTCCAGAAGACTTGCCGGGATTACCGCCTGTCAGACAGGTGGAATTCCGAATCGACCTTACACCAGACGCAGCACCGATAGCTAGGGCGCCTTATCGACTTGCACCGTCAGAGATGCAAGAGTTATCCACACAATTGCAAGAGTTGTTGGACAAAGGTTTTATACGACCTAGTTTTTCACCGTGGGGAGCTCCAGTATTGTTTGTCAAGAAGAAGGACGGAACTTTCCGAATGTGTATCGATTACCGGGAATTGAACAAGGTTACTATCAAGAACCGGTATCCGTTACCCAGGATTGACGATCTGTTCGATCAATTGCAAGGTTCGAGTTACTACTCGAAGATTGATCTCAGGTCGGGTTATCATCAACTAAGAGTCCAGGAGGAGGATATTCCAAAGACAGCATTCAGGACGCGCTATGGCCATTATGAGTTCTTGGTCATGCCATTTGGGTTGACAAACGCTCCAGCTGTGTTCATGGATCTCATGAATCGTGTTTGTAAACCTTACCTGGATAAGTTTGTCATTGTTTTCATCGATGACATTCTCATTTATTCAAAGTCTGAGGAGGAACATGCTGAACATCTTCGATTACTACTAGAGTTATTGAAACAGGAACAACTGTACGCTAAGTTCTCGAAATGTGATTTTTGGATGCGAGAAGTACAGTTTTTGGGGCATATTGTTAATGAAAAGGGTATACATGTTGATCCAGCGAAGATTGAAGCGATTAAGAATTGGGAAGCGCCAAAGACCCCTACCGAGGTACGACAATTCCTTGGTTTGGCGGGTTATTATCGACGATTCATTGAGGGTTTCTCAAAGATCGCTCAACCACTTACAGCTCTGACGCACAAAGGAACAAAGTATAACTGGACTGATAAACAGGAAGCTGCATTCCAGTTGTTGAAACAGAAACTCTGCAGTGCACCGATTCTGTCCTTACCGGAAGGAACGGAAGACTTTGCGGTGTATTGTGACGCATCTGGACAGGGTTTGGGATGTGTGTTGATGCAACGGGATAAAGTGATCGCTTATGCTTCCAGACAACTACGAACACATGAAAAGAATTACACTACTCATGACTTGGAGTTAGGAGCAGTGGTTTTTGCTTTGAAGATTTGGAGGCATTATCTGTATGGAACTAAGTGTACTATTTATACTGATCATAAGAGTTTGCAACATATCTTTGATCAGAAGGAGCTTAACATGAGGCAACGACGATGGGTTGAATTGTTGAACGATTATGAGTGTGCGATTAAGTATCACCCGGGAAAGGCTAATGTCGTAGCCGATGCTTTGAGCAGAAAAGATACAACGGGAACAAGACGGGTTCGCGCACTTATGATGACGATACATACCGACTTACCTGACAAAGTACACAGTGCTCAGATTGAGGCTTTGAAAGCGGAAAACTTAGTACCGGAATCTTTACGAGGAATGGAAGAACAATTGAATGTTAAACCTGATGGAATTCGTTATTTCATTGATCGAATGTGGATACCTTTGTATGGAGGTTTAAGGGAACTCGTGATGGACGAAGCACACAAGTCAAGATATTCAGTCCATCCGGGATCAGACAAGATGTACCATGACTTGAAGGCACTGTATTGGTGGCCTCACATGAAAGCTGATATTGCTAAGTACGTTAGCAAATGTTTGACTTGTTCGAAAGTCAAAGTTGAATATCAGAAACCATCTGGTTTACTGCAACAACCAGAAATACCGATGTGGAAGTGGGAACAGATTTCGATGGATTTCATTACTAAGTTACCCCGTACACCGAGCGGTTGTGATACAATATGGGTAATTGTCGATCGATTAACGAAATCTGCACACTTCTTAGCAATCAAAGAAACTGACAAGATGGAGAAACTGACTCGCATTTACATCAAAGAAGTAGTAGCACGGCATGGCGTGCCAATCTCTATCATATCTGATCGGGATGCCCGGTTTACTTCTAATTTTTGGAAATCTCTTCATAAGTCATTGGGGACTCGTTTGGATATGAGTACCGCTTATCACCCACAGACCGATGGTCAAAGTGAACGAACGATTCAAACGCTCGAGGATATGTTACGAGCTTGTGTAATTGACTTTGGTGATAGCTGGGAGAATCATTTACCGTTAGTGGAATTCTCATACAACAATAGTTATCATACAAGTATTCAAGCAGCACCGTTTGAAGCGTTGTATGGTCGCAAATGTCGTTCACCAGTTTGCTGGGTTGAAATTGGTGACAGTCAGTTAACAGGTCCTGAACTGGTGCATGAAACAACAGAGAAAATAGTTCAAATCCGGAACCGTATGGCAGCGGCTCGGGATCGACAGAAGAGTTATGCAGACAAACGTCGTAAACCGTTGGAATTTCAAGTAGGAAACCGAGTTCTTCTAAAGGTATCACCTTGGAAAGGTGTGATACGGTTCGGCAAGCGCGGGAAGCTTAGTCCACGTTACGTAGGACCTTTTGAGATTCTGAAAAGGATTGGTCCGGTTGCGTACCAACTCAAACTACCGGATGAACTCAGTGGAGTTCATGATGTATTTCATGTGTCGAATTTAAAGAAATGTCTTTCTGATGAGACATTGATTGTACCATTGGAAGAAATACAAGTAGATGAACAACTACGATTCATTGAAGAACCAGCAGAAATCATGGACCGAGAGGTCAAACAACTGAAGCAAAGCAAGATTCCAATAGTCAAAGTCCGATGGAATTCAAGACGGGGTCCTGAATTCACATGGGAACGGGAAGACCAAATGATGAAGAAATATCCTCATTTATTCAAGACAGCTACTGCTAACACTGAGAGCGCACGTTAAATTTCGGGACGAAATTTCTTTCAACAAGGGGATGACGTGATGCTTTCACACATCAACACTGCAAATTTCAAACTGTAAGCACAAACGTTTTATTTATTCAATTGATTTTGTTACAGATATTTGTGCTACATTACATTTTATATGTTTTATGTGCTACATTTCATATGTTACATGTTATGGTAGTACATACACGATTGGTTACATACATTTTGCTATGTGCGGGGTTGCATAGTACATTGGTTACATACACTTTGCTATGTGCGGGGTTGCATAGTACAAACAGTTTCAGACACTCACTAGGTGTGAGGCTACACAACACAGTATGATCAAACACAAACAGTCACAGTTAGGTGAACTAACTAGTGTACACGCAAAACAGTTACATTGAACGATCACAATTGAGTTGTGATGTTGCAAGCATTAGACCTTGTGTGTGAGTACACACAAGCACACAGAATGATCAAATCACACTAGCACGTACGATTTAAACTCGTAAGTAGTTTCCTAACTACTCTTAACACTTGTTAATTTTCGGGACGAAAATTCCTTCAACAAGGGGATGATGTGACAATTCGACTTTTCACACTAACCTTGTTAACGGAAGTTGGTGCTATCACAGGGACGTGATGCTTTCACACATCAACACTGCAAATTTCAAACTGTAAGCACAAACGTTTTATTTATTCAATTGATTTTGTTACAGATATTTGTGCTACATTACATTTTATATGTTTTATGTGCTACATTTCATATGTTACATGTTATGGTAGTACATACACGATTGGTTACATACATTTTGCTATGTGCGGGGTTGCATAGTACATTGGTTACATACACTTTGCTATGTGCGGGGTTGCATAGTACAAACAGTTTCAGACACTCACTAGGTGTGAGGCTACACAACACAGTATGATCAAACACAAACAGTCACAGTTAGGTGAACTAACTAGTGTACACGCAAAACAGTTACATTGAACGATCACAATTGAGTTGTGATGTTGCAAGCATTAGACCTTGTGTGTGAGTACACACAAGCACACAGAATGATCAAATCACACTAGCACGTACGATTTAAACTCGTAAGTAGTTTCCTAACTACTCTTAACACTTGTTAATTTTCGGGACGAAAATTCCTTCAACAAGGGGATGATGTGACAATTCGACTTTTCACACTAACCTTGTTAACGGAAGTTGGTGCTATCACAGGCCCAACAAGACCAATCAAGGCCCAATAAGACCAATGAAGGTCCAACAGGCCCAACAAGACCAATGAAGGCCCAATAAATCAAGAGAGGCCCAGTAAGGCCCAATAAGGGGCAAGTGAGGCCCAATGTGAACAAAGTAGGCCCATGGAAGGTCAAGGCAGGCCCAGTTATATTCTGTGAGGCCCAGTGAACTTGATGGGGGCCCAATTGGATAAATCAAGTTTGAAATCAGTTCAATTGTGCCATTTAGTAATAATTAGGAATTTTAAAGTAGTTTTGTAAATCAAAACAATATGTTATGGATTTAGAAAAATTCTTAGAAGTTGAGATTAAGCCAAAAATCAGATTTGTAAGTGTTAATTCCAAGAATTAGTTTATAAGTTGTAATAGCAATTGATTTTGACTTTTAAAAGTCAAAATTTGGCCAAACGAATTGGGGAAATTCGAATCTCGTAATAATAAGGGTTGTAATGGTTATAAAACTAACAATAATCATCTCATTGATGATTATTAACAGTTATAATACGTTACTAGAAGCAATAATGATCGAATTTAATCATTTTCAAGTTCAAGAGGCGAAACCGTAACTCCCATATATCAAATTGATATAACACGGCTTTAATTCATCAAATTGAGGTTACAGAAAACATAATCGGCATTCTTAGAGTTCTATTCATCCATCAATTTGATTTTACAAGACACGAAATCAAGAGTTCGAACAAGGGGCGGCCGAACATCAACTCACAAGTGATCTCTTTCGATTGGCTATCAAATCAAGTAAGTTTTCGTTCCTAAACCTTCTAAACATGCCGATTAAGTGAACCTGTGTGTTAATTTCGGCTTATAACATCAATTGATATGAATCCGAGTTCTAGGGTTTATCATAGAACACGTTTTGGGGATTTTGTATTAAATGGATTTCATATTCAAATTAAACTATATGGTTAGTTTCAGAAAAGGCCGAACAAGGTTATTCTTACAACAATTTCGATTGATGATAGCGAATTTATGGAATTCAATCCTAGGGTTCTTAGTGATAAACTGTTTTGGGGGTTAGCATTCAAATGAGTTCAATAATCAAATTAATGAGTATAACTAGCTTCAGATAGTTCCGATTAAGGTTTGTGATAGGATGATTTCATTTAGTTTCAACGAATTAGAAGAATTCGAATTGTAAAGTTGTTTGGTTAAAAACCGAGACTTATGTGGGTAATTTGAACACATCGATTGTGTTCTGATCAAATTAAAACCACCATTAGGAACTCTTAAGTGATTAGAATGATATTCTGGTGTTGTTGGGTGAAATCGGATTCGAAATCGGGTTCAATTTGGAGGTTAAGTGCTTCGACTATGTTATGGAATAAGAACTAGGTTGGAATAGGATTTAAAAGAATTTAAATTCTGATATCCATTGCGACACCCTAGCGGGCTGAGATGGTTAGATGCGTGGGTGTGGGACTTGAGGGTCGCGGGTTCGAGTCCCGGCCCAAGCAAATTTTTGATGTTTTTGATTATTTTGGTGTTTTAATCATAACTTCCACATACGAACTCCGATTTAGTTCGTTCAAGTTGCGTTGGAACCGTAACGAGAATACGAACGCATTAGAATAATAAAATTCATATTTTAGTCCGAACACGAAATCGCGTATAATTACGATTAATTGAATAAAATCAAATACGATTTTATTTAATCGATTTCAGTGACACGCGTACTTCCGTATGCCTAATTCTCACACTTTAACATACGTGTGTTGACACGTATGTGATTTCAAGCACAAAACGATTATTCGAATAACAATAGGTTATTGTTTAAATCACAGATTCTTCGTAGAGGATTTCTACACAGGTTCACACATATTTGATCATTCTACTCTTATCAAAGGTGCGTACACGGCCCCTTTCTTATTTTAAACTGTTTTGGGGGAGAAAACATGTGCAACAAACTGATTTTTAGATACATAACACTTGCATGAGTTATCTGTTTACATTATGTGAAAACATATCAACTTGAAAGTCCTTACACACCTCGAACCGTTTAGTTTGCTGTAATGCAAAGCGTGGTAGTTGGAAATAGATCTATTAGGTTTGACAAACCTCACCTGGTAGATGGGATCTACGCAGGTGTTTGACTGACCAAACACATTACTTTACTATTGTTGTGATAGACAATAGTGGCAAGGCGAAAACATGCTATAGCATGGCAACTAGTCAGCTTCGGTGTCGAACACGTATGTAAATAGTTATATGACTAGCTATCATGACTGTGCAATTGTGATTATGTTATCTACAACTTGTTATTCAAACTGATGTTTTGAACACTATGATTACTTAAAACCTGTGTTATGCACCAACCTTTGTGTTGACTTGATTTGCATGTTTTCTCAGGACGCTAAGGCGCGCGTAACAGCTGGCATGGACTAGGAAGATAGAGTCTCATGCATTTCTTTCATTTTGATTATTTAAATTTGAATATTTAAGTACTTGAATTGTAATGTTTGATTTACAACTATTTATGGTTTTTTAAACGCTTCCGCACTTTTTGTAAACTCTGGTTATTATGTTTGTTTTAAAGACCAACGTATGTTTTTGAAATTCATATAGAGGTCTTCGCTATGTCTAATGATCTGAGATCCTGGTTTGTCACGTTCCCAAACGGTATGATTCCGTTAGTTGAAATTGGGGGTGTGACAATAAATACCGTTGAACTTTCTAACCTTTAGGTTCATGTCATGCCATTTGCTAGAGAGCATATCGTTTGTACGATATTCCCCACGACCCATGGCTTGAAAAAATTGATTTCGGATTTTACTCCAAAAGTCCGGTCCTTTTTGGTTACGACCTATAAACAATTAATAAAAAAATGTTAACAATTTATAAAAAAAATATTAACAATTTTAAAAAACTAAAAGGAAAGTAATTACCAACAATTGGATCTTCCGACACATCGATCCAAGCTTTTATAAGTTGAAACTCTTCCTCCGTAGTCCATTTTTCTAGACGGGATGAACCTCCCATAGCGGGTTCGGTATCCACAGCTTGTTTCTTTCTGTGTTTACGCCTTTGTTTTGGTTGCGTGCTTGGACCGACATTTGTAGTGGGTTGGGTCTCGGGTACAACTTCATCCTGAGATAATTGTCCAAACCCGTGCGGTTGTTGACTCGAACCATAATCGGCGAATGTATAAAACCCTTGTTGTGGGATTGAATCAAAATTCGGTCGATAACAGTTTGAATCAAAAAAAGGATTTATTGGAGAAGGGCTAAAGACCCAATTCGGAGGTTGCGTGTTAATGTTTCGGTTAGGTGGAGTGTTTTGGTTATAGTAATTTGGGTTTTGGTTGTGATCCATGGAAATTTTTTGTTTGGTTAACAAAGTTTGAAATGGGAAGAGTATGTATTTTTTTGTGTTGAATATTTGAAATGGGAAGTTCAAATTTTTTTGGGTTTAATGTTTGAATGGTTTAAATAGGTAAAAAATATTTTTTTTTCCTTCACCAACGGCTCCTCCAACGGAAACTATCAAGCCCTCACGCCCGTGAATCCTCCCACGTCACTATCACGCCCCTCCCACGCCCATTCACAAGGCATACCGGGTAGTCTTAGATCAATAACACATTAACTCTTTTTACCCAATCATAAATAAACACATGGATTTTTCTTTTATTATTTGATAAGGGTAAATTAGTAATTTGCTTTATGTACTAACTTACCCCCTCTTTTTATACATCCATAACTTTTTTATACTATAATATTTTTTCATAAAAATTGCATCATTTTACTCGTCTTATTTTTCTCTTTAATTCCGGTATATGCTTGACTAGATTTTTTTTATTTTTTTTCGGATGTTCGTATTTATACCAATGTAACAAATATAAAATTAACAAATTATTTGGAACGAGTTGTAACGAATTTGGGTTTACATTGTTGTAGAATAAATATGGTTTATGTTTAATAGTGTAAACGAGCCAAGCCGATCCCGAGCTAGTTAATTACGTTATATTCTTGAGTAGGTGTTTTTATTTTTTCCGGATGCTCCAAAATTCGTTATATCTACAAGAATGTAAATACATTTTTATACTTTAAAAAAAATAGTATAACATTTTGTTGGTAAAAACCAAAACTCGTTATATCTACTAGATTGTAAATACGTTTTAATACTTTAAAAAAATTATATATACAAAATTGTAAAAACATTTTAATACTTTAAAAACCATAATATAACATTTTGTTGATAAAAACCAAAATTCGTTATATATACAAAATTGTAAATACGTTTTAATACTTTAAAAAAATTATATCTACAAGATTGTAAATATATTTTAATACTTTAAAAAATACTATAACATTTTGTTGATAAAAAACAAAATTCGTTATATCTAAAAGATTGTAAATACATTTTAATACTTTAAAAAATACTATAACATTTTGTTGATAAAAACCAATGTTCATTATATTTACTAGATTGTAATATGTTTTAATACTTTAAAAAAATTGTATAACATTTTGTTGATAAAAACCAAAATTCGTTATATCTACAAGATTGTAAATACATTTTAGTACTTTAAAAATCAAAATTCGTTACAAAATCAAGAATATAACGTAATTAACGAGCATCCGGAAAAAATAAAAACATAGTCAAGAATATAATGTAATTAACGAGCTCAGGATCGGCTTGGCTCGTTTACACTCTTAAACTTAACCCCTATTTATTATACAACAATGTAAACCCAAATTCGTTACAACTCGTTACAAATAATTTGTTAATTTTATACTTGTTACATTGGTGTAAATACGAACATCCGAAAAAAATAAAAAAAACCTAGTCAAGACTGTAACATAATTAAAGAGAAAAAAAAAAGACGAGTAAAATGGTGAAATTTTTATAAAAAAATATTATATTATAAAAAAGTTATGAATGTATAAAAAAAGATGGGGTAAAGTATTTAATATAGTAAATTACATTAATACTCTTATTCTCTTTCTTTCAAATCAATTACATTATTATATTATAATTTAATATCAGCCATTAGATAAGTATCTTGTAATTTGATCATTAAATATGGTGAGGTTAATAGGTTATTGCTCAATCCTAAGTTTAGCATTAGAACCCCTATATATATGTAACAGCCGAAAATTTAACACATTTGATCGTGCTTGAAATCCACGATGATATGTGTGACAACTCAAAATTCTCAGGTTAGAATCATAACTCGAAAATGAAGAGAATGAGTGTAAGCGAAATCGTGAAACGAGGCTCCGATTTCAAGATACACTGAATCGAATGTAGCAATAGATTAGAGGTAAAATATTTTGAACTCTTTAGGTCTTGAGATTATAACCATTGGAAAGAGCTCGAAAAATCGTGAACGTAGGCGAAAACCGTGCGCAAAACGGAGTTCGTATGCTCCCGAAATCGCGAAACGAAGATAATATCAAAATCTGGCCGCCATGGACCCGCGCGGTACTCCCCAGATTGATGTCCCGAGTGGGGCGATGCGCCTAAGGTGTCTGGACGGGAAATTTTGCTTAAAAAGTCAAGATTGCATCAAGAAACTCATTTTTATTCTTATCTTCGACGATTTCGACCTCACACACACCAAATCAGTATCCAAACCATCAAAACATCAATTTTGAAGGCTTCGCAAGGTTTAGATCGAACCAGGGAACGTTTCTGCAAGCCTGGATCATCTTTTTACCCGCAGAACTCCGCCGGATAGGTAACGGTTCATCCTAACCTTCTAGATTGATTATGATTGATTAAATCTTGTTTCCGAACGTGAGAATATAGTTTGGTTTGTTGATTATTGCCTAGATGATGGCTAGGATTGATTATAAGTGAAGAACTCGAATTGTTAATGGGAAAATCCTTGTTTTGAGCCGTTGTAATGCCCTGTTTGCATGAAATCATAACAATGGTTATAGTGGTTTAAACCATTTGATTATGACAAGGTAGGTGATTAGTTTGATTAATTTTGATATGCAAGGTTAAATCCAAGTGTTTCAAACTAATCACAATTAATAACAAGGATTAATCATTCCTAAGCCATTAAACTGTATAAAGACTGTTTTAGCATGATAATCAACAACATTAACTATTTGATGACTATCAAGGCAATGTCTTTGACATTGGACGTTCAGAAAGATTAAATCAGGAATTTAATATGTAAATAACATATTAAAGATAAACCAATGCAGAGTTATACCATTAGCACCAGTTATGAGACATCAGGTGAGTTCTAGACGCCCTGTTTTTATGTTTAACGTTTTGGGCTGGCATACATGCTTAACGTTATGTTCATAATGTTATGTGATTAAGATAATGATAAATGACTAATTGATATGCCATGACTATGTATGCGTGTTAATGTGTTAATATGATTTGTATATGAAGATATGCTAAGTATGATGTGTTCATATCAGTAAGACATGATGATGAGAGGTATGATAACACGCTATGAGGATTACAGATGTTATGCTATGATGAAATCCTAGGCTGCTAGGATGAAGGTATGATGTGGAATACGAGGAATAGGTTTTATTGTAACATGTAAGTGATGATATGATGATTAAGATGCTACCATGAGATGCTATGATATGATATGTGCCTTTGCTACTAGGGCAGAATGCTATGATTATAAGATACTAGTATGAAAAGTTTATGTCTGCCAGAATGTATGTTATGATGATATGATGAAATGATATTGGCATGACATAATATGATGGTCCCTATGATATTAGGACAACGTGATGATGTCATGATGATAAAAGATTAGCATGAAATCATATGATGTTATGATGAATACGATGAATGATCATATGATGCTAGTGTGTCATGTATGATGAAGAAATGATGTTCCTATACGTGTTATAGGAAAATGTATGTATGAGAGTCAACCACGACTATAACTGGGTATGAGAGTCAACCACGACTATAACTGGGTATGATATTTGTTAGGAGTTATCCTATGTTATTAGGATAACGTTACGATGTTATGCTGACTATTGATATAGTGCTAGCATAACATGTCATGATGAATGAGGGTAGCTCCAGTACGTGATACTGGGTAAGCATGGTCGCTCTAGTACGTGATACTGGGTAAGCATGGTAGCTCCAGTACGTGATACTGGGTAAGTATGGTTGCTCCGGAGTAATTGTGGTAGCTCCAGTATGTGTTACTGGGTAAGTATGGTAGCTCCAGTATGTGTTACTGGGTAAGTATGGTAGCTCCAGTACTTGTTACTGGGTAAGTATGGTAGCTCCAGTACTTGTTACTGGGTAAGTATGGAGTCTTAGGCCGGCATAAGCCCACTGTGCGTATGATGACAGTGGAACGTATGATGTTGATGTTCACGATGTTAGAGGATAAGGAAGTCCCGGCTGCGGTTGGGCAGAACCTGAGCACTGCGGTGCGAAGGACTGTTTATGATATGATGGTTTAAATGATTAAACTATGATATGTTATGTATATGAAATGTGTTATGTTCAGAGTGATTGAGACTGTTGACTTTGGTTAACAGTGAATGCTAATGTTTTATGTACAGTAAAGATTTTATTTTTATGAAAACTAGAACTCACCAGCGTAAGCTGACTTGATTTAGCATGTATGTCAGGTTAAGCTATGGTGAAGAAAGGCATGTAGCTCGGGCATCAAGATAGAGAGTCTGGTGGCAATGGCAATCAATTATGTTTAAATTAAGACATTATTTCATGTTTGACGTTATGTTTAAGTTCCGCTGCTATTTATGAAAGTTTTTAGCTTAAAGAGCTATGTGTTATGACGAGACCAACGTACGTGGGGTCACCCGGAATCGGGGCCTCACAAGTTGGTATCAGAGCCATATTTTGAGAGATCTTGGCATCCCAAATGCTAAGACTTAAACTGAAAATGGGATTAAGTGATGCGGATTGCCAACCACGGATGAACGGATGCCACGAGCTGAGTGTTAGGTATGAATGATATGTATGAGTTAAGACGTAGGTGTAAGGTTACGAAGGCAATTGGTGTCATGCACGTTGAGGAGATGGGATGGAAAACGTTTAGAGCCTATGAGTTGGGTAAATGGTTAATAACACCTGATCAACGTTATTAACGATTTACAAAGCTTATTTCATGCTAAACTGATTTCTATACTGACTCATCAATTGTTGCATTATGTAGATAGTTAGATGGCTAGACAAGAGGGTAGTCCACGTAAGAAACCACAGGGATCTGAGGAGCCACATGTTGAGGTCGAGAAACCTGTCAATGAAGGAGGAAATGAGCATAGTGAGCCATTGGAAGACGAAGAAGAGTTCACGCTAGAGCCTATCGTGGTAAAGGCTATTTCTGATGAAGTCTGCAAAATCATGGATGAGAAAATGCCGGCAATGATTGCAAAGGCACTGAAGGATGCTCTAAAAGACAAGTCTGAAGGAACCAAGGAAAGCACCAAGGGAGATGAAGAAGTTGTGATCATCGAAAATAAAAGCGATGATTCTACGTCAGAGAAAGTGAAAGGTTGTGACTACAAGGCCTTCAAAGGATGTAACCCACCGAACATTCGATGGATAGAAGGATGATGTGGCCACTTGCCACTGGATATCTGCAATGGAGGTTGTTATCTCCATCAGTGAATGCCGAGTCGACCAAACTGTTAAATTTGCCGCTCACTCTTTTGTTGAGGAGGCACTTCACTGGTGGAACACCATTAAGCAGTCCAAGGCTACAGCTGATATGGAGAAGATGACTTGGGATGATCTAAAGGAACTGGTTACTAAGCAGTTTTGTCCCAAGAACGAACTGGATAAAGTTGAAAGAGAGTTTCTGGTGCTGAAAGCGGGGAGTCTAAACCACAGGCAGTACACTTCACGATTTAACGAGATGGCCAGGCTCGTTTCTCATCTAGTTTCTACTGAAGAACGTAGGGTGAATATGTACATGGAGGGTTTGCCTCCAAAGGTCAGGATTCATGTCAAAGCGAACGCCTCAAAGACTTTTGACTCCGCTGTTGAACTCAGTGGTATTGTATGGGATGATGTGATGGATGATGAGCCACTGAAAGAGGAAACAAAGATGAAAGAATCCTCCGGGACTAAGAGGGGTCAAATAGACCAACAAAAGTTCTCAAGCAAGAAAGTGAATCGAGAGGAGATGAGCCGATGCAACAAGTGTGGGAAAAACCACACGGGACAGTGCCTGCTAGGCACTAACTTATGCTTCAGGTGCGGAAAGATGGGACATTTTTCTAACAGTTGCACGAATGTTACTCGATGTTTTAACTGCAATGGGTTAGGACACATGTCCAAGGATTTCAAGAAACCACGGGCTAATGTTTTGGGCTCGAGTAAGAAAGAGGATAAAGGGAAAGGAAAAGCAGAAGGCTAAAGCACGAGCCTTCACGTTGGACCCGGACGTGGTCACAGGTACCTTTTCTATCAACAATATTACTGCTTCTGTATTGTTTGATTTTGGTGCCAGTATGAGTTTTGTATATTCTACTTTCTAAGATGGGTTATCTGGGAAGGTTAAGAAGATAAGTCGGGTATTTTATGTAGAAACAACGATTGGTAAGATGACCAGGGTGACTGAGGCAATAGATGATTGTTATGTTGATATAGAGGGTCATAAGTTCCCAGTCTGATTGTTTCTTATAACCTTGGAAGGGTTCGATGTAGTCTTGGGTATGGATTGGTTAGCCAAATACGAGGCTAACATTGTATGTCGACGTAAGTTGATATGTTTATGTATGATGGATGGGAGCTCCGTAACGATTTATGGTGATAAAGCGATGTATGCACCGAAGATAATTTTGATGATCAAGGCTGATGTTATGATGAGGCGAGGGTGTGTAGCCTACTTGGCCTAGGTGATTGAGGAACATACGGATATGAGCACGATTGATGATGTACCCGTGGTGCGTAACTTCTTTGGTGTATTCCTTGAGGAATTGCCTGGATTACCACCGGAACGGGAAATTGAGTTCCAAATCGACTTAGTGCCGGGGGCGCAACCCATTGCCAAAACACCTTACCGTTCAGCTCCTACCGAAATGAAGGAAATGATGGCCCAGCTACAAGAACTCCTTGATAAAAGTTTTATACGACCGAGTGTCTCTCCTTGGGGACCCCGGTGCTGTTTGTAAATAAGAATGATGGTAGCATGCGAATGTGCATCGACTACAGGGGACTGAATAAGTTGACCGTAAAGAACAGATATCCTTTACCTAGAATTGATGATTTGTTCGATCAATTGCAAGGTGCGAGCTGGTTCTCTAAGATAGATCTCCGATTCGGTTGTCATCAGTTGAAAGTTCGAGAGAAGGATATTCCAAAGAGTGCTTTTGGTACACGTTATGAACACTACAAGTTTCTCGTTGTGTCATTAGGGTTGACGAATGCTGCTGCAGCATTTATGGATTTGATGAATAGGGTATGTCGACCGATGTTGGACCGATCGGTGATAGTATTTATTGATCATATCTTGATTTATTCAAAGAACGAGGGAGGCCATGCTTGCCACATACGTGAGGTATTGGAGATCCTGAGGAAAGAGAAACTTTATGCTAAATTTCTCCAAATGCGTTTTCTGGTTATGAGAGGTACAATTTCTGGGTCATGTGGTGAACCCGGAAGGCATTATGGTAGATCTAGCTAAAGTTGAAACGGTAATGAAATGGAGCCCTCCGAAGTCACCTACGGAAGTACGCAGTTTTCTTGGTTTGGCCGGTTACTACCGGAGAGTTTATTAGGAGTTCTCCAAGATAGTGACACCACTGACGAAGCTCACGAAGAAAGATGTAAAGTACGAATGGGGCCCGAACAAAGAACAAACGTTCACAGTGCTATAGGATAAACTTACCAAGCTCCTGTCTTAGCACTGCCGGATGGAAATGATGATCCTATTGTGTATGCTGATGCATCACAACTGTTGTGTATGCTGATGCATCACAACATAGCTTATGCTTCACGCCAGACTTTCTGGACGAAATCCGGCAGGCATAACAGGAATGATTGAAAGAAGAGAATATGAGTTTTGAATGTGTCTTCGGACAAGTCAAGAACTTGGAAGACGAGATGAAACAACTCTACCCACATTGGTTGGAGACGTAACAGGTTTCGAGGACGAAACCTATTGTAAGGAGGGTAGATTTGTAACAGCCGAAAATTTAACACATTTGATCGTGCTTGAAATCCACGATGATATGTGTGACAACTCAAAATTCTCAGGTTAGAATCATAACTCGAAAATGAAGAGAATGAGTGTAAGCGAAATCGTGAAACGAGGCTCCGATTTCAAGATACACTGAATCGAATATAGCAATAGATTAGAGGTCAAATATTTTGAACTCTTTAGGTCTTGAGATTATAACCATTGGAAAGAGCTCGAAAAATCGTGAACGTAGGCGAAAACCGTGCGCAAAACGGAGTTCGTATGCTCCCGGAATCGCGAAACGAAGATAATATCAAAATCTGGCCGCCATGGACCCGCGCGGTACGCCCCAGATTGATGTCCCGAGTGGGGCGATGCGCCTAAGGTGTCTGGACGAGAAATTTTGCTTAAAAAGTCAAGATTGCATCAAGAAACTCATTTTTATTCTTATCTTCGACGATTTCGACCTCACACACACCAAATCAGTATCCAAACCATCAAAACATCAATTTTGAAGGCTTCGCAAGGTTTAGATCGAACCAGGGAACGTTTCTGCAAGCCCGGATCATCTTTTTACCCGCATAACTCCGCCGAATAGGTAACGGTTCATCCTAACCTTCTAGATTGATTATGATTGATTAAATCTTGTTTCCGAACATGAGAATATAGTTAGGGTTGTTGATTATTGCCTAGACGATGGCTAGGATTGATTATAAGTGAAGAACTCGAATTGTTAATGGGAAAATCCTTGTTTTGAGCCGTTGTAATGCCATGTTTGCATGAAATCATAACAATGGTTATAGTGGTTTAAACCATTTGATTATGACAAGGTAGGTGATTAGTTTGATTAATTTTGATATGCAAGGTTAAATCCAAGTGTTTCAAACTAATCACAATTAATAACAAGGATTGATCATTCCTAAGCCATTAAACTGTATAAAGACTGTTTTAGCATGATAATCAACAACATTAACTATTTGATGACTATCAAGGCAATGTCTTTGACATTGGACGTTCAGAAAGATTTAATCAGGAATTTAATATGTAAATAACATATTAAACATAAACCAATGCAGAGTTATACCATTAGCTCCAGTTGTGAGACATCAGGTGAGTTCTAGACGCCCTGTTTTTATGTTTAACGTTTTGGGCTGGCATACATGCTTAACGTTATGTTCGTAATGTTATGTGCTTAAGATAATGATAAATGACTAATTGATATGCCATGACTATGTATGCGTGTTAATGTGTTAATATGATTTGTATATGAAGATATGCTAAGTATGATGTGTTCATATCAGTAAGACATGATGATGAGAGGTATGATAACACGCTATGAGGATTACAGATGTTAAGCTATGATGAAATCCTAGGCTGCTAGGATGAAGGTATGATGTGGAATACGAGGAATAGGTTTTATTGTAACATGTAAGTGATGATATGATGATTAAGATGCTAGCATGAGATGCTATGATATGATATGTGCCTTTGCTACTAGGGCAGAATGCTATGATGATAAGATGCTAGTATGAAAAGTTTATGTCTGCCAGAATGTACGTTATGATGATATGATGAAATGATACTGCATGACATAATATGATGGTCCCTATGATATTAGGACAACGTGATGATGTCATGATGATAAAAGATTAGCATGAAATCATATGATGTTATGATGAATACGATGAATGATCATATGATGCTAGTGTGTCATGTATGATGAAGAAATGATGTTCCTATACGTGTTATAGGAAAATGTATGTATGAGAGTCAACCACGACTATAACTGGGTATGAGAGTCAACCACGACTATAACTGGGTATGATATTTGTTAGGAGTTATCCTATGTTATTAGGATAACGTTACGATGTTATGCTGACTATTGATATAGTGCTAGCATAACATGTCATGATGAATGAGGGTAGCTCCAGTACGTGATACTGGGTAAGCATGGTCGCTCTAGTACGTGATACTGGGTAAGCATGGTAGCTCCAGTACGTGATACTGGGTAAGTATGGTTGCTCCGGAGTAATTGTGGTAGCTCCAGTATGTGTTACTGGGTAAGTATGGTAGCTCCAGTATGTGTTACTGGGTAAGTATGGTAGCTCCAGTACTTGTTACTGGGTAAGTATGGTAGCTCCAGTACTTGTTACTGGGTAAGTATGGAGTCTTAGGCCGGCATAAGCCCACTGTGCGTATGATGACAGTGGAACGTATGATGTTGATGTTCACGATGTTAGAGGATAAGGAAGTCCCGGCTGCGGTTGGGCAGAACCTGAGCACTGCGGTGCGAAGGACTGTTTATGATATGATGGTTTAAATGATTAAACTATGATATGTTATGTATATGAAATGTGTTATGTTCAGAGTGATTGAGACTGTTGACTTTGGTTAACAGTGAATGCTAATGTTTTATGTACAGTAAAGATTTTATTTTTATGAAAACTAGAACTCACCAGCGTAAGCTGACTTGATTTAGCATGTATGTCAGGTTAAGCTATGGTGAAGAAAGGCATGTAGCTCGGGCATCAAGATAGAGAGTCTGGTGGCAATGGCAATCAATTATGTTTAAATTAAGACATTATTTCATGTTTGACGTTATGTTTAAGTTCCGCTGCTATTTATGAAAGTTTTTAGCTTAAAGAGCTATGTGTTATGACGAGACCAACGTACGTGGGGTCGCCCGGAATCGGGGCCTCACAATATATAGGGGATGAAATTTTTGATAACCCTCATCTTTTGTTACAATCCATTAACCATCATCCAATGGTTACCTAAAAAGGTAAGTGTGTAAGATCGTGACACGTGTCAAATTCTTTTTTTTTCTTTTTTTTAATATAAAGGGTATTTAAGACATTTGTTATTTAAGTAAAGTTTTCCCCCTTTTTTTTAAACATTCATAACTTTTTAATACAATATTATTTTTTAAAAAAAATTGCACCATTATACTCGTCTCATTTTTCTCTTTAATTTCGTTATAGTCTCTTTAAGACATTTAGTTAATTTATTAGGAATCACAACCTAAAATAATTTTATGAGATCTATTTTAAAACGGGATCGTTTCGTTACGGAAACGACGAGAAACCGGCGTTTCTACGCGAAACCACGCAAAACCGAACGAACCCGAACGAACCCGGGTATTTTTCCCCACATTTAATGTGGCAATTAAAGCCACAACAACCCACAACCACCAGCTATCATCATCTCCATCGTTCTCTCTCTCTCTCATCTTTTTCTCACTAGAAAACCCTAGCCCTAACTTCTTCCATTCTTCATGAAATTTGGTGTTTTTGGTGTCTAAATCACCACCATCACTTGTAGAGTTCGAAAGTACAACCGATCTAAGCATTCAACCGACTGATCTTTGGTAAAATCCATGTTTTTAGCTCGGCCTTTAGGGTTTTGAAACCCTTTGTTCGACCCACTCTCTAAGCCGATTATTGGCTTCAAACCTTAAGAGAATCACTCACTCTCACCATAGAATAGCTTAGGAACAAGTAGTATCTCGAACCATGGTCGATTGACTCGAAACTCAATGGCTGCACCTGCTCGAAAGTATACTGGTCGAATGGCCTAACCCAGCTCGCCGAATGAAAAGGTCGAATCAGCCACATTCGGCCGAAAGACTCCTAGTCGAAGTAGCCTTCATTAGATCAGCCCTATTCGGCCCATACATCCATTCGCCAACTTTCCTTCGGCCTAGACCTATTCGCCGAACCAGGGTTCATTCGACAACCTTCACTCGTGAATAAGCTCATTCGACCATCAACCATTCGACCAAACCCCTTTCGGCCACAGCTTCATTCGTGAGAATCCATTCGGTCAGCCGTCATTCGACACTCATACTCACTTGAGTGATTCGGGTGTGGATACACGGCTAGGGGATTTGGGATAGAACCATGGACTAAGATCAAGGGAACCTGTGGTTGGGATGGTTGTGCATGAGGTGAGTATGACTACGTGCATGGGTGTGCATGGGATGGAAAAATGATAGGGTTACGTCCATGTAAACAATGTTAGGGTGAACATGGAGATCTAACAAGAGAACCTTAAAAGTTAGTATCAATTACACATAAGTAGTGAGCATTACTTGGGTTTAACATACTTGAGACATCATGGGAATTAAACAACACCTTAGGGTTTCGAGTGTTGAGATAATTATCAACATTTAACCCTGAGGAAATTCGTAAAGACATGAAATCAACCTAAGTGATTCACCAGAAATGTCAAGAAATTGTTCAAAGAGTTAAAGTCAATTTATGGGCCGAGGTTGGCCCAATGGGCTTAACTTAAGCCCATCACGTTAAGGAACTTACTTTCTTAAAAGCAATTATGTCTTAGTAAAAGAAATTAAATTGTAAATCTTGTTAAAACAAATTAAATGATTTTTCTAAATAAGTGTTTATCAAATAATGAACTAACTTAAAATAATCGATTAAAGACTTTAAAGGCTGTTGTGGAATAAGGGCTAATAGTGGGTAATGAATTAGACTGATTTAGATGAAGTCTTAGAAGCACGGTAGTAATCTAGGACACTTAGTTGCACACCGAGACCAAACCCTAGTTATGATGTATATTACAAATATTTATCGTATCCGAATTCTTTTAAAAACAACTCAGGAACCGAAGATACTAAGGCTACAACAACGAGCGCGCATTTTGTGGTAATTCAGTACAAAGCAGCACATGTGAGTTCATTGCCCCTTTTCTAAACATTTTTGTTTTTAAAACGTGGGGCTGAGAAGCATGCATAAACTGTTTTATTTAAACTGTTTATTTAAATGCTTTTATTTATTATATGTTTTACATATATATGTTTGTTGATACTCCTAGACTCCTGTCTAGGTAATTATTAAACAGATCAAATTAACCAGTTAATTAAAGTACTCTTATGAGTAATACTTTAAATTTAAACTTTAAATGAAACCTTAGTTCATCAAGCTCAAATTCAAGAATCTAAATTCAAAGTGAAATAAAAGGAACTAAATCAAAAGATCATATTCAAAGGAAACCAAATTCAGTGTGGGATCTGAGAACAAAGAATCATAATCAAAAATCAATTATCATTGTGAATCATGGAAATTCTAAAGATCAAGATCAAGAGACTCAAGGAATCAGAAATCATAAATGTGTGTGAATCATTGAAATAATGAAATCATTACAATCTAATGAAATCATTAATACTCGAGTCAAGGTGGATGTCAGTTGTATAGGGAATCAAGACCACGTGTAACACACATATAAAGTCCCACTCAGATGCAGAAGACCTTTGGGTCAGGCTGTAACGGGCAATAACAAGAACGATCAAATGGTATCAATATCAAAGTCAAATCAAGAGAATCAAGAGATCAAGAATCAAAGGATATCCTTAAAGTCCCACTCAGATGCAGAAGACCATTGGGTCAGGCTATAACGGGCAAAACATTAAAATCCCGCTCAGTTCAGGTGTACTCCTTGTGAGTTATGCCTGACATGGGTCACGTGTGAGAGGTTACAACTTGGACAACCACCAACAACTAAGTCTAACTGATTGAGTAAAATAAGACCCAATCATCATGTCTTAGTTGTATTTAAATGTTTTATTTAATTATTTAGTTAAATATTTAACATTTTACTCCTATCATCAACTTTTGAGAAATCGTATATCTATGATGAACTCAATGGAATCAAAGGCAAATCAAGTTTTGGAAAGCATAATCAAAATCAGAGGTGTGAAGGGTAAAAATGCTTAATTATCATTAACAATAGTGTCATATGCATATTAGTATGTGGTGGGATGTTGGCTAGGGCTTGTCCCTTACATATGCCCTATATATAAGCATACCGATGTGGATATTACATGTGGAGTTAATGAGGTTAGGGTCTTTACCAAAAGGGGTTTTCAAATCATTTTCAATTCACTAAAACTATATGAACTCACCAACATGTGTTGACTTGATTTTTGCATGACTTCTCAGGTGACGAACATGTCAATTAAGAAGTCATTTCTTTTGGACTAGGACTTCCTATAGAAGACTTAGTATTTTGGACCTGCATACTTTTGAAGACATCCTTATACAGATTATTTTGTATATCTTGTGTAAATACAAGATAGAAATTTATGATGTTGATGGTAGATTTACATTGTTAAATTATAAACAATACTGATGTAATTTAACTTTGTAATTCTATTATAATTAGCAAGTTTCTCATTTATACATCATGTGCAATGTAAACAATCTGATCATTTCGATTATCAATCACGATATCGCGCCCCGAGAACCTTCTACCCGACGGGGACTTCGATCCAACCCCGCCGGCTCGGGGTGTGACATTATGTGTAAGATTATAATTGGTTGAAATGAGTTATGTAGTTGTAGCAAAAAAAGAGGGTTATTTTTATACATTGCCATATATATATATGATTATACTATTGTTATGTTTTAAATTTATATATAGTAACGTATAGGACACAATAATCTTGTATATCTAGTTTTAATTTTCCTTAAAGTTCATATACCAGAACGTATATGGCATAATAATAATGTTGTCTATCTACTTTTTAATATTCGTAATTGAAACCAGTCGCAAATTTGTATGTTTCTTGTCATCAAAATACCACGTTGCTACACGCGAGTCTTAATTGTACTGTCCATGGTAACTTTTCTAGTTCTGTTTAAAACCATGTTCATTTCTTTTGAGACGGTTTGGGTTGGGGATAAGTGAGAATTTTAGGAGCATTTTATGTGCGGTTATCCTGTTATTGTTTAGAGGTGTTTTTTCGGATATTCAATGTTTCGGATATCCGAACTTCGGATGTCTGAAAATTTCGGATAGTGGTTTTCAATATCAGAATCCGAATCCGAATCCGAAATTACGGGTATCCGAAATCAGAAAAAAATAATAAAAAATATAAAAATATATGTTTCGGATATCCGAATATCCAAAAATTATCCGGATATCCGAAAAATATCCGAATATCCGAAAAAAGTATCCGAATATCCGAAAAAATATCCGAAAAAAATTATTTCGAATATCAGATATCCGAACTATCCGAAAATTTTCAAAATAGGTATCCGAATCCGAAGTTTCAGATATCCAAGCTTGCGGATATCCGATTTTTTCGGATATTTCGGATTTGGATAGATACGGATTTTTTTGAACACCCCTATTATTGTTTATACAACTGCTTTAAAAAATACAATATTTTTACAACTTAATAAAAAAAAGTTTTCACTGACTCATAAAATGTCTCATTATTGTGTTAATGTTTTTTTTGTTTTTATTATAGGTGTTGGTATCATAACTTTCTAGGTGTCACTTAAGTTTTTCATACCCTTTTTTCTTTGTTTCAATGCAACTAGTACGCGCTTTATATTTTCATATTTTAAACTATAGTTGGTTTTTCAATAACACTAACTCTTAAGAAATTTTAATATTAAACCAATGAAATTTTGACGCCATACCAACTTTTAAAAAAATATTGACATTGACTTTATGAAATTTTGACATTGTACGGACTACTAAGAAATCTTGACACCCACCCAAAAATGAAAATTTTAGCTTTCAAAATTTTACAAATATAGCCTATTGGTTGATCAATAACGTCGGAGCTCATTCGAAAACAAGCTCGGATAAAACTCTTCTAGAATAAAAGCTCATTTGTATCCGAGTCAAGTTCAAGCCAAGGTTGGCTCGGCTCCTCTCATTGCTCGACTCATTTGTACAACATCCTAATACACTAAAATATAAAATTATAAGGTCAATTTTAGTTACTATTATAATTTTGAGTTTGAATATGATTTACATGTATGGTGCTGTATAATTTGTTTAATCAAGTTCCTTTTTATAAAACTTTTGCTGCAACTCTTTTAATTGTTTTCGCTCATTTTTAATTGTTGCACATGTTCTTCTTAATAATGGTGTATAAAATTTATGCATCGTGGAATAATATTGTTGTTGTTCTTTTCAATTTATATGCTTTGTTCTTTCATGTTTTCATCATTAAATTTCTTTTATAAAACCGAGCCAAAAAGGAAATGAGCAGAATTTTATCCAAGAATACAACTCAGTTTATAATCCGAGCTGATTCCGAGCTAGCCCTGGCTTGGCTCGGCTCGGTTCGGTTCAATTCATAAACAACCCTAATTATAAACTATTTATCTCATAGTCATACTTAAAAAAAAAATTCTCATAAACTCAATATCTATTTAAACAATTAAGCTTATTTCTATGATATATCTTATAAACCTAATTATCGAAACACGAAACAATTATTTAATAATGTAAGCTCTATCACTTAGCTTGATTTACAATAGCCTAATATTAATTAACAATTTAATTGCATTTGACAAAATCACAATATTAGCAGACAATTTATTAAGAAATAGTTAGGTCGATCAAAAGATCCAATTTTAAATAGTTTGATCTTAAGTGCCTCAACTAGCCAGCTATTTCAAAGGGGGTTATATATTTGAAGTTAAATTTAGTTTATCTTTTTGTAATTGCCAGTGATCTCACATTGTTCTCATTGGCAACGAACTCTATTAACTACCCTCACAAAATGGGCGGGGCGAGGCGGCCAAGTAACAAATTAGGGGTCTTGATGAATTTGTTTACAATGTTTTCATAACCGGACCGGACGTCGAACCGGATGTCTTACTGGTCACCGGTCGGACCGGATTCAAGAACCGGAAAACATAATATATATATATATGTATGTATGTATGTATTATATAATATTATAAGCGGCTGAAATCTTATTTGATCTCGTTGGAGTGGGTGTAGTATGCCGATTGGTTGTTTTCCATTGCTGAAATTCCGGTGAGAAAGGAGGAGATGGAACTATGGAAGGGAAGCAAATATGGAAAAAGGGAGCTGGGTACGCTGCATGTGGCTGCTTTGATGGAGAAGAATATAAAGGGTTGGTCCTTGTTTCAAGGTTGTCCCACATCGAAGTCTATACAATAAGAACAAAGCTTCACTCCCCTATATAAGCCTTTCAATCCGCGTGCTAACTTGCATTCCTCAATTCCGGTTTCCTTTCATTTCCGGTTTCCGGTTGAGCCTGGTTTTTCTTAGAACCGGCCGGTTTTTGAGTTACCGGTTTTCTAGACCAAAATTAACCACTTTGCCTTTCAATTTTCAGTTGGGCTGGCTGGTTTGGTCCGGTCTTTAAAATATTGTTTGTTTAGGTCTAAATAGATCGTTTAAATAATTATTAATTTAATTCAAGATAAAATGAGTTGTAACTAAACTAGTAGTTTATTTGTATAATATTTAATATTTTTTTTCAAATATATTATATTTATAACACTTGTTTTTTAAAGTTATTCTATTCAAATAATTTTTAGGGTAAATGATCAAATAGTAAGTGAGTTTTGCCTGAAACTAATAATAACCAATAAAAATTTAACATGTGTAATGAAAAAAAAACCGAATATAATTCAGGTATAACATCTAATATTTTGTTCAATTTTTTTTATTTTTTTGTACTAGACATTTTTTGTTTAATATTTTTTTGTACTGGCTTTTTTGTGCTAAATATTTTTTATACTGTATTTTTATATTTTGAACTGAATTTTATTTTTTAAACAAAATTTCTATTTTTTTATATTGATTTTTTTTATTATTTGTAATGGGTTTTTATTTTTTTGCACGTGATTTTGTTTTATGTAATGAATTCTGTTATTATGTTTTTAACATGACGCGAAACTTTAATACCGTATTAAAGTTTCGCGTCCTGTGATATTAGTAAGAAATAATGATTTAAAAAAATGGTTTACGCAACGAGACATGATTAAAAATCATCTCACTTGGAAGTCATATTATGTATATATTTATAGGAACATTTATTCGTATCTTAACTCGTTCCATTAATTTTAAGAAGACAATTTCCTCTCACGGTATCCTATGTAATGACAATATAAAAGTCAATGTCAACCGTTATCAATCAGGTTTGTTATCTTTATTTACGTGCTTTATTCATAGTCAGAAGTATGTCCTTTATGAAAAAGACTGTAATGTTACTAACATAGATATGTTATCAAAAATGTCATATACAGATATAAAATGTGATATAGTAAATGTAATTTATAAATAAATTTTAATTGTTCTGTTTTTGTACAATTGTAAATACGTTTATAACCTAGTATATTATATTTATAATACTTGTTCGTTTAAAGTAATTCTATTCAAATAATTTTTAGGGTAAATGATCAAATAGTAAGTGAGTTTTGCCTGAAACTAATAATAACCAATAAAAATTTAACATGTGTAATGTAAAAAAAAACCGAATATAATTCAGGTATAACATCTAATATTTTGTTCAATTTTTTTTTATTTTTTTGTACTAGACATTTTTTGTTTAATATTTTTTTGTACTGGCTTTTTTGTGCTAAATATTTTTTATACTGTATTTTTATATTTTGAACTGAATTTTATTTTTTAAACAAAATTTCTATTTTTTTATATTGATTTTTTTTTATTATTTGTAATGGGTTTTTATTTTTTTGCACGTGATTTTGTTTTATGTAATGAATTCTGTTATTATGTTTTTAACATGTCATATGTTAAACTATTAGTTCTTAATTTTCTTAGACAAAAATCTCTTCCTATTGAATCCAATCTATATTTTTAGGTTATCCATCTTAACTCGTATTATGTTTAGAGGTTATATTTTTACAAATGACACATAATCATTGAACTTATCTATCTATCTATTTAATATGTGTGTGTATAGAGGTTATATCCTATGAAAACACGGAAAAAAAATTTAAATCTTATCTGAGTCATCCATGTGAAATCATGAAAATAATATATGGTTCACATTAAAGTTGATTAAAAAATAAGTTTTGAATAAGCAAATCGGTTCTGATCCGGTTTTTTAATGACCGGTTTTTAGTGAAAATCGTAAACAAAACCATTCACTACGGTTTCATACTTTTAAAACCAGCCGACCAAATTTTTTGGAGAAAAACCGATCACGAAACCAAACCAATGATCGGTTTGGGCAGCTTCGCAGTTTGAAACCAAACATGAACACCCCAGTGTTACTCATCCCAACTTATTATATGTTATAATGCTACTCATTTTAACACAAATACAATAAAATGTTAATCCAAACCAACTTATTTATCTTGCTTTAAGTCAAGATTGTTAGGTTTATCTATAACGCATAAATAGAGTTTATATTTCCAGTAGAGTCTTCGTCCTCAAACTCTACTCTTCGAGATATTATTAGTAACGTTTCTGTGTTTGTTATCTTCCTATTTATTTTTAAATATAAATCACAATTAATGTTATTAATAATATACATTGTTTACATAAATAAAATAAATTAATGCTAATAATTAATAATATGATAAATATCATCAATGTTTAATGCTATATATATATGTACACATACTAGAAATAGATAATTTAAAAACCACTTAGTGCGAAAACCGTGAAAGCCACACAAAAATCATGTAAAAAAACATATTTTTCTTGAAATTTTTTTTTGCAGGTTTGTAACACTATGGTGCACATTTTTATAAAAAAAAAAAAAAAGCGCCAACCAAATATTTAAAATTTTTTTTTTGTAAAACTATGTAAAACATACGTAACAAAACGTAAAATTACATTTTTTTTATTTTTTTTAAATATTTTTTTGGCACTTTTTTGATTTTTTTTTATAAAAATGTGCCCAATAGTGTTACAAACCTTTAAAAAAATTTCAAAAAAAATATGTTTTTTTACATGATTTTTGCGTGGCTTTCACGGTTTTCGTACTAAGAAGTGGTTTTCAAATTATCTATTCCATATATATATATATATATATATACACACACACTAAGAACATTTTTATATAATTTTGGTTTTATATTTTTTAATATAGTTATTTAATAAAAATAATATAATCATTTGATATGATAAATAATTATAAAATCATATAATTTTTATTGACAAACTTGTGTAATCACAGGCTTATAACCTAGTAATTAAATAAATGCTTTCTAGTCTTTTTTATGCATCTTTCTCATATTAAATAAAAGGATACATCTTTAGATCTTATTTTTCTTTGTTTTATTATTTCTTCCTTTAATTAAATAATATAAATAATAAAACAATATATTTATAGACATTTAATATATTAAAAAAATATATCAGTTTACAAAGTGATCTGACCTCTTTCTATACTTTGCATAAAGTGAGAGTTAAGTCAGCACCGGGACGTCCTTTATAAATTTAATTTTAGTTATAAATAGTATTATATCATTAATTAAATAAAAAAAATATTATTATCAAATAAAAGTTTATAACTCGTGTAATCCCGGGTTTTCTAACATGGTTTTCATATAAAACAACAAATACATAAATCGAGTTTGAATATACATTATTCTTTAATGTTATGTAAACTTATTTTCTGAATTTAGCATGTGGTGCATTTAAAATCAGACATTGTTTACTCTTTTATTAATGTCAACCATACCTGCGTAAATTGTATCCTACCTCCATTGATGGTGAGTATAGTATTAAAGTGGACATATTGTATTGTTTGATCAGAATTGAGGCAACAGCATGTAAATTTGCATTGTTATTTACATAATTATATGATTGAATAAAAAAAAAAAGTTGGATGCATATTATAGATATACTGCCTTCTAAATTTGAAAAACTCGTATATATCCCTAAGTATAAGTTTAGTACATAATATACAACACACTTAAAACATGAATTGAGAAATTATGTATAAACAGTGGCAAAGGTTAACGAGGGTCGAGCGGGCAACCGTCGCCTTCTTTTTTCGACCATAGAGTTAATTTTTCGACCGAAAAATTATTTTTTGTTTTAAATATTGGTGTCGAGCCCCTTGCTTCAAAAAAACTTAACATGTATTGTGGTTCTCCTAAATGTTCACCCTTTCTTTCAAAACGTTCAAGCTTTACCTCTGATTATAAAAAGTTTAGAGGAAGATATATGATATTTGCCTAATTAATATATTCCTTAAGTAACCCTTCAGTTGCTTATATTTTATTATGCCTTATCAGGATTGGAAGGTATGAGACAAGGGGTGCTTGTTGATTACAAATCCATTAACAATAAAATAAAATAATCAAGTCAAAAACTACAAGACCGACCCCTATTGTTTGAATGCAGACATCAATTATAGCACCATGAAACCAATATTACGAGTAAATTTACATGCACCTTTTAAGATCTATATATACCATGCCTAACCTCTAATCTCAACTCAATACCAGCAAATCTTAATTAACAAAACATAAAGAAAAAAGATGAGTGTTGAGCTATTAGATGGTGCGATCATTCTCGGCTTTATCGAAGACGATGAAGCATTCAATTGTTCGGTTCAAGACCGTTTTGCTTACTTAGATACCAACCATGATGGTCTCCTCTCATATTCAGAAATGTTGAAGGAACTACAATCACTAAGAATGATTGAAACCCATTTTGGGATTGATGTAAAACCCGATCCGGAAGAGCTTGCTCATGTTTATGATTCGTTGTTTGTGCAGTTTGATCGTGATTCTAATGGAACAATTGATTTGGAGGAGTTTAAAGCCGAGACAAAGAGGATGATGGTTGCTATGGCTAATGATCTTGGATTCTTGCCTGTTCAAATGATTTTGGATGAAGATAGTTTCCTGAAGAAAGCAGTTGATCGAGAATTTATAAAATTGCAGTCAGATATATCTGCTTAATTAGCATATATACTTCATGTGCTACTTACTTGCGTATCATTTTCAAAATTTTTATGTTTAGTTTTGCCCTATATAGAAACTATCTAGTTTCTATGTTTGACGTTTGTGTCCTTGCTAACAATATATATAAATACATGTAATTTAAAAAAAAAAAAGTATATACAAGTTATATTATATTAAGGAAGTGTTTAAGTATTTTTGTACGGGTGTGAATTTTCTAACATGATACAACTTGAAAAAAAATGTCTAGTCTAAATGAGTTTAGTATGTTTTGATCAAACAAGCTAACAAGGTTAGCTAACAGATCATGTTTGGATTAATTGTTAAATTTCGTTTTTTATTCTAAAAATTTGTTCTATATCATAACAAATTGATTGGGCATTTTATGTCATGATGGACCTAAGACATATGATTATAAAAATTATACTACAAATATAATTATTTAATATACATTAAAGTTGTATTTAGAATGTGTGAGTCACCATTCTTTTCCAATGAATCCTTTTGTACGTACTCTTGGGTATGACCATTTTATGAAGGGGCATTTACATATATTTCCTTTCTTATATCATTTATTAAATATATACCTAAGTAAAAATGTCAATTAATTTTTTTTTCTTTTTAAAAAATATTTACTATTTTAAATAAATTAGTCAATTACATATTTCTCCTTTGAAATACAGTTTTGAAATTGGTTTTAAGGTTTGAGTAAATATGTGATAAAGATTCTCACTAAGAAGATATATATAAATAATCATTTTATCAAAGGTTCACTAAGAATATATACATAAATAATTATTTTATGAATGGTTCTAGGCTTCTAGCTAAAAAAACTAAGTACTTAATTGTGTCAAATGTGATAATCCTTTTGTTGGATGTATTGTTCTTGACACTTATTTTTGTACACATTCAACATTATTATTCATTCTTGCTTCCATTTGAACTCATATATAATTCACCTAAACAATCAAATATATATTTCACATTATGAGAGCGCTCGGAGTGGAAGCCGGGAAGAACCCAAGGAACCTTTCACTGGTTCGGGAAAAAGTGGGAACACCGCCCCCCGGTTTCGGGGTGGGGTAATCCGGGGTTTACTCACCGATGGAAGCCGAGCTTGGGAGGGGAGAAAGAGCCGTTGGAATTCGACCGTTGAAGTTTAAAAAAAATTCCAATTTTTTTTCCTATTTAAACAACTCTCAAACAACCACAAATCTCACACTTTTCTCTCATCTTCTACAATCAATACACTAAATTTATAAAATTTTCAAGTAAAATGGAAGGAGGTTCATCACGTGGTGGGTCGTCAACTAAAAATTTAGAAAACCACGACCAAAAAATTTTCAAATGGCTCAAATGAACCCGTTCAACACACCCGAGTATCGTCCACAAATGCCTTCTCCGAATCAACCAAAAGTCACGGTCGATGCTTAAATTTATGTTGTTTATATGTAGGTAACCGACCATTTTCACCACCTCATGAAGGACAAGTCGAGGACTGTTGATCAAATCTATTCCAAATGGAACGATATGAACTCCTCCATGAAGAAATGGAATGGTTTTTACTAACGGGCTTCAATGAATTGCAAAAGTGGCAAATGGGATGAACAGGTTTTGAAAAAGGCCATGAAAGACTACGAAAGCGTGGTCAAGTCAAAGGGATTCTAATGCAGTCGACTTAGAAGCTGGGTCGAGTTCGGATCCTCCTGATCCAACTAATTTGGAGGCTTGAGAATAATCAGGATTATTCCTTTATCCGTTCTTTTATTTGTTTCTTAATTTTTACGTTTAATCTTTATCTTTATTTGACTTGGTTGTTTAGAATTTATCTTTCCTGATTATTAGCTAAAGTTGTTAGTTTTGAGACTTTATTTATTCTTCTTCTTGAATGGGAATAGAGGAGATAATTTTTTGTAGGTCTCAAACCGGATCAAGAACCAAACTTTATCTTCTAAATCATCATCAATGATCTCTAACAAGTGCGGAATCCAAGTTAGAATCAAGAAAGCAAGTAGAAAAATGTAATCTTTTATAAATGCTGAAAATTTCGAGTACAAGTACCTCAATACGTCTAGAGAGCAAATGCCTCGGGATTCCAACCTAAACATGTACAAAATACGTCTATTTATACTAGGCCTAGGTGTACACGAAATCTGAAACAAAACTTCGAGTACACAAACACATGGTGTACTCGAAGTGGCTGTACACGAAAATAGAAAATAGTCAAAATCTGAGCGTTGACTCTTCTGGGTTAACTTTGTCAGTCTTCAACGTGTAGTGGGCTCTACAAACTCCCCCGAGACTGGCGAAGTCATCCGATCGGAAGAGTGACGTTATGTGGCCCAGCTCCGGCATAAAGTTTCAAATCGACGGCATAAGCAATTGTGCGAGTGAATGGCATAGCCTCCTCATCATTTACAGAATATACTCGTATTGGAGACTCATGTAACTTCATCATCTCGTCCTTTCCATACTTCAAGAGATCCATAGGGTCGAGAATGATGTCGATATCGTCAACATTGTCTTTGAGATCGTCATAGTACCAAGACAAGAAGTTAGCCAAGGAATTGTCTGGAACTCTAGGAGACACTGGCATTGCAATCTCAACATAAGAAGGAGGATACTTATAGTATATCCAAGGCTTCTTCGTCTTCGGATCGATAGTACATGTTGAAACAAAACGCCTTCCTTTGGCTGTACGCATCACAGGCCAGTATTTCTCCCATTGATCTTTGATGAATTTGGCAAACAGATCAGCCTGCGAGTCTTTGGAAGGATTGAAAAACATAGCTCTGTTGATGCTTCGAATATCAATCTTGGGCAGTGTGCAAAAATCTCGTGGTTTCTTGAAGAACTCAACTTTGCCATTTCTTCTCTTGACTAAATAAATGTCTCTTTCTTTATCGTACATCCAGCATCATACTTTGGATCTGTCGTTACGAACAGCAAACAAGTTTCTGTCATCTGAAATAAATGTGTGTTCAGGATGTACGTTACTCATCTCCTTGAACCACATGTCTTTACTTACAGGAGGAGATGGTGTCCAATCCTTCTTTTTATCAAACCAACTGACAATTACTTCATGAAGTGAGGTGACCTCCTGTCCTAATGCATCAATGTATTTGGGGGCTTAAAAATAATCAATATAAGGATCATATGAGACGTTGCTAAGTATGATGTTTTCTGGTTCTTCCTCTACAGATGCCCCTGTAGAAGGTTCAGCTCCTTCCTTAACTTCTTTGTCAGTCTCCTCGAAAGTAAAATCATCAGGAAGATCTCAAAAGAAATCATCAAGTCCTGTACTATTCATATCAGCTACTGGAAGGGTGTCACCGAAAAGAGCGTCATCAGGGATATCAACAAATAGATCATCATATTGGCTAGTGGGTTTAGAAGAGGAAGTGTTTCCAGAGGTTCCTCCTTGATCGTTGTCATCTGGGGTCCCTGATCCCTTTTATCGTCGTCATCTTTATCATCCTTCTTTTCTTTTGGATCCTTTTCCTTCTTGTCATCACCATCATCATTGTCACTATCATCACTATCATCATCACTGTCAAGAAAATTATCTTCCTTGTCATAATCATCAGATTCTGGAACTTCTTCTCCTTTAAGTCTCTTGATATCTTTCTTCATCTCATGGTTCTCTAACAAGAGAAATCTGATAAACTTTTCATGTGCCTTGATCTTCCCATGACACTTGTTCAGCTTGCTACATATCTTTTTCATTCCATCCTACAGATTTAGGATAAGACCATCCTTGCGCTTGGAATCCCTTTCAAGCTGAAATACTCTGTCGTCGAGATCCACGAGATCGACAGGCACCTCCTTTGGCTCATATGGTGAATCTGAGTGCAAAGAAGATTTTCCTTTGTCACTGCTTGAGTGAGGTGGAGACGAAGACGTCTTGGTGTAAGGAGCGGATATAGTGGATCTAGCTGGAATTTTGATAACTAATTTGGGTTTGGCTGGTTCGGTTGAAGGTTTGGGTTGAGAGGGTGGCTTGGGTTTTGAGGATGGCTTGATTTGTGTAGGAGGCTTGGATTGTGTGGATTGTTTGGGTTGTGTGGGTTGTGTAGGTGGAGGTGGTGGAGGTGGTGGAAGTGGCTGTGTATATGGAGGAGGTTGTGTAACTGGAGGTGGTGGTGGTGGCTGGGTAGAGGTTTGTGAGATGATCGATGCAACAGAAGAAAATGATAATCCTGAGAACATTTTCTGCAATTTTGGATCTCTGGTTCGCCTGGACATTGTCTTCTGCCTCTTTCTCTTAGGTGATGATTCGGGAGTTGGAGTGTAATCAACATCCTGTGCTTCCTCTCTTTCTTCTCTTGTTGGAGGCGGTTTTTCAGCAACAAAATCCTCACTTGATGAAGAGGAAGACTCAGGAATGGTATCCTCTGCTGCTTTATCGGCTTTTGTACTTGTGGCTTGGACATCATGCTCTTCAACAACTATGGCTACTGGGGTTCCTGGCATATCTTCGACTGCACTATCGCCCACAAATCTTCCAAACTTTATCAATGGACGTTCCCCAGTATATTGCTTCTTCCCATGCTTGTTCATCTTCTTATACCCGAAAATGTCGTCCCTCATCCTCTTGATTTCCAGAGTTCCAAGTGTGGGAGTCAGAAAGGGATATCTCTTGTTGATGATGATTTGCAGAAATCTTGGGAAAGCTAGGAACCACTCCTTCCGTCTTCCTTTGATGTTGGCATGCATATTGAGAAAGACCATCTTCGAGAAGTTGAAGTCAACTCCGAGAGTTAAAGCAACTAGACAAGAGCTAAGAGTCTGATTTAGAACATCGAATCCTCCTTTCCTTCCTGAGAGACACTGAGTGACCACATGTGCCAAATATCTCCAGTAAGGATGCAACAGTTTCTTTTCGGTCAGAGGATAAGCACCTTCATGACCCATCTGATAGACGGATCTGTTAACCAGATCTTGATCAAGCTCAACGGGATCAGTGTCTTTGTCTCTGAATTGCAAACATTCTCTAACAATCTGCTCAGTAACAACGATGGGATGACCTTGGATCTTTCCAACAATGCTGATAATTCCCTTGTCATCAGTATGCTCCTCCACAGTGCTCCAAAAACTCTGAATAAAGTCAGTCACAGTAGTCGGGTGTTCCATGATGGCATAATTGACCAGTGATAGGATCAATCCTTCAACGAGAGTCCTGAACTCAGAATGCTTCACGAGTGGATCTCCAAGATACGCTGTCATGTTGTGATCAGGTACAATGCGTAGGTCAGCCATCTGAAAAACCCAAACAGATCAAGGTAGTTTGAGTTCAAGAAAAAATGGATTTACTGAAAATTTCTAAGTCCGAAATGGTCTGTTCTCGAACCATGGGCTGTACACGAACTGAGCTTGTGTTCGAATTAAGGGGTGTACACCAAATGCAGGATGTACACGAAATCAGGTGTACACGAAATGCAGGATGTACACGAAATCAGGTGTACACGAAATGCAAGATGAACACGAAATCAGGTGTACATGAAGTACAATCTGTATTCAAAAAATCAGATTTCGAGAGCACAAAAATTTTCATAAGTCCATAAATCTCGCTTCTTAGAACTTCTAGTCATGTTCAATATACTCGGAATTGAGAGGCGACCAACATATTCACAACTTGCCTTTCAATTTCAAGTATTTCGTGGTCAATTTGACCAAAAACTTTCTGTACACGAAAATCGTGTATTCAAAAATTACTTTTGACCATAATTTTCGAATCCACGGTCAAAAATTGATAAAACTCTATACCTAAGGTCGCCTAATGATGATCTAAAAGATGGCTGGAGTAGAAATTCAAAAATGGCTCTAGAAAATGAAATCGCCTCAGAAATACCAAGTATGTACTCGAAATGGAGAAAACGTGTACACGAAATTATGGTACTCGAAATTTAATATGGTTGAGCTATTTATAGGTCATTTCGAATACGCGATTTCGTGTGCTTAATTTCGAGTACACACCTACACTTTTTTTTAATTTATTTCGATTTAAAAATCTAACTTTCAGAAAATAAAATAAAATAAAATAAAATAAATTAAATTAAAAAGGAAACTTTGAACAAGTTTAAGATTTAGTCAGGTCAAATTTGTGGGATCAAATCTGTTGTCAAAATTTTACTAGCTTAATTTATTTCTTAACGAAGCACAACTTTTAAACACCTATTCCCCACCGATGATTTTCACTCGTTATTCCATTTCTTAAAAATCAGTTATATGATCAAGTATTTTATAAAATATCTTATGGGAAATTTATGATCAATTAGATGGTAAAACTAGATTAATATGCAACCTATCAGTCTTGTTAATTTCTTTGTTTCAAACTTTGATTGTGTTTCAACTAACTTAAGATTATTTTGATAGAGTTTTAAGGTGAGAAAAGAAAAGAGCAGATCTATTTGGTTAGAATCAAGAACAAGAAAGGGTTATATCATCTTGTGCTCATTGGCATCTTTTATTTTCTGATCTACAGACACATTGGCCTTAACGTCACATATCCAGGTCTTTGCTTACGTAAAGCAAAGGATGCTTCAGTAGGTATTTCCCACTCTTTGTTTGCACAAAACATAGGAAATACCCAAGTTTTTCAAACACAATTTCAAGTTCATTGAAACATAAGCTCGTTTTGATTCAAGGATTTAAACAAGAAGTCAAATAGTTGTCACACATTTCTAATTATCTAATTATCACAATTTCACACTTATTTATTTATTTATTTATTTATATTTTAATTTGATCAAGTCTGATTATTTAAGTTTAGAAAAACTTATTTCAACTTCTTAGTGTATAATAGATATTCAAAGTTGTTATTCTTTTAGGAATCTTATTAAGATAGTGAAATTTTGATCCTTAGAAATTATTTCACTTCCCAGTTTGATCGATTCACTTTGCTTGTTCAAATAACTCTTTTTGTATTTTCTTAAACTTTGAAAAGATAAAATCTTTTTGTAATTTTCTTTGAATAACAAGATGCCAAGAGGCAGAATTTCCTTTTCTTAATTTTTCAAACAAAACTTAACTCCCCCTAAACTTGTAGATCATTTTAGACTGACTCAAAGACCGAAAATCTTTTTGTTGTTTTTGTATATTTTGACTCAAAGACCAAAACTCTTTTTGTTGTTTTTGTATATTTTGACTCAAAGACCAAAATCATTTTGTTGTTTTTGTAAATGTTCTCCCCCTAAATTTGTGATCTAAAAATTAAAGTAAAACAAAACACAAATTTTGACGTATTTATAAAATGCTCTTAGTTAAAGCTTATTAGTTTGAGAGAGGCAAACAAGTGATGAAAGCGTGCTGTATCGAACGGTTTTGTGAAAAGATCCACCAGATTATCATCTGTATGGACCTTTTCAAGATGAATGAGTTTTCGTTCGAAACAGTCACGAATGAAGTGAATCCGTATGTCAATATGCTTAGTTTTGGAATGTTGTACGAATTCTTGAAGATCTGTAAGTCGGCTTCATTATCACAATAAATAGGAGAGTTAAGAAAGTTCAAACTGTAATCGAGGAGTTGATGTTGCATCCATATAACCTGAGAGCAGCAACTGGAAGCATCAACATACTCGGCTTTAGTAGTAGACGTACACACGGTCGTCTGTTTCTTGCATTGCCATGAGACAAGACGATCTCCCAAATATTGACATCCACCCATAGTTGACTTCCTGTCTAGGTTACATCCACCAAATTCACTATCTGAGTATGCAAACAAATGAAACTCAGAGTTCTTTGGGTACCACACACCGAGTCTAGGTTTCCTAACTAGGTACCGAAAGATTCTCTTGACAGCTATGAGGTGAGATGCTTTCGAATTCGCCTGATATCTGGCACACTGAAAAACTGAGAACATAATGTCTAGACGGCTAGCAGTCAGGTACATCAGAGACCCAATCATTGAGCGATAGAGGTACTGATCAACGTCTTCACCATCCAAATCCGAAGTAAAGACAAGACGAGCAGCCATAGGAGTAGAAGTTGACTTTTATTCCATCGTTTTGAACTTTGTCAAAATATCTGTAACATACTTGCCTTGATGAATCAGCACACCCTTTGTATCTTGTTTCACCCGAAGACCTAGAAAGAAGGTCATTTCTCCCATCGCACTCATCTGAAACTTTTTCTTCATCACCTCCTCAAATTCTTTGCACAGCATCGAGCTCGTGGAACCAAAAATAATGTCATCCACGTAGATTTGGACGAGAATTAAATCATCCTTATCCTTGCGAACGAACAATGTCTGATCGATGGCTCCACATGTATATCCATTTGCAAGCATATGATCAGTAAGTGTAGAATACCATGCCCGCGGTGCTTGATGAAGACCATAGAGGGCTTTTTCTAACTTGTATACATGGTCAGGATACTACGAATCCTCGAACCCTGGGGGCTGACATACATGGATCTCTACTTTAACCTTTCCATACAAAAATGCAGTCTTCACATCCATCTGGTATACCGCGAAGTTCATATAGGAGGCGTAGGCCAAGAAGATCCGTATAGCTTCAAGTCTTGCGACCGGTGCAAAGACTTCTTCGTAGTCAATTCCCTCCTATTAGTAGAAGCCCTAAACCACCAACCGTGCTTTATTTCTAATAATCATGCCCGAATCATCTTTCTTGTTTCTGAAGACCCATCTGGTTCCAATTGGCAGTTTCCCTTTGGGCAATGGAACTAGATTCCACACTCTGTGCTTCTGAAACTGCATCAATTCTTCCTGCATCGCTTCGACCCAGCTGGACTCCTTAAGAGCCATTTTGACATTCTCGGGTTTGACCTACGAAATAAAACAGGAATATAAACAAGAATTAATTGGACCTGATTGGCTTCGTGAGATATTGCTTTCAGGCAAGGCGTTCTGAGCTGGAACTAATCGGCTTCGTGTGAGAACTCCTTCTGAAAGAGGTCATATTATATTTTCATCTAGATGATTCTTGTTTACACTGAGTGTTGGCACTTCTTCCACAGCTAGATTGTCTAGCAAGTTGCTGATGTTGTTCACTTGATCTTCACTTGAAGAAGAGATGTTGTCGATAGGAGGAGTTTCACTTTCTTCTACTCTGTGATCCACGCAATGTTCCTCAGGAATGCTATCTGAGAATAGTGGATTATCAAAAGTCTGGTGGGAGGAAAATGAGACTTGATCGGTTTCAGGAAGTGGTTGAACGAACTGAGAAGTATCTGGTTTTGATGGGAGAACTTCATGTATTGGGGTCGGCTGAGATGGAGGGGCACGATTGTACATGCATGGAGGATCAACTTTTAAGAGATTAGGATCACGTGGAAAATAGTCCACTCTATAGTCGACATCATCACCTTTGTCGTAATCATCAGCTTTCTCAGATGATCCTGCACTATCGGATGTAGTGTTGAAAGGCCTAAAAGTAGAATCATACTCAAATAGCCAGTTTGGACCAGAACCGGCGTCATTAGAATTCATCTCTTGCCAATCAATATAATATGATTCCACAATAATCCGAGTCTTCTTGTTGTAAACTCTATAAGATGCTTTCTCGGATGAATAACCCACAAAGTAACACTCATCTGCCTTATCGTCAAACTTGTGGTTAGGCTCTGTATGAAGAAGAGTGCAAGGACATCCAAATGACTTGGAATGAGCAACTTTGGGTTTCTGGTTGAAGAAAATCTCATAGGGAGTCTTCTGATGGCACTTGTTCAGGAGTGCTCGATTTTGAACATAGCAAGCGGTGTTAACTGCTTCGGCCTAGAAGAAGATTGGCAGCTTAGATTCTGATAATATTGTTCGGGCAGCTTCTATAAGCGTTCTGTTCCTCCTTTCAGCAACTACATTTTGCTGAGGAGATCTGGCTGCACTGTATTGTCTAGCAATCCCTTTCTCATCGCAGAAATCTATAAGAGTCTGATTTCTAAATTCAGTGCCATTGTCAGTTCTAATCACCTTGACCTTTAGATTCTTTTGATTTTCAATCAAGGTAATGAACTTCTTCAGAATCTCTGGTGTTTCATCCTTCTTGGCCAAAAAGAATACCCAAGTGAATCTGGAATAATCATCTGTCACAACAAGACAATATGACTTCTTCCCAATACTCATTACGTTGACTGGTCCGAAGAGATTCATATGAAGAAGTTGAAGAACTGACGAGATAGAATTGAACAATTTAGGCTTGTGAGGTCTCTTGTGTTGTTTTCCTTTGGCGCAAGCAATGCACTTCTCAATAGTGGAGAAATCTTTAGAAGGCAAACCGATGACGTGATCTCCCTTGGCGAGTCAGTTCAGATTCTTAAGATTTACGTGACCCAGTCGCCGATGCCATAACAGACAATCATGCTCCGATGCCTTTGAGAAAAAGCAAGTGTTCTCGGTGAATGAATCTGAATTCATGTTCATAATGTAGGCATTGTTTATCCTTGGAGTTCTCATCAGAATCCACTTCTCCGGCACCACAAAACCAGGCTTTAGAATAAGACACTCCTTGTTTGGGAAGTGTGTTGAAAAACTCTTGTCACAGATCTGAGAAACACTCAAAAGACTGTGATTGAGTTCTTACATAGTACACGTCTTCAAAACTGAGAGTTTCATTTGTGACCATGACCTTCATACTTATCCTTCCTTGTCTCCTGCAAATGATACATATCCTCTTTGAATGGTGTAACTTCATGTAACTAAAAAAAATCTCCAGTCATGTGTCGGGAGAAGCCACTATCTACATACCAAACATGTTTGAGCTTACTTGGTCGTCCCTGCATTTTATACACAATCAATGAGAAACAAGTACCCAAACCATAACAGGTTTAGGCATAGTAGAATCAATGGATTCTTTCTTTTGAACTCTCTTAGATTTAACTGTTTTGACCTTATCAATCTTTGATTTACCACCACTGCCTTGATTAACTAATTTTAAAGAGATATTTGAAGTTGGATCATGTCCCCTATATGTTTTGTTTTTAACATTTGAAAAGTTTGACTTTTGTTTATGAAAACCATACTGATGATGTTTAGGTGATCTTTTACTTTTGGCAGTGGATTGTTTTTGTGGTTCTTTCTGAGAATTCACCCTAGGCATTGAGGATTGATCAGTCCTCTTTGATTTGACAGAGAGTTTTGCCTTGAGTGTGACCTTCTGATTCTTTCCATAAAAGAATTCAGTAGGTCTGTGCAGACAATTTCTGGCAATGTGGCCTGGATTACCACAGACAAAGCAACATACTTTCTCATGAAATTCCTTAGGGTCAAAAGGTTTTACATCACAGTCCCAAAGACTAGACGAGAAGCTTGTAGAAGATTGTTCCAAAGACCCTTTTGGAACAAAAGGTTCACAGTTAGGATCCAACTTTGATCATGTTTCTTTGGTGACTGTGGAATGACCCTTGAACTCATGATGTAAACGAGAAGATGTTGTTTCAAAAATAGCATTCTTTTTAACAAAAATTGACTTAAAGCTTTTAGACATCTCATTTGTTTTAATTTTAAATTGATCAACTTTTCCAACAAAATTAGAGTTTGAACTAAGAGATGATGTTCCAAAATATGTTGAACAATTTGTGCTCTTCTCAGCATTTCTTTCTTCGGTCTTCCTTTTCAAACCTGCTTTGCTTAAACTATATGCACGTACATATCTCAGAATTGTCAGAAATATTAGGACTGGTCTCAATAGGATCTGTTGTCAAGGAGACATGTTTGTCAAATCCAGTACTGAACTCGAACCTTCGATCAAACTGTGACAGCAGATCATCAACATATGTGTTGATTTTGGGCATAATTGAGTAATTGTGATTAAAAGGTGTGCACATTCATTATACCCAACACCCTTGCCCTTCTTTTCCCGATACTGCATAGTTGTCATATTTTCCACAACCTTGCTTGAATAATCAAATCTTTCACATTTTACCGATGTTTTAGAAAGTTGAGATTTAACTTGGTCCAACTCTAGAGTGAGTTCATCGATTTTGCGTCGAGCATCTCGATAGTTGGACTCTTTGTCACTTAAAAGTTCTTTAACCTTGCCACATCCCTTCCCTCTGCTTCAAGTTTTCTTTTAAAAATACCTTCATTTTTAAGAAATTCTGAGTTGAAGTATTTAAGTTTGGTTACTTATTTGATTAGTGATTCATTATGTGATCTATACTTAAACACTTTATCTATGCATGAGGTAGAGCAAAGATTTTCAGTTACCTCCTTTTGCTTGTTGTCCACCTCAGCCATGAATGCGTGACTCAGAGTCAACTCCAGTTCCTGCACTTGATCACTCCAGTCATAGGAGTCAGTTTCTTGGGTCACCAGTGCTTTGGACGTACTAGCACTTCCTCCTACAGCAGCAGTCACAACTTTCTCTTCAGACTTCTTTTCTCCTTCCTTGGCCACCTTTGGCTGCTTACACTCTCTAGCAAAATGACCAGGCTGATCACAATTGTAGCACCGTAGTTTTGACTTATCAAATCCAAGTTTCTTTCCAGGGTTATTTCCAAAGTTGTTTCTTCCATATATTTTGATGAACTTCTTTGCCCTAAGCACCGCCATAGCCATCTGCCATGAGATATCTATTTCCTCAACATCAGCTGCATTTATCTGCTTCAGATTGTCTTGAGTAAGATTGGCAGGTGCCAACTCTCCTACAATGAATGCATTGTAGCTGTTCATGAAACCCTTAAACAACAGCAGATTTTCTTCACTTTCTAGATTGATTTTGGACACTGATCCGGCTTGTCCAGATGGTAGGAAAGCAGTTTCAAAGGGAATTGACTGAGATGGAGAGTTCTGATAATGTTGCATCCTTGAATCATGAAGATTGATAGCAGAAAGTAGTGCAGAGTTTTCTGACACAGGTGCAATTCCCATGGAGCTGGCATGATTCAGTGCTCTCTGCTTATCATCCATATCATAGGAATTTATGATTGAGATCAGTTCACTCAGAGAAGTCTTGTACATATCCTTGGTCCTTTTGATTGTTGTACGATTTGAATTCCAGGTGTAAGGCAATGAGTTCAGTAGCTTCTTGTTCACTTCTCCTTTGGTCATCTCAATTCCAGAACTTGTCATCTCAGTCATCAGATGAGTAAATCTATTTAGCTGTGCTTCAAGAGACTCTCCCTAGATGTGGTTGAACATGTTGAACCTCTGTCTCAGCATATCCTTGCGACTCTCTCGCATGTCCTCATTTCCTTCAAATCGTTCAACCAAGGAATTCCAAAGTTCCTTTGCAGTCTTGTGTTCCTTAAATCCATGAGCAACATCAGTCGATAAAGCCATTGTGATTGAAGCATAAGCCTTTTCATATGAAGGCACAAAGGGACCCTCTTCAATAGATCTTCAAAGCTTTGGATCAGTGTATTTGATAAATGATTGTAATCTTAATTTCCAAGCTTGGAAGTTATCTCTCGACACGAGCCTTGGTGGCTTTGTTCCAGTGTCGTAATCATTGTCTAAATTTAGCAGATTGGACAAGTTAGTCAGATTCTTTGATGCCATGACTGAAAACAAGATCTCCAAGTGTAGTTCACGAAATTCCTGCAGAACAGATCACCAAACACTGCCCGAAGATAAAAACGAATTTCTCTGTATTCGAAATCCCTAGTAATCGAATTTCTCCTGTATTCGAAACTCTGACTTGTACTCGAAGATGATGTGTATTCGAACTCACTCCTATACTCGAAGTCTATATGTACTCGAAGTCTTTGTGTTCTCGAAAATGAGGCTGTAGTCGAAGTATCCTTTGCAGTCGAAAATCTCTTGTACTCGAACTGCTGCTATACTTTGAACACTTTATCTGTACTTGATATAGCTGAACTCGAAAATTTTGAACTCGAAAATACTTAAGAAAAATTTTATAAACATATTTCTTAAGATTTAGAGTCCCAAATTTACACAGTAGTTAGATGGAGTAGAGAAGAATGATAAAGTGCTAAACTTGCTTCAGAAAGTTGTTACATTGACAATGAAAAGAACATCCAGGCTCTGATACTACTTGTAGGTCTCAAACCGGATCAAGAACCAAACTTTATCTTCTAAATCATCATCAATGTTCTCTAACAAGTGCGGAATCCAAGTTAGCATCAAGAAAGCAAGTAGAAAAATGTAATCTTTTATAAATACCGAAAATTTCGATTACAAGTGCCTCAATACGTCTAGAGAGCAAATGCCTCGGGATTCCAACCTAAACCTGTACAAAATACGTCTATTTATACAAGGCCTAGGTGTACACGAAATCTAAAACAAAACTTCGAGTACACGACACATGGTGTACTCGAAGTGGCTGTACACGAAAATAGAAAATAGTCAAAATCTGAGCGTTGACTCTTTCGAGTTGACTTTGTCAGTCTTCAACGTGTAGTGGGCTCTACATTTTTGATTAAACTTTGAGAGTTTATTTCCTTTGATTCCTTCCGGTTTTGATAATCCATCTGTTTGCATACGTGACTCGCATAAGTTGGTATCAGAGCTCAGTCGAGAGTTCAATGGCTGGATGTGGAGAGGGTCAACAAAATCCTCGTAGAGTAGCCGAACGAGGCAACGAGGATGAGGTTCGGGATCCACGGGACATTGCAGAGATCGCCAGGTTACAACAAAGGGTCAGGGACCTTGAATTCGAACGGGAAGACCGAGAGGAAGAAACTGACACTGAATCTATAATCCGGGAATACAGAGAAGGTGGAGGTAATCCTTTTAGAAGGCAAGGACGACGACAGCCAGGCCTAGAACCTAATCCCTTGCGTAATTGAGATTCCTGAGTTCGATCGGAGAATACATCCTGATGACTTCATTGATTGGCTCAACACGATGGAACGTATATTCAACCTTAGGGTCATTCCTGACCTCTACAAGGTTAAGCTTGTTGTAGTTAAACTTCGCAAATCCGCCTCCCTGTGGTGGGAACATGAAAAGAAGAAAAGGGTCCAGAGTGGAAAATCGAAGGTGCGAACATGGGAAAAAATGAAGAAATTGTTAAAAGAGAAGTTCTTTCCAATTAACTATCGCCAGGAAGCTTTCCTGGACTACCACAATCTGACACAAAGAAGCACCTCCGTAGAAGAACTAATTGCCGACTTTGATAGGTTGTGCATGCGTTGCGGGGCAGAAGAAGAAGAAGAACAAGTCATAGCTCGGTTTTTAGCAGCCCTAAGGCCGGATATTGCTGATGTGGTACAACTTCAACCCTATTGGAGTCTTAACGATGTCTGCCGGCTTGCCTTGAAGGTGGAAAAACAACTTAAATCCAAAAACTGGCCGAGCCCTTACAAAGCCAATGTCACACCCGAGCCGGCGGGGTAGGATCGGGTTTCCCCGACGGGCGGAAGGTTCCCGGGGCGCGATATCGAGAGTGATAATCGAAATGATCAGATTGTTCGCACTGCACATGATATGTAAATGAGAAACTGGCTAAAATAAAATAGAATTACAGAATTAAATTATAGCAACTAAGTTTACAATTTAACAATGTAAATCCATTATCACATCATAAGTCTTCTATCTTGTAGCTGCACAAGATATACAAATATACTGTATAATGATGCTTCAAGATATGCAGGTCCAAAAAAGCTAGGTCCTCTATCAGATAACCTAATCCAAAGAAATAACTCTTCAGTTGACCTGTTCGTCACCTGAGAAGTCATGCAAAAATAAAGTCAACACATGGTTGGTGAGTTCATATAGTTTAGTATTTTAAAATGATTTGAAACTTCCTTTGGTAAAGACCCTAACCTCATTAACACCACATGTATCATCTAGATTGGTATGCTTATATATAGGGCATACCCCTGAGTCGAGGCTACAACCCCGCCCAGACGCCATCCCACCACATACTAATCTGCATAGGACATTGTTGTTAATGATAATTAAGCATTTTTACCTTACACACACTCTTATTCACAATGACTCAAATGTTCACACAAAACCTTTGTTTAACCCTCGGGTAACAACCTTAATCTCATTAACATCACATGTATCATCCAGATCGGTATGCTTATATATAGGGCATACCCCTGAGTCGAGGCTACAACCCCGCCCAGACGCCATCCCACCACATACTAATCCACATGGGACATTGGTGTTAATGAAAATTAAGCATTTTACCCCTACCTTTAACCCAATGATTCGTCAGTCCTTTGTTCCTATAAATACAACAACTTGGAATCTATGTTGATTCCTTATGTTCATCACAATAGTGATCAACCACAGTAATTGTAGAAACAGTTAAATAAAAGCTTAATTAAATAAATAAACATTTAATAAAATCTAGGTCCAAATGATTGGGGCCTTTGGTCATACTCGAGTAGACAAGTCTGTCAATCTAGGTACTTAGTAGTTAGGGAATCTGTAAATATCCTCAAACATACGACCTACAAGTCAAACGGTCTAGCTAGGACTTCTTGAAATGTAGGATTTCATGTTTCGTCTGTTTTGGCGTATGTTATCTCTGATATTTCCCAGGCTTTCCCTTGAAATTGATTTATTGATTCGTCTGATTCTGTTACAAGATGTACTTGATTCGTTGATCATAGAATACTAGATTCATTGATCAATTGTACACTTGATTCATTGTTCAACAAACACTTGATTTGTAGAACATTGAATATTGTCTTTGCAAAGATTGTTTCGTTTCATTCGTTTGAAATCCCACACTTGTTTCGTCAAAATGTTTCGTATGATTCGTTGAACTCACCCACTTGATTTGTCAAAATGTTTCGTCTGATTCACTGAAAACACCCATTTGATTCGTTAAAATGTTTCGTTTGATTCCTTGAACTCACACACTTGTTTTGTCAAAATGTCTAGTTTGATTCGTTTGAAATGTTTTGATTTGTTGAAATGTTTAGTTTAACTTGATTATTCACTTAATTTATAAGTAAATCAGTTAGTAAACCTGCATAAAATCTTCCTAGACATGGTCTAGGATAACATTTATATATATGTAAAACATATAAATTTAAAAGCATTTAAGTAAAAAATTAAAATAAAACAGTTTACGCATGCTTCTCAGCCCCGCGTTTTAAAACAAAATGTTAGAAAAGAGGCAATGAACTCACCTGTGCTGCCGTGCAATGAACCACAAAAGATATGCGCACTCTTTGATTGTTGCCTAAGTATTTTTAACACCTGAGTTATTTTAAAGAATTCGAATACGATAAGTACCTACAGGAATTGTCGTTTCTATGGTTTGGTCTCGATGTGCAACTACGTGTCCTAGATTACTAGTGTGTTTCTAGAATTTCTTCTATCTATGTTAAACTATTACCCATAAGTAACCCAAATCCCACATGAAGCATTTAAAGTATTTAAGTAAAACATTCTCAATTTATTACCTTTTAAGTTAATCATTTATTTAGGAAAATCATTTAATTATATTGATAAGGTTTATAATTTATTTTCTTTTCATGAAAGTCATAATTAATTTAAGAAAAGTGTAATTAAATATGATGGGCTTATATTAAACCCATTGGGCCGTTCTTGGGCCCATTAATAGAATTTGATTTTCAAGCGATCTCTTGTTTGCTTATTAAGTCATTAACCTTGATGGTGTAAATAACCATTTAGATTAATCATGTGTCCTTGAAATTCCCAATGGTTTAGGTGTTAACATTTAAGTCAAATCATAACCTTTAGGTTCTTGTTTTCCATCCCTAATATACTTCTACCATGATATTGATATCTTAGTTTAATGAGATTCAGTTGTGTTTAACCCATTGCATGTTCTTTCCCCTATAATGATTTCATGTGGTTATTGTACCTAAATGTTCTAAGTTAGACCGGTTGTTCATCCTAACATTGTTTTTATTCAAATTTAGATCTCGTGGGCCTTATGTGAGGCCTAACTTGCCATTGTGACCCAATTGATTTCTATTGAACCCAATGACTAGCATGACACTTTGTGAGTGATGTTAGGCTAAATAACTTGGTTCGAATGGTTAATGTGGAAATATTGTGACCTAGTCTTAATTCAAGATAACCATAATGGATCTAGTAACACCATTGGGCCGAGATTAGTGGGTTAGGCCAATTGAGTTTATTGACTTGGGCTGAAGGAATTATATGGGCCCTTTATTCGAAAATGTTGGGCCTAAGCCTAGAGTATGACCGGTTAAGTCTATTGGGCCGAGATTGGGCCGGTTAACATGTAATTGAATCAAGTATGGGGTAGAATAGACTATGGGCCAAACAATTGACCATGGGCTGCATAGAAGGGTTGATTTACATGTTGGGCTGGTTCGATAAGGTGCTGGGCCGACTCCATGATTGGGCCTGAATAATCTCACAGAACTATCTAAGGTGGTCAGCGAACCTTTATGCAGATGGTTAGGCTCCTGTGACTCCTAGGTTCGTCATGTAAAGCCTCGCTGGATAGAGGTTCATGGTTATCAAAGAGGGTTCGGCTATGGTGACCAACGAACCAAGGGTTCGTTTCTGATGCATGGGTTCGTGAGGGCTCGGCAACCAAGTGTAAGGTTCGTGGCGGCTTGAGGGTTCGTGTCTCGACATAATGGTTCGCCGGGTTCGCCGGAGAGGACGGCAGGGTTCGGCCATGGCTCCAGGTATAACATGCAGGGTTCGTTCACCCTAAAAAGGTTCGAAAAATAGAGAAAGGTTCGTGTCTAATAACCTGCAACCTGGGTTCGACCAGGGTTTAGACAATTGGTTCGTTAAGCCATGCAAGGTTCGGCCAGTGATGTAATAGGTTCGCAGAGTGGAGGGTTCGGCTAGAGCTGCTTTGTCTCATCCTGTAGTCGCCGAACCTGCAACTTCACCCCCATCTCCTTCATTGCTCGACCCTATTTCTAAGCGGTGTACCTGGTGGGGTCTACTGGCAAGATTTTCGAGGGTGTGCAGGTCGTGAACATGGTTCTAATACTGTTAATCATATGTGGGTCGAACAACAAAATAAAGAAAAATGAAAACCCTAGTTTCTATCACGTTTAAAGCTTCATACCTTAAATTTCAGTGGCCAAGGCTTCCGATCTGTTGTACTCCCTTGTAGAGCTCGTTCCTAGCTACGCGTGGACACCAAGAACTCGCGATTCCGTTGAGATTTGAGCTCGATCTTGAAAGAATTTAGTTCTTTCCACGTTTATATACCCCGAGGGTATTCGGGTTCGTTTCGTTTGCTCGGTTTTCATCTCCATTGCGTTTCCGGATCGTAACGCGCGTAATTACGTAATTTAAAATAAAAGGCTATATTTTATGTGTTTGGAATTTATTCATTTTTATTAAATATTTCAGATATTATTTATTTGAATTATTTGTCGTATTTATTAGTATTTTTACGCGTTTTCATTATTTATGCGAGTATTTTGTTTTACGCGCGTATTTTGTTTTACGCGCCTAAATTTAAAATAGCTTCATTTTAAATTTATTTATGATGAGTTTCAAAATTGTAAAACAGAAAATATTTTATTTCCTTATAATTATTATCGTTAGAATTGTCTATCGTTTCGTTTCGTCAGAAAACGTCACTTACGCGCGTTTTCGTACAGAGCGCTAACTGTACGAACACGATCGTACGTTTCACTTTCTGATTTTGTTGTCTACTTTACAATCCTCGTTTCAGATCGTTAAACTATCCGATCTATTTGTACAGATTGTCACCTATACGAATAGTTCGTCAGTTTAGCGTTCCGTAACAACAACTGTTATTGTGTTATTTTGATTATCCTCACATACGTATCATCCCAATAGATCCTAACAAATAAACTCATGATGGTTCAGTGTTGCCAGATTATTATCTGACTCTATAACCATTGTTCTATACCTTGTTTCTGCTAAATGTTTATGGACCTGTTGTTTGGTAATATGAAATGACTCTGACTATTGATATGAACATAAAATAACATGGAATGTGTATGGTTTGTGTCTGTTTATTGTTCATACTACTGTTGCGATCACTGTTCCGGCACTGATGTTACAGCCAACCCTTCGAGGGTTGACCCACAAAACACCCTAGCTCCTCAAACCCCATTCCATCTACAACACCAGTTCACAACCCCAAAGTCGAACAACCCACAACCACAAACAACACATCCCCAAGTTCCTCACGGGTTACTCGTTGTTTTAATTGTTATGGCTTAGGAAACTTTGCACGAGACTGCCCAAACAAACACCTCGTCACCTTAGTTGAAGACACACCACCCAGCTATGACACGGAACAGGAAGACGCATGGGAAGAGGATACGGAGATCATACTTCCCGACAAAGGAGAAACCCTAGTTGTCCAAAGGGTGCTACAAACTGTTGTTGCTCACCCTACGGAGGATACACTATGGCTGAGAAACAACATCTTTCAAACCCGTTGTACAAAAAAAGGGAAGGTTTGCAACATGATTATAGATGGGGGAAGTTGCGAAAATATGGTAGCCGTTGAAATGGTGGAAAAACTCAAACTCCCTACTGAACCTCACCCCGAACCTTATCAGCTTACGTGGCTAAAGAAAGGGAACCTGGTCAAGGTCACTGGTCAGGCAGCGATGCCTTGTAAAGTTCTCCATAGGCAGCAAGTATTCGGATGAAGTACGGTACGAAGTCATTCCCACGGACGCTTGTCACTTACTGTTGGGCCGGCCTTAGTAGGGATGAGATTTTTGTACCGAATATCGGTTTCGTACCGGTACCATACCGATCCAATACCGTACCGGTATCTTTGGTACCGGTAAGGGTGCTTCATTTTCTCAAGTTTCGGTATCGGTACTAACCGGTACTGGCACCGGTAAAATACCGAAAATTCCCGAAATGGTACCGGTACCGAAATATAGATATTTTTTTGTTTTGAATTTGATTATTTACTAACCTAGTATAGTTTAAAAAATATTTACCATGACGAGTTAAAACCAAATTAATATTTTAATTATTAAATATAAAAAATACTATATAAATCCAAAGGACGATGCGTTCATATTTTTTTGTTTGCAATTTATTCGTTTTGTGAACTTGATTTTTTTATAATGTATTTATATGATACATTCATATGCATAAATTTTTCTTATAATTATGACATAATAACATCTATAATTCGAAAAATAATATTTTTCCTCTTCATCTCAACAAAAAATTGAGAAAACGGTACAAAACCGGTAAGTACCGAAAATACCGGTACCGGTACGGTACCTAATGTTTCGGTACCGGTATCGGTACCCATTTTTCAAGAATTTCGGTAGCGGTATTTTCGGTATCGGTATCGGTACCGGTACGGTACCGGTATGGTACCGATCTCATCCCTAGGCCTTAGCAATATGACAAACGGACGAAACATGATGGATTCAGAAATACATACTCCTTTCGAAAGGACGGTGTCAACATTGTCCTCGCTCCCCTCAACAACCGCGATGCCAACACTGAAGCCATTATTTTATCCAAAACAGCTTTCATTGACTTCACCAGACACACCAAACCACCCCTCATTTACCCCTTAGTCCTCCTGGAATCTAATACACCCATCCCAGATTTCCCACCCAAAGAAGTTCAAGACTTATTACATGAATTTGCAGATGTGTTCCCTGATGAAATACCCGCATGTTTACCCCTCATTAGCAACATTGCATTGATTTTGTCCCTAGTGCTATTATCCCTAATAAATCCGCATACCGAATGAACCCGAAGGAATTTGAAGAACTCCAAAGACAAGTCAATGAGCTACTGAACAAAGGCTTAATTCGTGAAAGCATGAGCCCTTGCGCCGTCCCCGCATTGCTAGTACCCAAGCCGGGAGGAGCTTATTGCATGTGGATTGACAGCAGGTCCGTCAATCAGAAGACCATCAAATACAGGTTCCCAATCCCGCGTTTCGAAGATCTCCTCGATCAATTGCATGGGGCTGTTGTCTTCTCCAAAATCGACCTATGCAGCGGCTATCACCAAATCCAAATGAGGCCGGGAGACGAATGGAAAACGGCTTTCAAGACACATGGTGGCCTCTATGAGTGGATGGTCATGCCATTTGTTCTTTCAAACGCCACAAGTACTTTTATGTGCCTCATGAACCAACTCTTCTGTGACAACCATAAAATTTTTGTTTCTCAAACACTCTTGCTTCTCAAACACTACCAACAACAACCAAATTTCGGGACGAAATTTCTTTCAACAAGGGGATGATGTGACACCCGGCAATTTCAGGCAAATTGCAACTCTTATATTCCTTACATTTCGCATTCATACTTGTTGCATTTCATCTAATTATGTTTAATTAGATGAGTTGAGCACAAACACCTGCGAAACGATAGTTCGAGGAACTATCGAAACACACACGAGTCTCACGAACGTTGGTGATCAAACAAGTTATCAAACATATGTGCTTATGTGCTTAAACATGTATTAGATGTTTAGGATAAGCGTTAGGAATCGATTACGAGTGAAATCACATCAATGAAATCGAAAAACAAGAAAATGGTGCCGTCGCGGTACGCGACAACCACATCGCGAAATGCTTCGCGGTACGCGAAGCAAACCGGGAATCGAGACTCCCGAATTCCATCGCGCTACGCGATAAAGAAATTTGATCGGCCTCCGCGATACAACCAGGCATGTAGGTCTCGCAAGTTGTGTGACCGGAGACTGCGATCCTGACAATATGTTGTTGCTCACGCCCCAGAAGGGACATGATTTCTCGGGGTGTGACATCTTCAAACCCCTTATTGGCTGTTGTGTTGTCGTTTATTTCGATGACATACTCATTTTCAGCCCCGACATCCAGCAGCACCTCCTACACCTCCGACAAGTCTTCACCATCTTGGGGGAACAAAAACTCTATGCTAACCGGGCCAAATGTCACTTCCTGTCACCCGACGTACTTCTTCTGGGTTTCCTAATCTCCAAACAGGGTATCCATATGGATGAAGGCAAAATTGAAGCTATCAAGTCCTGGCCGACACCTAATTCAGTCCATGAAGTACGAAGCTTCCACGGGTTAGCCTCCTTCTATAGAAGATTCATCCGCAACTTTAGCTCCATTGTCGCCCCTATGACGAATTGCTTAAACCTAGACTCTTGCTGCCAACCACGCCTTTGAAGAACTTAAAACCCGTGTCACCCAAGCCCCAAAATGTTCCTTAAGGGACGCCATTGTTCTGGAAAGTCATCAGGGAGGGTTAGATGGTCACTTTGGTCGAAACAAGACACTAAAGCAGGTCCAGGAGCGCCTCGTTTGGCCCCGTATGAATGTGGATGTCATGCATTTTGTTGACCGTTGTCGTACTTGTCATGTAGCAAAGGCAACACACACAAACATGGGTCTCTACACACCTCTGCTCGTACCTACGAGACCTTGGGAAGATGTCAATTTGGACTTTGTGGTAGGCCTCCCCCGCACGCAAAGACAAAAAGACTCTATCATGGTAGTCGTTGACCGCTTTTCTAAAATGGCACACTTCCTACCCTGCGCTAAAACTTATGATTCCAGCCAAATCGCACGACTTTACTTCTCAGAAATCGTTCGTCTTCATGGAGTTCCAAAGTCCCTTACTTCGGATCGTGATGTCAAATTTATTGGCCACTTCTGGCGTACATTGTGGTGACGCCTGGGATCCCAACTGAACTTTAGCAGCGCCCATCACCCTCAAAGTGATGGACAAACTGAGGTTACTAACCGAAGCTTGGGTAATCTTCTGTGCAGCCTCATAGGTACACATTCACGACAGTGGGATGAATTCCTTCCACAAGCATAATTTGCTTACAATAGATCCACACATCGCTCTACAGGGATGAGCCCTTTCCTGGTGGTCTACGGCCGAAACCCCTTCACGCCTCTTGATCTCACTCCATTACCTACAATTCAACATTTTAGCACAGAAGGCGAAGAAAGGTCTAAACAAATAAAGAACATACACAAACAAGTCAAGGAGAAGATCAAAAACAACAACATTGTGTACCAACGAAGGGCTAATCTCAGAAGAAAGAAAGTTGTATTCCAGGAAGGAGATTTGGTATGGATTCATCTCAATAAAGACAGGTTCCCAGGGGGCGATTTGGGAATTGCGTCCTCGTGCTAATGGTCCTTTCAAAGTTCTAAAACGTATCAATGACAATTCATATAAAATCGATCAACCGGGTCACTACAATGTCTCGGCCACGTTTAATGTTGCAGATCTCTTACCATTTGTTCATGAGGATGATGACCCACTCGACTTGAGGACAAGTCTTTTCAAAGAAGGAGAGAATGATGCAGTCGACTTAGAAGCTGGGTCGAGTTCGGATCCTCCTGATCCAACTAATTTGGAGGCTTGAGAATAATCAGGATTATTCCTTTCTCCGTTCTTTTATTTGTTTCTTAATTTTTATGTTTAATCTTTATCTTTATTTGACTTGGTTGTTTAGAATTTATCTTTCCTGATTATTAGCTAAAGTTGTTAGTTTTGAGACTTTATTTATTCTTCTTCTTGAATGGGAATAGAGGAGATTATTTTTGATTGAACTTTGAGAGTTTATTTCCTTTGATTCCTTCTGGTTTTGATAATCCATATGTTTGCATACGTCACTCGCATCAGATTCTCTCACATCCAAGCGTGGGAGATGGTTTGGGATAACTCTTTATGGTGCGACATTCCACCAGTAGGTTGTGAGTCACAATCCACAACAAAAAGGCCGAAGCCAAACGAGTTAATGGGTAGTGCGAACGCCCACATCAACATCACCCTTGATGATGATGAAGACATTGACGGCCAACAGGATCGTGATGGCCCACGAATTTACTATGAACCGGATAGGCCAACAAGAAAGTGCAAAAGATCGGCCGCGTCCTTCTCGTCACATGAGGAGTTAATTCAACAAATGGAGGAATTCAACTCGTTCAACAAAGAGGAATCCAAACAAAGATTTCGCCTTCGAGAAGAAAAACTCCGTGTTTTGCAAGAGGAGAAAGATGCACGCATCCAGTTAATGTGCCGACAACAACAGACATTATACGAACATCAAAAGGCTGTAGATTTAGAGTTTATGAGGAAAGACCACACAATTTATCAAGAACCAATGCTACAACTGATTCTCAATCGTAAACGAGAAATTGTTGCTCGTTGTGGATGACATTGCCCTTTATAAATTTTTTAATTTATTTTTTTAGGTTGTATTCTCCTTTTTTTTGTTGTATTCTTTTTTTTAAATTCAATGAATCTTTTATTATTTATTATTATTATTATTATTATTTATTGTTAAAATAATTAATTAAAAATAAGATTTGAAAATAGGAAAAAGTGGGACGACACCGTACAAAATAGGGAAAAGTGGGGAAAGCTGATGTGGCGCAGACAATTTTCTAGAAAGGTTACATATATAATGGAAAAACTATAGCCTTTGATGCAAGGAATTATGTGAGTTTTTTTTAAATTATTTAATTAGCGAAACACACACACACACATACATACATACATACATACATACATACATACATACATACATACATACATACATACATACATACATACATACATGCAAAAGACTTAAAACCTAAGGTGAACCCACTAATATTTTTAATGGTGAGTTCTTAACGTAATTTTCCAAGCAATTAGCCATCTTGATGATTGGGTAATGATTTTTGTTTGAGAATTGTTTGTATGTTCTTATGTTGATTTCATCTCTATGATATATAACCAAGCGAAATGGTTGTTATTAGTTGTTAAATTTGCGGGTCAAATTAATTCCGGTTATATAAATTAACTTAGCAAATTTCGTTTAGGATTTTGGTCGTTGCCCTGAACCCCACAAGGGACTATGCTCCCTTGACCCTTGTCCATTGATTGTTCAATGTGACTACCACGAGCGGCTTTACCCCTTGGACCTACAGGGGTGCTACCCCTAAGACCTCATAACAGGGCGACCATCTAGACCTCTGCTGGCTTATCTGCTTAGAAATCTTAAACGTGTGTCCACTTCGCGGCTTCAAACTCTTCAATAACGATGCTTTTTTCATTTATTTACTTAATATATCGAACTTTTATTACATTATGAATATTACAACTTTACAAGAACCAACTTTTAAACCCACTAGCTACTTTTTGTCACCAATTCTATCTAACTTAAGCGTTTGAAAATAGTGAACATACTGAAAAAGTTTTCTAGATCCCTCACTATATATACATATATATCTACCTACTCTAATAAAGGTGTATTTTTATAAGACACGTGTCGTGTTTTGCTTAAATATGAAAATATTTTTCTCGTCTCTCTCTCCTAATAAATACTATTAATTTTATTAATTAAATTATATAATTAAATATTAAAAAAATATATATAATTTTTCTTATTCAAATAATTTACTAATGTATTAAAATTTAATAATCAATAAAAATAATTCCATTATATCTTATCCTAAATATAATTTTATAATTGTTAAATAATTATTATTATTTAATTTTAATGAATTATATTTTCTATTATTCAACCCATATGATACAGGGTTTTAGGCTAGTGTGTGTGTGTGTGTGTGTGTATGGGAGGGATATTTTAAGAAGGCTAAAACATGAGAAGTGTGAGAAGCAACAAGAAAGTGACATGTGTACATTAGGTTAAAAGGTATAGATGTCAAAATAAAAAAGGAGGTTGCACTAACAAGTCACATGCAACTTTATCCATTTTTTTTAAACGTTCGTAACTATTTTACACGTTAACATTATTTTAAAAAAATTACACCATAAAATTAAGCGTTTTTTACCTTTTTAACGAGTATAATATTGTTATATTAAAAAATTAACAAAACTAGATGTTCATGAAACTTGTGTTTTTATGCTCTTTTTGAACACTACTAGCATAACATAAAACACCACAAGGCATTTTATGGTGTTTTTGAATGCAAAAAACACCATAAACACTTAAGTTTAAACCTGGTGTTTTTTAAGTTTCGTTTTATGGTATTATCGAATAAAAAATATTGAAAAACACCATAAATCACATTTATGCTTGATTTTATGTTGTTTTTGCTTTATGGTGTTTTTGCATGATGAAACTAAATGTTTTATGATGTTTTTGAGTATTAAACAAAATAATAACGCTTAATTTTGGACTTTGTGTTTTTAAACTACATAATTTTACATAGGGGCATTTTATGGTGTCTTATATGTGTATTTTCTGAATAAAAACACAGCATGTATTTTAAAGATAAAACACCATAAAACATTGTTATTTGAAGAAAAATTGTGAACTTAAGAAAAACATATAGAAAAACACCATAAAACATCATTTTTCTTTTTGTTTATTCATTAAAAAACACTATAAAACAAGTAATTTTATGAACATAAAAAAAACAATAAAATGTTTAGTTTTCATGCACTTACGATAAAACACCAAAATTCGCAAAACACCACATTGATTTACAAAATAAAACGAATATATGTATACAACAATATGTACATTTGCTGAATGAAAACACCATGTGTATTTCGAAGATAAAAACATCATAAAATATTGTTATCTGAGAAAAATTTAGAAGTAACGTAAAATAAACATCATAAAACAATTGTTAACATTTTTGTTTATTTAGTGAAAAGCATCAAAGTGTTTTATGAGCATTCAAAAAAACACCATAAATGCTAAGTTTCATTAACCTACGAAAAAACAACATAAAAACCAGTTTCTTAAAACATATTAAAAACGCCATAAAATGTCCTGTGGTGTTTTATGTTCTGCTAGTAGTGTTTCAAAATATTAATTTTTTTAAACAATTAATATTATACTCGTTATAAAGATAAAGAAATGCTCGATTTTATGGTGTAACTTTTTAAAAAAAATAATATCGTATAAAAAAGTTATGAATGTTTAAAAAATATGGAGGAAAATGCATGTGACTTGCATGTGCAGATTTTTTGCTAGATCTTCCCATTCTACCCCTACTGATGGTTTTAACTTATAATTCATTACGAAAATACCACTAAATTAATCTCAACCACAAAACAAATTGATCTAATGGTTGAGATCCCTTCTCACACTTTTCATGGTTTCTAGACTTTCTAGCCAAACCTTATACTATATATATATACATACACATATATGTGTATAATATCCATTCTTTACTTTTTTTCCTTTACATTTAAGTTATTTTATTATACCTTTCAATGATTGGGAGGTACGTGACGATTGAGGGGTGCTTAGTGATTACGAACCCACCAACAATAAACCGAATAAAATATTTAATCAAGTAAAAAACGACAAGACCGACCCGCGTTGTTTGAACGCACGCATCAATTATAGCACCAAGAACTATATATTACAAATAATTAACATTTACCTTTTAAGATCTATATATACTATACTTAACCTACAATCACAACTCAAACCAACAAATCTAAATTACCAAAGCACATAAAAAAATGAGTGTTGAGCTATTAGATGGTGGCATCATTCTTGGCTTTATCGAAGATGATGAAGCGTTCAACGGTTCGGTTCAAGACCGTTTCGCTTACTTAGATACCAACCATGATGGTCTCCTTTCGTATTCAGAGATGTTAAAGGAACTACAGTTTTTAAGAATGATTGAAACCCATTTTGGGATTGATGTGAAACCCGATCCAGAAGAGCTTGCTCATGTGTATGATTCGTTGTTTGTGCAATTTGATCGTGATTCGAATGGAGTGGTTGATTTGGAGGAGTTTAAAGCCGAGACAAAGAGGATGAGGTTGCTATGGCGAATGATCTTGGATTCTTGCCTGTTCAGATGATTTTAGATCAAGATAGTTTCTTAAAAAAAGCGGTTGATAGGGAGTTTTTGAAGTTGCGGTCCAATCTTGTATATGATTAATTGGCATACCCCATGCATTACTTGCGTATTATTTCCAAAATTTTAGTGTTTGGTTTGTTGTCATGGCTATATAGTTTTTATGGTTATAAACTTGCTAACAATAATTATGAATATGTGTAATTTGAAGAATTATATCACATGCATATGGGTTACAAAATACAAGAGTGGAGTTTAAAGTGTGTTCATTTGTTTGATATGATTTTTATGTAACCATAAACACCTATAGCGTTTTGATTACTTCTTTATAAACCTTTAAACTAATTTATCATATTTATGTAAAATATAAAAAAAACAAAAAAAAAAAATATTTTTAAAAGATATAATTTCAAAGTACTTAAAAAGCCTCCCTCTACAAGTAGACTTTTTTTTTAATAAAAAAAAAAACGGCTCAACTTATACACTACAAGCACATAGAATGTCTCTTGCAGTGAAAATCAATTGTGTTTAAAAAAATTAAATCTTGTTATACCAAATATTTAAAATTACTTTTTTATTCAGATGTTACTTGGTTTTTCGCAATGCAGATAAAATATGCAAGTCAATTGGTATGTTTACATCTATGTATATCTTCTATAATATTCAACAATTATTTGAAATTATATCTTTTTCTTTAATATATATTCATATTAATTAAGTGTCGAGACTTTGAGTAGTCAATTAACGACCTCGGTACTTTGTAGAGTATTTTCCAAAATAACCTTTGGGAAAGATATTTTGTACAACTAAACGTGTGGGGTAAAATTTGTCAATGAGTGAAAGTGTAATGGTGGGCTTTTAACTTATGTTCTTTATTTTTCTTAAAAACGTTTACGCAGCCTCTTCTGTTTGTGCTGAGCAGACCACGCGTATGCATTGACATCTGCAGACAGTTTGTTTTTCGAAAAGGTTTCATTAAAAAACGTTTGCGTGTGCTCTTCGTGTGCTCTTCTTGGTGCAGATATGGCTCAGTCATTTCTAAGATCTTCTAAGGTCTAAAACAACCACCACCACCATCGTCGGACACCACCACCACCACCGGCGCCAGACCCCACCGCCCGCCACCATTGGCCCCCACCACCATCGGCGGCCACCACCGTCGGTCACCCCACCACCACCACCGCCGTCGGTCACACCCACCACCACCGTCGGCCACCACCGTCCGCCACCACTGTCGATCACGCCACCTCGGCCTCCTCCACCACCACCATCCGTACACCAACACACCAATTTATTTTAACAGGTAGCAGACGTTAAAAAACAAACACTCTTTTTGTAGACTGCAGAAATTTGGTCCATCTGTTCTTTTACAAATGTTTGCAGATATGGTCCGCAGACCGCAAATATTTTACCTTTTAAACACATACAACACCTTAGTATGTTTGTATGTATGACTTTTGTCATGTGATAACTTAACCTTGAAACATACTTCTGTTTATTCATTTTAAATCCTAAAAATATATGATCTACGTTAAAGCTGATTTTTTTATTTTAAACTAATTTTATTTGGTAACTTTAATACGAATACATTCAACACACATTGACTTTTATAATTTAATAAAATGAATGAAATAAATGAGTTTAATGGTTATTGGTTAAATCTATAATGATCGTTATTTTTTTATAAATCACCAACATATTTTTAGAAACCACAATTTTTTGTTGTCAGGTAATATGTGTAGGGGCATATTACTTTACCCAAGTCAATACATGAATCTGACAATAAAAAAAGGAGAAATCATAACACTTTATTGCGAAAATAAATCGCAAAGATTCAAGAAAGCAGCATAGGAATTCAGGGAAATAGCACATCGATTATGAAGAGAGCGAAAGGTTTTTAGAGCAAAACTTGATGCGATTTGTCTATAACTTAAGATAAATTAGACTAGAGATAATATTTTTTTTAAAAAAAAGAGTAAACTTCTCTTTTGTTTCCTACGGTTGGACAATATTAACCATTTGTTTCAGACTTTTCAAAATGACCATTATACTTCTTGACTTTGTCAATCTGTCTTCATTATACTCATTGATTTCGCCAATCTGTATCCATAATACTCCATTTTTCTCGAAAAGTTTGAGGCAAAAAGGTTAAAACTATTAAACCGAATGTTGTAAAAGTCGGCCTAAGCGCTAGGCGGCCATCTACTGTCTAATTTTTGGCCTAGGCGGTGCCTAGGCGCTAGGCGGTGCTAGGCGGCCCGATCAGATTTTTATTTTTTTTTCATTTTTTTTTTTTTCATTTTTTTGACTTTTTTATGGTAAAAAGGGACCAATTTCATGATTATTTAGGCATTTCTCAACCAAAAATCTTTAATATGTCTCTGAAACATCGAATCCAGACAGTTAACATCGAAATTTATCTATAAACATTGAACTCAGTATTTAAGTTTGCACTTTAAAGTACTTTTTTTAGTATATTTAAGTATATTTTTTAAAATTATTTGAAGTATTGTATTAATGATAATGATATGTGTATATAATATATATTTGTAAAATTACATATAAAAATCCAATCCGCCTAGTGCCGATTAATCTCGATTAATCCCTAGGCGGTAACTCGCCGCTCGACTAGCGCCTAACGATTTCTACAATCATGATTAAACCATAGGGAGTAAAATAGTTATAACTGTCAAATCAAAAAGAGTATAATGAACATTTTGAATAGTTTGAAGTAAAACGGTTATAATTGTCAAGCCATATAAAGCAATAGAAAAGTTTACTCTATAAAAAATGAAATAAATTGACCTATTATACTCAAACAAAATGTAACTGAAAGGATAACATGTTTAATGTCAGTTATTTGCATATAGTAATTGACTCCACTATCCATATGTTTTCATTAGGATATCTTTATTCACACATCTACCTTTTTTATTTAATATCTCACTGATAAATATATGTTTCATATAGGTATACATGACATATAATCATTCTGATATGTATTTATTCGGCAATAATTTGTCATATTAGGTCAATATTTGATGCTGAGAAATTTAACAATTAATGATTGGTCATCTTATACGTCAACGTCTCGTATAGACTTATATGAGGTGTATAAGGGTTGTAAAACTTGAGGTCAGGTGTGTGTACAAAACCTTTTACTGTCTCTTTAATGTCATGCTTCTTTTAATTAAATTAAAATTTCAATTCATTTACCAATCACTCGCATTTTGTTTTAACTTTATATCCTTGGAACATAAATTCAATTAGTGAAACATGAGAGACAATATGACAAATTCTAAAACCTTAATGATATACCATAATCAATATTTGCAAAACCAGACCGGACGTTTTACCGGTTACTAGTCGGACCGGTTGAACTGGATGACATAATAAATATATAAAAAGTTCCAAAAACTTTATAGAATTATAAACACATTTAAACAAACATAATCATGTTAAAAAATACAAGGTTTGACTTTTAATTTTAACTCTTTGGATTTACCAAAGGGGTTTTTGTGACTTTCGTTCTTTATTGCGAGGCAATTTCCTAAATTCAAAAATTAATATTTTAATTTATTAAATCATGATGTAATATGTATACACATGTGAATCTGTGTATATATGTAAGGAAATTACAAGATGAAACAAATTACAAATGACGTTGCGTAGAATTGCCGAATTACGTGAAAATTCTATAATAATGACCAAAAACCAAATTCATGGGTCCAAAACTAAATAAATATCAATTATATGATGAATTGAAGTGAAATAAGTGATAACATAACTAAATCAAAGAATCTGTAAAGTTCAATAAGTCAAATCGCGAAAATCTGCGAAAAGGTGATTCCGCATGCTGAATTGGCAAATTCATGACAACTAGAACTTCCTAATCACATTAGAATCATAATGGGAGGTAATTGGAAGCATGACAATGATAATTGATCATTTTTAGCAATTACTGAAATTATACACGAAAAGCCGAACATACGATTGCGAAAACGGCAAAATCAAGCAAACCCTTGATTTAATTTCATCCCTATCATATTGTGGCATGTCTATCCTAGTAAATCTGATAAATATCAGATAAATATGAATAAAAATAAGTTTTCCAAACTTGGAGAACAAGACATGGCATATAAAAACAAAAATTTTGACTTTTGTCAAAGTTTCTACACCTTTCTTCATCCCCAACCTCTCAAATCCGACCAGGCCTCTTATCCTCACTTCTGGAACCTTAAACACACTTCAAACATCAGTTCTAATCAGATCCAAATGGTATCCAAACCCATGAACAAGTGAAATCAACAATCAAGCTCCAAAAGTTAGATTTTTGGTGATTTTCAAGCCAATTCTTGGCCAAGTAAGTTCTGAACTCAATTCTTGGTTACAATAGCTTCAAATGACTTAAACAAACATGTTTGAATGATTGGTGAAGTTTGAAAATCATCAGATCTTAAAAACTCATGAAAAGGGCATTTTGGTCCTAAAAGTAGATTTTTCAAAGTTGTCAAAATTGAGATTTTTCTTCATAAAACACTAGATATATGTTAAAAACTAAGATCTGGAGATTTTGGCCTAGTAAAAGTACAACAAAATCGAATTTGGCTCACAAAAACCTTAAATGGCTCACTATTGGCCGCAGCGGCCTAGACGCGGCCCGACGCGGCCCAGTGCGGCCCATGCGAGGCTTTGTTTCCGGGCATTTACAAATCGCGACCAGGGGGCGCCGGCCATTCTCGGCCAATCTCGAGCCACACCGGCCTAGGCCAAGGCCAAGGACACCGGCCAAGGCCAAGGCCCCCGACTAGGCCACCGACCCACCACCTCAGCCCCACCGACCCACCACCGATCCACCGCCGCTGACCACCGGTCGCCGCCGAGCCGCCGCCGGCCACCGCCGGTCTCCAGCCAACTTCCGGCCAAAATTCCGGCAGAACCCTAAATTGTCTGTTTTGCGTTCTGAACTGCGTTTCACGCTCCGGTTCGCAATCCGATGATCCATTTTCGATAAAAAGGACGTATTTTGAATCGATTTCGCATTCTGGACTCAATTTCGCGAACCATTTTACAATCAGGTGATCCGGTTTTTATCTGATAATCGATTAAAACTCCGGTTTCAACACAGGCTTAGTTATGCATCGATTTTCAATACGAAAACATATCCTTAATCAATTTCGCTTTCCGGACTCAGTTTCGCGATTTTTTCACAATCCGGTGACCCGATAATCGATTTAGGAACTGATTAAATTCAAATTGTAACCCAGAATTCTGTTTCCCATCGGTTTTTAGTATAAAAACCTATTTTTGATCGATTTCGTGTTCCGGACTCATTTTTGCGATTTGTTACGCAATCCGACAACCCGATTTTGATCTAATAACAGATTGAAATCCCGATTTCTACACATAATACAACTTTTCATTTATTTATAATCAAATGATTATAAGCATTCAATCAGAATTCAATCATTAATCAAAATCAACGATTTTGATATTATAAGTTAACTAATAAGCGTATCACCTGGATTCTGAACGAGCTTGTAATTCGGAATCAGCTCGATGATTCAAATTACATTATCCTTGACATCAAATGTCAAGGAAAGATCTGATAATCCAATTCAAATACAAAGAACTCATAGAACATTAATAAATTGCAGAATTCACTTCTGGTCTTGTGTGATATTTCATTCACAGGATACAAGTACTCCAATAACACATGTGAGTTTCATAGACCCCCCTTTCAATGTTTTGTTTTTCCAAAACTCGGGGATACCAATACAATTACAATGTGGTTACATTACAATGATATGGTCAAGTGAGTTTCATAGACCCCCTTTCAATGTTTTGTTTTTCCAAAACTCGGGGATACCAATACAATTACAATGTGGTTACATTACAATGATATGGTCAAGTGAGTTTCATAGACCCCCCTTTCAATGTTTTGTTTTTCCAAAACTCAGGGATACCAATACAATTACAATGTGGTTACATTACAATGATATGGTCAAGTGAGTTTCATAGACCCCCTTTCAATGTTTTGTTTTTCCAAAACTCGGGGATACCAATACAATTACAATGTGGTTACATTACAATGATATGCTCAAGTGAGTTTCATAGCTCCCCTTTTAATATTTTGTTTTCCAAAACTCGGGGATGTCAATACAATTACAATATGATTACATTACAATGAAAATATGGTAACATATTTCAGTTACAATGGTATACTTACATGATTTCATTACCCCTTTTTAAATCTTCTGGTTTCTGAAACTTGGGGTTTGCATTACAATTACATGATGGTTACATATTTCAATTACACTGATATGCTTGCATGTTGCATGTGCATTTCAACTCTTGTCTGATGATTACATGAAAATTGTGCCTTGCTATCGTAAAAGTCCTCACATAACAACTGTAACTAATAAACTCATGGATGAGCCGAATGATAACAATGATAGTACTATCGGGCTGACAACCCCATTCATGGGTAGATAGCGTCTACCCTTGTGTGAATGCATGTTACAATTTGTTACATTACAAGATAACAGCTTAATGCAACGATATGCATTAAGAGTGAGGTTAAAGTTTTACCTTCGGGTATTGCCGCCAATTACATTACAGTCACATAGGCTTTGGTTATGGGTTTTCATGGTGAATCATATTCATAAAGTTGTGTATGCCTGCATACTTATCATATCACATTATGTTATATCAAATCATATCATATCAATTTATTACATCTATGAACTCACCAGCATCCTTGCTGATCTTTTACATTACAAAAACCAATTTCAGGTGAACAGTGAATAACAAAAGAAACGAAGGTGAGGATGCACAACAAGATCACACATTAGGAAACTTTTGTATATGGATGAACGTAACACAAATGTTGAAGCTTTAACATATCATGTAACATAATTTATGTTTAGAATGCCATGTATGTGTTTTGATACAACCACATTGAAAGTCACACCCATCTCGGAGACTTTACCACCTAGCTTCCGCGACACGTTATGTCAGTTACCGACTTCATATACCATACAGTGATTACATTAGGTGACAGTAGAGATGGGGCGTGACAGGTTGGTATCAAAGCCAATGGTTATAGAGAATTAAGTTAAATTTGTGACTTAGACTATAACCTCTAGGCTCAAATAGTAACACAGTGTGCACATTGAGTGTCGTATTACTAAGTTCAGTCGATTAGTATTCTTATATACTAATACTCATATCTCATACGTAACCCAAACTTGGTGCAGTAATGGCAAACGAAATCACGCAGTGTATGGCCCAACTTATGTCTTTGATGGAGCTGTCTCTTGGTAAAGGGAAATGTCCCATGGAGCAACTATCCCCATCACTACCTACTGTAATTACTGATTCCGTTGTGCCAGCACCAACGACAAAACCTTGCTTTCCTAAGTCTGGTAGCACTATCAACCAGACCCATAGCCCAGTTCTTACTAGGATTCATGATGAGGAGGGTGTCAACACTTGGGGTGGAACTAACCAAGGCTCAAAAGTTCAGTCCCACTCTGTTGGTGAATCCTCCCAACAAGAGGGATTGACACCAATAGCCTCAGCCTTCACTCATAACCCCTCGAATATCCAACCCAAACAAACTGACGAGGTGGTTGATCAAATAAAGAGACTACACGAACATGGAAAACAAACAATGAAAGCAATTTTGTCTACCCTAAGAGGCAACTCCTCCCCCAACTCAGTCAAACCCCCTCTCACTAAAGCAGTCATAACCAAGATGGTGCAAGAACAGGTTGCGATTATGCTTATCAATATTACTACACAAGCTCAGAATTATGGAGTGCTGGATGATGAGATCAGGTCCAACAACGATACCAATGTCGTACCTGCCCTAGATGACACTTCCAAAGCTATTGTGCTCTATAACACTTGGAACGTAAGTCAAGTTGTAGGGGTGGATCGGCGAGGAAAAAGGAAGCGAGATGATGAGGATCTGAACCAAAGAGATAAGGAATCCGCCTCTTAACACAAGAAGCCTTATTCGGGGCGGGCACGCAAGCGCGACGAGTGTTCATACCATCGAACCAGCAACTGTCCCGTACTCGAGTACTGCGAAGAAGGAGGATATTATACAAGGTATTACAACAGATAAGGAGCAATGGTGTTTCAAATCCCACAACCGCAACCTAGGGCGAAACCATGTTATGGATGTAAACGCATTGGCCATCTAGTTAAGGACTGTCCCCAAATGACGTAATGGGCTGAGGAAAGAACCAAAGACTAGGGAAGGCTGTTGGAATCTTCCAGTGATGAACATCGAGTAATTTTGTTATGATGAAAACAGTAACTCGTGTGCCTTTGCTAATTATCTATGGAATATTTCAACGTTGCATTATGTTGTTTATATTTTGCATTGGTAATTAATATAATTTCTCGGATGTACACTACGCCTAGGATGAGCAGTGTACGTTTAACTAATGAGAATATAGGAGAAACTTAGCTTGTCAAGGGATGAAATAGGCCCTATGACTTACTTGACTTGTCAAGGGATGGAATAGGCCCTATGACTTAACTTGTCAAGGGATGGAATAGGACCTCTGACTCACCTAACTATTATCTACCTTTTGTCAAAAGGTACATGATCAGTGTTAGTGGGCTTAGTGTTCAAATCCAATCCAAAACGGTATGTCTCAGTCAGTGTGGTCAAAATGAAAGTGTTGATGTTAGCAAGAACTTGATCTTGCGTGTTGAATAGGTGGTGGGCAGCGGCAACGTAAGCCCTGTATACAAGCTGATGTCAACAAAACAAGAAAGAGTCAGTGCTGATTAGGTGGGAAGTGCAGAAGTCAATTCATGAATCGCGACACAGATCAAATTTAAATCATGGTTACTAGGAAATTTCAAAACCCTTGATACTATTGTATCCTGTGAGGGTATTCCGGTAACGATTCTAGATTTCAAGTCAGTGTTAGTGTGCATGGTTACAAAGAAATTTCATAACCCTTGATACTGTGGTATCCTCTGAGGGTATTCCTAAGACATTTCAAAATTCAGATAAGTCGTGTATATGTGTTAGTGTAGAGTTATCGTGTGATAAGTGAATTCAGTTTGTACTAAGTGCTTCCACTTCAATGATTCCATTCACTTCTTGCACATGTCTAGATTCAAAAACATATTGTGTTACTTAAGTTAAATTTCTAATATCTCTATATATAATGAATACAACAGAACTAATAAGATTAGGGTGATCTTGTGGTATAATTTATAATTACGAGTGGCCAGCGTAATTGAAAACTACAGCACGTGTGAATCCTAGTAAACCTCAAAATAATACATCCATCACTGTCCACATAATAATTAAATTCTAAGAGTTCCTAAATTCCAAATCCTTGTGTAATCATGGGACAACAAGTAACAATTACATATTTTAATGCATATTTCAATTAAATTTGATCGTGTATTCCAAGCGCGGATAACTGTGTCATGATAACCCTTTAACAGGGGTTAATATCAATACACCACCAACATAAACAAACATTAATTCAACTACTGGTGGTACTAACTCTACAGACGCTAACATAGCCAGATTTTTAAGGAACAACTGGCAGCTATGATTCCTACCTTGGTAATTTAGCTTCAGCCACGTATGCCTTTGGGTTCTGTAGAGGCAATAATGTTAATACAAGCATATTGAGACTTAACAAAACTAAACAGGTGTAACAATATAACTGAACATATCTGTATCATAACATAACATATCTGAATGACAGAATTAACAATACCAGTGTCACAATGCCATGTTGCTAAGTGATACTACAACACGTCTATTAGATAACAATGCATACCGTTTAACTATGGGTATCAACATGATAGTACACATTGTACTTGTGTGACTATGCATACCCGAATTCGTATCTTTGTAGTTATACAGTATCTTTGTAGTTATACAGTGTCTTTGTGTGACCACATGTATCTGTATATCAAATACAACACTTCAGTACAACTTTGCACAACTCAATCCATGTGACTAAATATGCTCATATGTAAGTGTTCTTATTCAAGAAATTCTGAGTTTAATCAATCGGTATGAAATCCGAATATGCCTCCTAAATGCGGTCGACCTATTAAGAACACTACAAATCAAGAAATAAATACAGATCCACCTACGAGTGGATCAAATCTGAGCAAAACTAATATAGCTCGGATTGTACATAAACAATTAGTTTCAATTATTCTGGGTATGCTAGCTCGATATCAACAAAACATCGCTTCAGTCTCAGGTGGAGGGTATACTGAGCACAATGCAACTAGTGGGTGTATGGAAACTAAACCAAAAGATCAGTCAATGCTTAGAGGAGCATATAGTGTTATATGCTGCCTAACATCTCAAGGACACGAATTTAACATGGTGAAATACTCAAGTGAAAACATTGGGTACAACTACTGTTAATGTGATTGGCTGGAATGAATTCAAAACTTTGATTCTTTCTGAATATTACCCAACCACTGAAATCTAGAAACTGCATAAAGACATCTACCATCAATCTATGATCGGTGCGGATTATTTGAAATATACCGACCCATTTCACAAATTCATATGCTTACTCCCGAACATGTTTCCTACTAGGTCATCCTTAGTAGAGAAATACATTAAAGGCTTGGTTCCACAAATCAGAGGAATGATGACCTCTGCTGAACCCATAAGTCCGAAATGAACCATTATCTCGACCACTAAACTTACTGATGAGATAGTAATAAGTGGCACCATATCAAAGTAGGATGAACAAAGTGTCAATCGTACCAATATGAATGCCCCGGCAGTACAATGGGCATTAAACGAAAATGGTCCGAAAAAGACAAACCTAGACATCAGGAGAAACCAGTCGTAATGTCCTAACTATTAAAAGTTACAGAGCAATTCTACTAGAGAAGAAAACTCTTTCGGGAACTAAACCATTATATAACAAGTGTCCTTTTCATCATAATGGGTTGTGTCCCATTTGTGCAAACTGTAGGCAGATAGGGCACTATTCTATATACTGTAACATGTCGATTCGGCGACTGAATCAAGTTCTAAACAACAACCGCTTTTGAATAACAAGACATGCTACAAATGCGAAAACGTTGATCACTTTATGAGAAGCTGTCTTAACACTAATAACCTAATCAAGGCAATGAAGTTTCGGGACGAACTTTTAATATAAGAGCTTTATTTCTTCCGAATTAGCATCAGTACTTACATTATCTGCCATGAACTTAGATAACTCATATATCATTGGAATTGCTAGTGGCAAGTTGATTAAGGCCAACACTGTTAGTCTAGGATGTTCCTAGAACCCGAATGATCATCTTTTCAATATTGATCTTCTTCCTATGGAACTTTGGAGTTTTGACGTCATGTTCTGCATGAATTGACTTTCTAAAGATCAGATGGAAGCAAGATGCCCAAAATAAGATGATCCATGTACTATTACCTAACAGTGAATGCTTGTAGTGCAAGATGAACAAACTGGCAAGAAACTTGGAATCATATAGTGTATGCAAGCATGGAAATGTTTCAGGAAAGATTATTAAACCTTCCTGGCATAGTTGACAGAAAGGCATTTCAAACAAAAACGTATCGAGAATATCCCTGTAGTCAGAGATTACCCGAAGTCTCTCCTGATGACATGTCTGGATTTCCCTGGAGAAATAAGTTGAATTTCGTATCAACCTTGTTCTAGGTGCCACACCAGTATCTAAATCCTCTTATTGTATTGCACAGTCAGAAATGTGAGAACTTTTTGGCCAACTTCAAGAACTTTTAGACCAGGATTTTATTAGTACTAGTTTCTAACCCTGGGGAGTGTCGATTCTCTTTGAGAAAGAGAAGCAAGGTATATTCAAAATGTGCATCCACTATAGGGAACTCAACAAGTTAACAATCAAGAATCATTATCCACTTCCTCGTATCGACAATCTGGTCGATCAATTACAAGGTGCTACCCATTCTCTAAGATCAACTTAAGGTCCAGATATTGTCAGCTATGAGTTCACGATGATGACATCCCAAAGACAACTTCTAGAAACCGGTATAGGCACTACGAGTTTCTAGAAGTGCCATTTGGGGTAAAAATGCACCAGTTGTATTTATGGATCTAACGAATTGAGTATGCGAACCTTACTTAAATAAGTTCGTAATTATATTCGTTGATAATATTCTTAGTTACTCCCGAAACCAACAGGAATTTGCACAACAATTAAAACAAATCTTAGAACTCTTGGCATGGGGAAAAACTATATACAATATATATATATATAGGGACTTATTCTATTAAGAACCACTAAATATGAAAGAACCAAAGTAACTAATTTTGAACCACATTTTTAAAGGGTATAAAAGTAATTTTTCTTTAAAGTATGAGAAATTACTATTTTACCCTTTCAAATAACCACTCTATGTACAAAACTTAAAGCATAATATACAAGTTTATTATATGGTTCTCAAGTTCCTAACATAAAAATGGTTCTTAATTGAATACCTCCATATATATATATATATATATATCTGCAAATGCGAGTTCTAGTTGAGGGAAGTCCAACAACAAGTTTTATAGGAACCAAACCAGACAAATGAAGCATTGCAAGGATTTGGTAACACATTCAAAGTTCAAGCTGGTAACCTACTTTACTTCACAAACCGAGTACGAGTTCCTTATTTTGGCAATCTAGGACAAGATTATACGCGTTTGAAATCAAATAAAATGACCCAGGATAGACAAAATGGTTATGCCGATAATCACAGAAAACTCCTAAGATTTCAAGTGAGTAGCAAAGCGATGTTGAAGGTTTCTCTTAGAAAGAGTATTGCTAGATTCGGTAAACGAGGCAAACTTGCACCAAGACATGAAGGATACTTTAAGATCCTAGGGAGGATGAGGGTCAATGGCATATAAGCTTGAATTGCCTCTCGGACTTAGCAATATTCATGATATATTTCATGTATCAAATCTCAAGAAGTATTTTCTCGACAAATCATTGACCAGACCTCCTGAAGAAGTTCAAATCAATGACAAACCTTAGTTCATAGAAGAATCTATAAGAATTATAGATTGCGTATTCAAGAACCCTGAACAAAGTTGTATACTAATTGTGAAAGGCATATAGAACTCTAAGCAGGCCTGAGTTTACTTGGGAACGCGGGGATCATATGATTGAAAAATATCCCCACCTAATTCCACACAAAGTTCATTCTAAATGAGTTCTACAAAAATTTCGGGACGAAATTTCTCTAACGGGGGGAGAATGTGACATTTCATTCTTTAATGCGAGGCAGTTTCCTAAATTCATGAATTAATATTTTAATTAATAAAATCATGATGTAATATGTATACACATGTGTATATATGTAAGGAAATTACAAGATGAAACAAATTACAAATGACGTTGCGTAGAATTGCCGAATTACGTGAAAATTCTATAATAATGACCAAAAACCAAATTCATGGGTCCAAAACTAAATAAATATCAATTATATGATGAATTGAAGTGAAATAAGTGATAACATAACTAAATCAAAGAATCTGTAAAGTTCAATAAGTCAAATCGCGAAAATCTGCGAAAAGGTGATTCCGCATGCTGAATTGGCAAATTCATGACAACTAGAACTTCCTAATCACATTAGAATCATAATGGGAGGTAATTGGAAGCATGACAATGATAATTGATCATTTTTAGCAATTACTGAAATTATACACGAAAAGCCGAACATACGATTGCGAAAACGGCAAAATCAAGCAAACCCTTGATTTAATTTCATCCCTATCATATTGTGGCATGTCTATCCTAGTAAATCTGATAAATATCAGATAAATATGAATAAAAATAAGTTTTCCAAACTTGGAGAACAAGACATGGCATATAAAAACAAAAATTTTGACTTTTGTCAAAGTTTCTACACCTTTCTTCATCCCCAACCTCTCAAATCCGACCAGGCCTCTTATCCTCACTTCTGGAACCTTAAACACACTTCAAACATCAGTTCTAAACAGATCCAAGTGGTATCCAAACACATGAACAAGTGAAATCAAGAATCAAGCTCCAAAAGTTAAATTTTGGTGATTTTCATGTCAATTCTTGGCCAAGTAAGTTCTAAACTCAATTCTTGGTTATAATAGCTTCAAATGACTTAAACAAACATGTTTGAATGATTGGTGAAGTTTGTAAATTATCATATCTTGAAAACCCATTAAAAGGGCATTTTGGTCCTAAAAGTGGATTTTTCAAAGTTGTCAAAATTGAGATTTTTCAAAACAAAACACTAGATATATGTTAAAAACTAACATCTGAATATTTTGGCCCGGTAAAAGTACAACAAAATCGAATTTGGCTCACAAAAACCTTAAATGGCTCACTGTTTGCCGCAGCGGCCTGGACGCGGCCCGACGCGGCCCCAGTGCGGCCCTTGCGTGGCTTTGTTCCCGTGCATTTGCAGATCGCGACCAAGGAGGCGCCAGCCATTCTCGGCCAATCTCGAGCCACACCGGCCTAGGCCAAGGCCCCCGGCTAGGCCACCGACCCACCACCTCAGCCCCACCGAGCCCCCATAGAGCCACCGCCGCTGACCACCGGGCGCCGCTGACGGCCGCCGGCCACCGGCCAAATTCCACCTAAAATTCCGGCTAGAGCTGCCGCCGATGGAATCTTCTGGCGAATATTCTGGCCAAAATGGAATATTCCGGCAGAACCCTAAATTGTCCGTTTTGCGTTCTGAACTGCGTTTCGCGCTCCAGTTCGCAATCCGATGTTCCATTTTCGTTAAAAAGGACATATTTTGAATCGATTTCGCATTCCGGACTCGATTTCGCGAACCATTTTACAATCCGGTGATCCGATTTTTATCGGTTTATCGATTAAAACTCCGGTTTCAACACAGGACTTAGTTATGCATCGATTTTCAATACGAAAACATATCCTTAATCGATTTCGCGTTTCGGACTCAGTTTCACGATTTTTTTCACAATCCGGCGACACGATAATCGATTTAGGAACTGATTAAATTCCGATTGTAACCCGGAATTCTTTTCCCATCGGTTTTTAGTATAAAAACCTATTTTTGATCGATTTCGCGTTCCAGACTCATTTTTGCGATCTGTTTTGCAATCCGACAACCCGATTTAGATCTAATAACAGATTGAAATCCCGATTTCAACACATAATACAAATTTCCATTTATTTATAACAAATGATTATAAGCATTCAATCAGAATTCAATCATTAATCAAAATCAACGATTTTGATATTATCAGTTAACTAATAAGTGTATCACCTGGATTCTGAACGAGCTTGTAATTTGGAATCAGCTCGATGATTCAAATTACATTATCCTTGACATCAAATGTCAAGGAAAGATCTGATAATCCAATTCAAATACAAAGAACTCATAGAACATTAATAAATTGCAGAATTCACTTCAGGTCTTGTGTGATATTTCATTCACAGGATACAAGTACTCCAATAACACAGGTGAGTTTCATAGACCCCCTATCAATGTTTTGTTTTTCCAAAACTCGGGGAAACCAATACAATTACAATGTGGTTACATTACAATGATATGGTCAAGTGAGTTTCATAGACCCCCCCTTTCAATGTTTTGTTTTTCCAAAACTCGGGGATACTATCACACCCCCAAATTCCCACATGTGGTGTTAGTCCACGTGGGTGTGACACGGCCAGGATCACAGCTCATGGTCATATAGAACGCTTTATATGAGTTACATAGACATACAGTTTTGTAACAACGAAACAGGTTTAATAGCTAGACAGCGGAAATGTAAATTGTTGTAGCGGATAATAAAGTACATCAGACACTACATTGTTTATATTGTTTCAAAAGTAATCAATGCAAGTAAAAGCCTAGGACAAGAGTCTATATGCATGTCAGACTCCTTAGTGCATCCTTGTGCGCATCCTAGCTTGCAATCCTCTAGTTACCTGAGAATACGTGCGAAAAAGTGTCAACTATAAAGTTGGTGTGTTCACAGGTTTAAGTATTTGAAAGCAGTAAAACAGATATATACTTGGTATGTTAAATTGTTTTGTTGGATCTACGATCCGGGGTGTGTCAGCTTATCTTTACCGAACTCGACTGTTTCCTTTTGCCTCCTTGGGTTATCGCGGAACCCAAATCCACATCGATATTACACTCGTTATGACATCCAGTCAACATTGTTGCCGAGTGGGGCTAGTCAAACCCAATAGTACTAAGTAATAACGACTTGTTTGTTCACAATTAACGGTAAGATTTATGAGGACTTGTGGCGATAGTAGTTGCACACGAAAAGTTGTTTTACAACATACCAGTCATACATCAAATAAAACAGTTGCATTGTATTCTCACTCCAAAAGTTTAACAAACAGTTATAAGTAAAAGTGGGGCTGTAAACTCACCTGAGTTGGAGTAGAGTGTGTTCTTACGAGAACAGTGTAGCTCACCGGCTAGTAGTTACCTATATCACATAGGTGTTATAAGTTTGTGCTTACATACACGTGGATCTCACAGGACCGTGTTAGACCTAATGACCCATTGGTGAACCGTGTGTTGGTTGTGAATCGTGTAACATTCTTGTAAGTGCCCGTCGTGTGCAAAACGCGCAAGTCGCGTCTATTAACGACTTACTATATATATAGTAAGTTTCCATTTATGGCAAGCTTCACAGGGCATATTGATTTTAGAGTTCTAGCATGCTCATTGGTCCTACGTGTTCATGTTATCACATAGCACTTTATTATACAAAATCACACAAGTCATTTATGTCATGCTGGTACACAAAAGTTTCCGAAAATGAAAAGTTTCCATTTCTAGCATGATTATTATCGGAAACCATCTAACTTAGCATGCATTAGCCATTTTAAGTCATAATAAACCATTTAGCATGCTTGTATCATACAAAACGTTCGTAATTTGCTATTTTGCTAAATAAAGTTACTATAAATAGTAACTATGACTATTATCATGCAAATGACCATTATAATCAATCTTAAGCCATTTTTATAATACATAACATCATATAAAGCCATTTAGCATCATCAAATCATGCACATTGCCTCTAAATTGATAGTTTGAAAAATAAAGTTTCTAAATATAGTAATTATGACAAACGTCCTTCAAATAATCCTCCTAAGCATTTCTAATCCATTTTTACATCACATAACATTATATTACACCATTTATTACCATTTAACATGCTCATATGGTTACAATTACCACCGATCAATATTTCGACTACAAAAGTTACTAAAAATGGTAACAATGCTAAATATGACCATAAACATCATCAAAACTACATTCTAAGCATCCATATCATCCTAAATACATTCAAACAACACATTCATATACATGCATGCTCATCATTTATCATTTTTCAACAAGATGTAACTAAAAAGTTACTATATTTAGCAAGTTTCATCAAAAACCCATGTTTAGTCAATCTAACAAAATCTAACCATGTAATGATCTTCTAGCATCATTAATATTCACATCCCAATATACAAAATCATTTCAATAATCATGGATCATACATGCATGGCATCGTTTAATCAAGTTATGACCAAATCGTGACATTTACGAAATCACATCATCATAGATCATCATGAAATGTATTCTAATCATTCTAGATCATCATAAACACTTTAAAATCAACAAACCCAGATCTAGAATTCGTGCATGTGCATCAAAGGTGCTTGTATGTGTGTTTCATGCCTTGCATGTGTGTGTAGGAGTGACCAATGACCATTTTAACCATGAAGGGTGTAAGAACTACCTTCTAAAGCTTCGGGATCCCTGAGATGATGATCTCACAGCCTCTAGTTCCTCTGGGCAGCTTGCTCTTAGCAGAAATGAAGTGGTGTTGGTGGTGGTTTGTGCTCCAATGTGTCCTCCAAGCTCCTTAGTGTTTCCCCAAGCTTTCAAACCTCAAAAATGGCTTCCAGAGGTTCTAAGGGTGAGTTGCAGGTGAAGAAGATGAGTATGGAGAGTCTAGAACTCGAGAAAAGGGTTATAGGTCTGCTAGAAATGATTTCGTCTTGGTTTTATAAAGATTTGTCGTCTGACACCCGTCGCGTACCGCGACGGGAGGCAAAAGATGCTTCGCGATACGTGAAGGAATTTGGGATTCAAACCCTCGCGTTGTCTGTCGCGTAACGCTACAGGGCCTCCTGTTGGGTCATCGCGTACCGCGATGGGCCCTTGAAGAGCCCAATAAGCCTAGTTTAATGGGTTTGATCCGTTCGTCGTCGTTTTCACGTTTTCGAACTATCGTTTGGCATCATTTGAACTTCCAAGTTCAGTGTATGAGTGTTTCGTGAGGTTTTGTTGTGTTACACGATATGCTATAAGTTCACCAACGTTCGTGTGTTTCAACACATGCGTGCAGTTTCTCGACAATTCCTTGAATTATCTTGCTGTGTGTTAGTGTTTGCATTTTCGTGCCACGTGTCACACTAAATTAATCTAATTCTAGTGCCATGTGTCCAAAATCATTTAAATAAACATTTAAATAAATTCAAAGCTGACCTGGAAATTACGGGGTGTCACATCCTCCCCTTGTTAGAAAGAATTTCGTCCCGAAATTCAACTTGCGTTGCTTGTGGTTGCCTGTTTCCGCGAAAAGGTGTGGGTATTTCTGATTCATCAGGTCTTCACGTTCCCACGTGAATTCCGGTCCTCGTCGTGAATTCCATCGCACTTTTACAATAGGTATCTTGCTAAGTTTGAGCTTATTGGTTTCCCGGTCCATAATTTCCACCGGTTCCTCAACGAAGTTCAATTGCTCGTCGATTTGTTCCTCCTCACGAGGTATATCAAACGTTTCATCAGATAAACACTTCTTGAGATTTGAGATGTGAAACACATTGTGCACGCTGCTTAGCTCGTCTGGCAGGTTCAGCTTGTAGGCTACAGGGCCTATACGTTTTATGATCTCAAACGTTCCAATGTAACGTGGGTTCAACTTTCCTCGTTTGCCGACCCATATGACCCCCTTCCAGGGTGAGACCTTGAGTAACACTCTGTCTCTCACCACGAATTATAGCGGTTTGCGTTGTTTGTCAGCATAGCTTTTCTGTCGGTCCCTAGATGCTGCCATTCGTTTGCGTATTTGCACGATCTTCTCAGTCGTTTCATGCACAAGCTCTAGACCGGTCGTTTGGCTGTCTCCAACTCCCACCCAGTAAATGGGTGATCGACACTTACGTCCGTAAAATGCTTCAAACGGTGCAGCTCCAATGCTGGTGTGATAGCTGTTATTGTATGAGAATTCCACCAAAAGTAGGTGTGTCTCCCAGTGGTTACCGAAGTAGATCATGCATGTTTTAAGCATATCCTCCAAGGTCTGGATGATTCTTGCACTCTGACCATCCGTCTGCGGGTGATAGGCAGTGCTCATATCCAACCTCGTTCCCAGTGCCTTATGTAAGGACTTCCAAAAATGTGCCGTGAAATGGCTGTCTCGGTCAAATATTATGGAGGTTGGGACTCCGTGTCTGGATACGATTTCCTTCAAGTATATTCGGGCTAACTTCTCCAATTTATCCGTCCCTTTAATCGGCAGGAAGTGTGCCGATTTCGTGAGTCGGTCTACGATAATCAAGATGGTATCGCAACCACTTGCTGTCTTCGGCAGCTTGGTGATAAAATCCATGGAAATCTGCTCCTATTTCCATACCAAACTTCCGGCTGTTGAAGTAACCTTGACGTTTCTGGTATTCGACCTTAACCTTGGAGTAAGTCAGGCACTCACTCACATAGGTCGCGATTTCCGACTTCATGTTAGGCCACCAATAATTTGCCTTTAGTTCATGGTACATATTGTCAGAGCCTGGATGTACGGAGTACCGACTCATGTGAGCTTCATCCATCACTACTTCTCTCAATCCTACATAGCGTGGAATCCCAAATTCGATCCATTAAGTAACAAGCTCCGTCATCCTTTCCTTTCATTTGTTTATCCATACCACGCATGGCTTCAAGAGTGAGGTTCTCAGTTCTCAAAGCTTCTTGTTGAGCATTTTGGATCTGTCGTGGCAGTTTGGAGTGAATTGTAAGTTGCCGTGCACGCATGCGTTTAGTTGTCTCTTTCCGGCTTAATGCGTCGGCCGCTACATTTGCTTTGCTGGGATGTACTTGATAGCGCGATCATAGTCGCCAATGAGTTCAACCCATCTTCGTTGTCTCATGTTCAACTCTTTCTGGTCGAAGATGTGTTATAGGCTCTTTTGATCGGTGAAGGTGGTGCATTTCGTGTCGTATAAGTAGTGTCACCAGATTTTTAATGCGGACATTACAGTTCCCAACATAAGGTCATGAGTCTTGTAGTTTTTCTCATGCACCCTCAATTGTTTTGAAGCTTATGCTATAACCTTCTCGCGTTGCATCAACACGCAACCAAGTCCTTGTTTCGAGGTGTCACAATATACCACGAAATCGTCACATCCTTCCTGCAGGGATAGGATGGGTGCAGCGCATAGCTTCTGTTTCTGTAGGTTGAAAGCAGCCTCTTTTTTCTCTCCCCATTCAAACTTCTTGGCCTTGTGGGTCAGGGATGTTAGCGATTGAGCAATCTTCGAAAATCCTTTAATAAATATTCTTTAGTACCCGGCCAGTCTTAGGAATCGTCGCACCTCAGTCAGAGTCTTGGGTGCTTTCCAGTTCTTAATGGCTTCGATCCTAGCTGGGTCTACATGTATCCCTTGCTCGCTAACCTCATGTATAAGAAATTGGACTTTGCGAATCAAAAAGTCGCACTTTGAAAATTTCGCGTACAGTTGTTCTTTCTTCAATAACTCCAAGACCAACCTTAGATGTTCAGCATGTTCTTCCCGATCCTTCGAGTAAACCAGAATGTCATCAATGAACACTATCACAAAAATTTGTCGAGGTAAGGCTTGCACACTCTATTCATGAGGTCCACGAATACGGCTGGTGCGTTGGTTAGTCCACAGGGCATAACTAAGAATTCGTAGTGTCTGTATCGAGTTCTGAAGGCAGTCTTAGGAATATCGTTCTCCTGTATCCTCAGTTGATGGTAACCTGATCTCAAATCGATCTTCGAATAGTCGCTTGACCCTTGCAATTGGTCAAACAGTTCGTCTATTTGTGGTAATGGGTATCGGTTCTTGATCGTCACGTTGTTCAGTTGTTTGTAGTCGATACACATTCGGAATGACCCGTCTTTCTTCTTTACGAACAGGACTAGTGCTCCCCAAGGCGAGAAGCTCGGTCTGATAAACCTCTTGTCTAACAGTTCCTGCAACTGGTTAGACAGTTCCTGCAACTGGTTAGACAGTTCCTGCATCTCCGTTGGTGCTAATCGGTATGGAGCCTTGGCCATCGATGCTGCTCCTGGGGTGAGGTCTATCAGAAACTCAATTTATCTTTGTGGTGGTAGTCCCGATAGATCTTCGGGAAATACTTCAGGAAAATCGCGGATTACGGCGATGTCCTCAATCTTCCGTTCCCTCTTCGGTAGTTCAGTGATGAGAGTTAGTGTTGCAGTGTATCCCTTCTGAATGTACTTGCTTGCCTTTACGCATGACATGATGTTCAAGAGGTATTTCCTATCGTTCCCCCTGAATTGATATCTGTTTCCCCGCTCGACAATGTCACTCGTACGATCTTCTCGTTGCATACAATCTCAGCTTGGTTTGCAGATGGTCAGTCCATTCCCATGATCTCATCAAAGCTCCCGAGAGTCACTGGTGTTAAGTCGATTTTTAGGTCGTGACTCTGCAACACCAAGACGCATCCTTTGAAAATGTGTTGCGTTTTGATCAGATTGCCGTCGGCTAGCTCCACGGTGTACTTATTGTTTAGTGGTGTCGGGGCAATGTTAAACAATTTACTAATTTCACTAGATATAGAGCTCCTATCGGCATCGGTATTAAATAACATACTAGCATAGACATTATTTAAAAGAAACGTACCGTTTATGATATTAGGATTATCTTTAGCTTCTTCGGCGTCAATCTCAGATGCTCGACTAGTTACCATGACTCCTTCTGTCTTTTTCAGTTGTGGACATTCCCTATGCCTGTGCTCAGGCTTGCCATACTCATAACATACTTTCATGATGTTCCGTTTGTTACTGTTGTTAATAGGCTTGCTTCTACATTCCTTGGCCATGTGACCGTGTTTTCCGCATCTCCGACATCGATAGCGTTCACACTGCCCATAGTGATGATATGGGCATCGGTTACACTTAGGGTATTTCCCCTTGTAGACATTCTTGTCCTTGGTGCCGGACTGTGTAGCGGTAGATTTGTTAGTCGTGGTTGGTCGGTTATGGAATTGCAACTGTTGTGAAGAGTGGGGTTGGTTAGATTTCCACTTGCGTTTGCGATCTTGGGGCTTCAGGTGTTCACCCCTCTTGGGTAGCTCACCCTGTACTACTGCTTGGTCGATTAGACGGTGAGCCAAGCAAATAGTGGATTGAATGAGAGCGGGGTCTGCCGCAGTAACCAAGCTTCGGATCTGTTCAGGTAATCCACTGATATATGGCTCGATCTTTTTGTATTATGGGCTCACCATTTCTGGGCACTGCTTACACCATTCGTCAAATCGAGCGGTGTACTGTTCAATTTCAGATCCTTCCATCTTGTGAATCCAGAACCTCTCCAGTTTCTGTGGACAGTATTCTTCCTTCAACATGTTGATGAAATTTTCCCAAGGAATTGAGTTAACAGTGTCTGGACGTGTGAATTCCACCAAGTGAGGGCTTGTCCTTCTAGAGTCCCGGTAGCGAATTTCACTTTGTCTTCTTCAGAACACTTGCACATGTGAAAGATTGATTCGGCCTTCTTAACCCATTGGAGCAGTCCTACCGCTCCTTCTGATCCTGTGAATGGTTGAGGATGGTAGCTAAGGAAAGCTTTAAAGGAACATCCTCTTGAGCTATTGTTGTGAGTCTTGCTTCTTGTCTCACTGTTTAAGCATGCAGCCTTGTAATCCGTAATGGCTTGGTTAACTAGTTGTTCTACCACGGCCTTGACAGCCGCAGAATCGATTGATGGGTTGTTAGTGTGTACATATGTTCCTTGACCATCCATTTGTTAGTATCTGTATACAATAGATATTGTATTACTAACCGTTAGAGTTTGTCGTGTTAACATGTACACAGAGAAAATATATCATTTTCTTCAAAAGTGCAATCATAAGTTCTATAAGATTTCTATTACCAAGGTGGTTTGTATGAGCACAACTTGCTCATATAACTTCTAACAATACTAAATTCAATGAGGGAGTAAACTACTTGGTGGAAATAGTTGAGTTCGAATCTTCACTAGCAGCGGTGTACTTCACAGTTTCCCCGGTGGGGGTAGCTTATCATTTGAATTTGTCAGAATTCGTATGTACTTATAAATTCACGATTACGTTGGCCACCATAATCGTCAATTTATCTTACATAGTCATTCTAGTTCACTCAAGGTCAGGCTACTAAATACTTTAGGGTTCAGAGTTTGCTTCCCGAGTGTCGATACTAAGGTCTCAGCCCATAAACATGCGTCATTTGACTAGATTCGCTCTCAAGGAAGATGTTGGGAAAAGTGTTCGATTCGAGTTGGATTGTGCTAGAGAAGTCTTCTTCAAAGCATTAAAGAGTTCCCTTCGTAATTGTGTTCACCTTTTCGCTAATCCCCTTGCACAAATCGCAAGTGTAGTTGAGTGTTAGTGTTATCAGAGGCATGATCGTAAGTGTTAGATCAAGTCATAAAGTATTTTGCTAAACAATGCACATAATATGCTGTGTGAAACTAGTGTAGTGTCTAAATGTAGATCTATGGCTATAGTCTAAGTTTACTACATGCAAACCTAGTTCTCTATAACCAAGGCTCTGATACCATTCTGTCACACCCCCAACTTCCCACATGTGGTGTTAGTCCACATGGGTGTGACATGGCCAGGATCACAGCTCATGGTCATATAAAACGACTTTATATGAGTTACGTAGACATACAGTTTTGTAACAACAAAACTGGTTTAATAGCTAGACAGCGGAAATGTAAATTGTTGCAGCGGATAATAAAGTATATCAGACACTACATTGTTTATATTGTTTCAAAAGCAATCAATGCAAGTAAAAGCCTAGGACAAGAGTCTATATGCATGTCAGACTCCTTAGTGCATCCTTGTGCGCATCCTAGCTTGCAATCCACTAGTTACCTGAGAATACGTGCGAAAAAGTGCCAACTATAAAGTTGGTGAGTTCACAGGTTTAAGTATTTGAAAGAAGTAAAACAGATATATACTGGGTATGTTAAATTGCCTCTAAATTGATAGTTTGAAAAATAAAGTTTCTAAATATAGTAATTATGACAAACGTCCTCCAAATAATCCTCCTAAGCATTTCTAATCCATTTTTACATCACATAACATTATATTACACAATTTATTACCATTTAACATGCTCATATGGTTACAATTACCACCGATCGATATTTCGACTACAAAAGTTACTAAAAATGGTAACAATGCTAAATATGACCATAAACATCATCAAAACTACATTCTAAGCATCCATATCATCCTAAATACATTCAAACAACACATTCATATACATGCATGCTCATCGTTTATCATTTTTCAACAAGACGTAACTAAAAAGTTACTATATTTAGCAAGTTTCATCAAAAACCCATGCTTAGTCAATCTAACAAAATCTAACCATGTAATGATCTTCTAACATCATTAATAATCACATCCCAATATACAAAATCATTCCAATAATCATGGATCATACATGCATGGTATCGTTTCATCAAGTTATGACCAAGTCGTGACATTTACGAAATCACATCATCATAGATCATCATGAAATGTATTCTAATCATTCTAGATCATCATAAACACTTTAAAATCAACAAACCTAGATCTAGAATTCGTGCATGTGCATCAAAGGTGCTTGCATGTGTGTTTCATGCCTTGCATGTGTGTGTAGGAGTGACCAATGACCATTTTAACAATGAAGGGTGTAAGAACTATCTTCTAAAGCTTCGGGATCCCTGAGATGATGATCTCACAGCCTCTAGTTCCCCTGGGCAGCTTGCTCTTAGCAGAAATGAAGTGGTGGTGGTGGTGGTTTGTGCTCCAATGTGTCCTCCAAGCTCCTTAGTGTTTCCCCCAAGCTTTCAAACCTCAAAAATGGCTTCCAGAGGTTCTAAGGGTGAGTTGCGATAAGCGAAGGAGTTCGGGATTCAAACCCCCGCGCTGTCTGTCGCGTAACGCTACAGGGCCTACTGTTGGGCCATCGCGTACCGCGATGGGTCCTTGAAGAGCCCAATAAGCCTAGTTTAATGGGTTTGATCCGTTCGTCGTCGTTTTCACGTTTTTGAACAATCGTTTGGCATCGTTTGAACTTCCAAGTTCAGTATATGAGTGTTTCGTGAGGTTTTGTTGTGTTACACGATATGCTAGACGTTCACCAACGTTCGTGTGTTTCAACACGTGTGTGCAGTTTCTCGACAATTCCTTGAATTATCTTGCTGTGTGTCAGTATTTGTATTTTCGTGCCACGTGTCACACTAAAGTAATCTAGTTCTAGTGCCACGTGTCCAAAATCATTTAAATAAACATTTAAATAAATTCAAAGCTGACCTGGAAATTACGGGGTGTCACAGATACCAATACAATTACAATGTGGTTACATTACAATGATATGGTCAAGTGAGTTTCATAGACCCCTTTCAATGTTTTGCTTTTCCAAAACTCGTGGATACCAATACAATTACAATGTGGTTACATTACAATGATATACTCAAGTGAGTTTCATAGCTCCCCTTTTAATATTTTGTTTTCCAAAACTCGGGGATGTCAATACAATTACAATATGATTACATTACAATGACAATATGGTAACATATTTTAGTTACAATGGTATACTTACATGATTTCATTACCCCTTTTCAAATCTTCTAGTTTCTAAAACTTGGGGTTTGCATTACAATTATATGATGGTTACGTATTTCAATTACACAGATATGCTTGCATGTTGCACGTGCATTTCAACTCTTGTCTGATGATTACATGACAATTGTGCCTTGCTATCGTAAAACTCCTCACATAACAATTGTAACCAATAAACTCATGGATGAGCCGGATGATAACAATGATAGTACTATCGGGCTGACAACCCCATTCATGGGTAGATAGCGTCTACCCTTGTGTGAATGCATGTTACCATTTGTTACATTACAAGATAACAAGTTAATGCAACGATAGGCATTAAGAGTGAGGCTAATGTTTTACCTTCGGGTATTGCCGCCAATTACATTACAGTCACATAGGCTTTTGTTATGGGTTTTCATGATGAATCATATTCATAAAGTTGTGTATGCCTGCATACTTATCATATCACATTATGTTATATCAAATCGTATCATATCAATTTTATTACATATATGAACTCACCAGCATCCTTGCTGATCTGATGCAATTTATGTACCTAGTTCATTTTTGTATTTGATATCATGTAAAGTTCATATTATATTAATGGAAGTTGTCTTTCTACATTGTTCTTAATGTTTAATATTGGTTATATGTTTATGTTATTGGTTGATGTGATTGATTATGTAATTGAGTATGAGTCTGGTTCATTCGGTCGAATGACTCTAACGTATGAAGTCATTCGGCGAATGAAACCAGAGTATGGCTCATTTCAGCGAATGAGTCATTCGCCGAATGACTCATTCGGTTGAATTATCATTCGACAGATGCCATTCGCCGAATGAGTTGCTTCGGCCTCTCATTCGGCCGAATGTCGACTGCCTATATATATAAGTTCAAATCATTTCAACCCTAACTTCAGAAGAGCCCTCATTCGTCCCAACTCACTCCAGTGTCAAACCTTAGGGTTTTTGAGCGTTCTTCTTCTGTCCAAGTTCGAATCATAGCTAGTGGTGATCTATTTTAACTCAAACGTCCATCTTTCATCTTTGGATCACCACTTTTGCTGTTGTTCTCGATTGGAAAACCCTAGAATAGGATTCCGCACTATTCTAGTGGCTGTTGAGCAGGTAATCTATCAGATTGAGTTGTTTCTAGACTCGATCCAGGTCCAACAAAGTGGTATCAGAGCTTTGGCTCTTGATTCTGCTCAATTTCCGATCAAAATCATCTCCTCTGGTGTTGCTTGTTCGAAACCTGTCAAAACCCTAAACCCTTGTGCAAAAAGTTACTGTTTCATTGCCTTTTTGTGGATTTTTGTGGTGTTTTCAACTAAACGTTCATTCCAATTTGTTTCCTATCATCTCACGGAGTTCTGTACCAAATTTGGTACTTAGATCTGGTCTAGATTTTGAGATATCGTGATTTTTGTTGAAACAACCCTCAGATCGGGCGAATGAGCTTGGCGGCCGAATAGTTTCAGCCGAATAAGCCTTCATTCGGCGAATAGCCTCATTCGACATCTCATTCGCCGAATAGCTCTCATTCGTTTGTTCATTCGCCGAATAGCTCTCATTCGATCATTCATTCGGCGAAAGACTCATTAGGTCAAGTCATTCGGCGAATAGGTTCATTCGACCTCTCATTCGCCAGTTAGTGCACTTTCGGCCCCCGACATTCGCCACATTCATTTTCATTCGGCTTTCAGTCCAGAATTTTTCTAAGTGTTGAGTTTTTGTCTCTATTGATTCTATGGAGGATTTGGCACTGATGGCAAATCAGAATCATCGCATACAGACTTTGTTGTTGACAGAGAATGAGACGGGGAACTCCAATAAAGCTCCCAAGTTACTAACCTTAGACGATTATCCTCACTGGAAGTATCGATTTGAGATTCACATTAATGGGGTGGATACAAATCTATGGATGATGATTGAAGGAGGATATCTGAGGCCTCTTAATGAAGATGGAACTCCTATGCTAGTCACACGGATGACTGAGCCTCAAAGGAAGTTGTATGATTATGAGAAGAAAGCCTATGCCATTTTGTCACAGTCTATTGCTACTGATATCTTCCATCAGTTTAGACAGTTTACATCTTCCAAGTACCTCTGGGATGCTTTACAACAAAGATATGAGGGGAATGATGCTTTGAAGAGCATTAAGTCTAAAGCATTGAGAAAAGAATTCAATAGCTTTATGTATGTGGGAAATGAGTCACTGGATGAGCTGATTGCCAGATTTTATCATCTTTTGAGCGAGTTATTTAATCATGAGGTCAAGACTACAACTCAGGAGAAAATCCAGTGTTTGGCTGATGCTCTACCTCCAAAATGGGAATCATTCTTGATGGTACTCAAGCAGAACCAGATGTTAGCACATATGGATATCAATGATTTCATCCAGAAGCTGAAAGAGCAGGAGATATAAAACAAATGGAAAGCCAAGAGGGTTGTTCAAGTTCAGGATCCTTCTTTATACTACTCCACTCCCACAGTTGACAAATCCACTACTCATGCTCCATTGAAGACTGCTTTTGTTTCTCAGGCTTCTGAGGTTCCATCTACTGCTCAGATTCATTTCAGTCAATCATCCTCAACAAGTTCACAAACAGAGCATCATCAGCCTACTGCCAGCCTGAAGACAGACAACTTTGACAAGGTCACCGTGGAGATTGCAAAAGTGCATATGGGTCTTTTGTCTACATTGGTTAGCTCATATGATGGATTAGTTGCTGGTCAGATCGGCAATCCCTATTTGACAAATGATGACTACTCTCAGATTGATCCTGATGACATGGAACGAATTGACATTATGTGGGCATTGGCAAGTGCAGTTAGAAGAGCTAAGGAGTTTGTGAAGAGGACTGGGAAGGATATCAATCTAAACAAGGAGTCTAAGTTTAGATTTGATATGGCATCTGTGACATGCTAAAACTGTGGTGAGAAGGGTCATTTTGCAAGGCAGTGCAAACAGCCGAAGAAAGCAGGCAACAAGAATCCATTTCAGCATCAGAAATCCTCTACTGCTAATCCAGAAAGGAGATTAGTGCCCATTGATTCTCCTTCTCAAGCTGGATCTTCATCTTCTGCAAGTAAAGGTTTAATGGTTCAACAGGATGAAGGGGTGAACTGGGATTTTATGTTTAATGCTGATAAAGAAGATCAAGATAAAGCTTGTATGGCTGAAATTCAAGAATCTGAAGATCAAGGTGAGCAAAGCATTCGGGAAGACTCATTGTTGAATGATGATAAATTCACAAGTTCTGAATCAGATAGTATGACAGATTCAGACACTCAAGATTCTGATGCTGAAGCTGATGACTCATCTACTAAATTTGCCTTGATGGCAAACTCTTCTGCTTCTACAGAGTCTGAGCAGGTATACACTGACTGTTCATCTTCTCATTCTGAATGTTTTAATTGTGTTGATCTTAGGAGTAAGGTTCTTGCTTATCAGAAGCATAACAGTGACTTGCTGAATGATCTTGACTTGTGCATTGAAGCAAACAAAATTTTAAAATCTAATGAAAAATATTTTCAAATTAAAATTGATCTTTTAAGTAGACAATTGCATGAGGCCGAGATCGCAGTGCTGAATAAGCAAGATGCTATCACTTCTTATCTCAATACCATCAATGAGATCAAGAAGAAGTTAGCAATAGTCGAGTGTGACTATGAGACCTTAGGACAGAAGCTCAAGAGCTATGAAAGCTCATCTTATATCCTTGAGCATATGATCAGTAGGGGTACTGATCAGGGGAAGGAAAAGGTTAATTATCAAAATTGTCCTCCACCAATCCTCAATGCCTTTGTCAATACACCAAATGACAAAGATGTAAAGGATTTTCAAGTTACTACTCCGTTAGTAATAGATCCAGTTGGTCTGAGTACTAATCAGAGTTCATCAAAGACTGAGGAATCTCCGGTGGATGGAGTTGTTGAAGATTGGGTCTCCGATTCCGAGGATGAATCAGCTTATTCACCTCAGCATAGTACTTCTAGGAATCAAACCCCTATTGTCATGAAAGGTGACCCAATCTGCAAATCAAAGATTTACAAAGAATTATGCTTTGTTAAAGCTTCACAAGGGTCTGAAGCTAATTGTGTTGCCAAATCTGCTTTGGTTGGTAACAAAGGGACAAAGGGATTGGGTTTTAATCCAGACTGTCAGAAAACAAATGCTTTTAAATCAAATAGAAAACCATTTTCTGATTTAAAACATTTTCATAAAAAGGGTGACAAAGTTTGTTTTGAATGTGGTGAGTCTGGGCACATTGTGAGATTTTGCCCTCATTTGATAAGGCCAAAGGTTGTTCCTTTCAAAAACTTAAAGTCTGCTTTAACAAAACCTGTAAAATCTGTACCTAAGCATGTTCAACTAAAGTCTAAACCACCCATTCAGTTTAAGACTTTAGATAAGGGAAAAGGAATACTGGAAACTTTGAATGTTCCAAACGTAATTAAAGTCAATCAAGCTAAATCATCATCCATTTATCTGAAAACCTCTTTTGATAAAAGTGCAATCTAGAAAGTTAAATCATCTGAGGATTCTGTTCCAACTATTTCAGATAAATCTCTTCCTGATGGAAAATGGATTGATGTATGGATCCGAGACTCTCTGGGTCAACCCAAGACTGTAAAGGCTTGGGTTCCCAAAGTAAACTGATTGTCTCTTTATTGTGCAGGTTGCCTCAAAAGCTGGAGTTAACAGCAATTGGATCGTTGATAGTGGGGCTTCCAGACACATGACTGGTGATATTTCTTTGCTCACCAATGTGAATGCAGTTCGGGGTGGATATGTTGCTTTTGCTGGAGATAAAGGCGGTTTTATTACAGGAGAGGGAATTCTGACAAATGGACAAGTTTCATTTGATAATGTCAGATATGTTAAACAGCTGGAAAACAACCTCCTTTCAGTCTCTCAGATTTGTGACAAAGAGTACAAGGTCTTATTTGATGAGTCAAAATGTTACATTCTCAAGCAAGGTGTTAAGATACCTGAAGATTGGATTTTGATGTCTGCTCCGAGGAAACAAGATTTGTACGTTCTCAATATGGCCACAGCTTCAACTACATCCTCCACAGCTTCATGTTTTATGACAAAGGCAACTGAAAAAGATTCAATCCTTTGGCATAAGAGGATGGGCCATTTGAGTTTACGCAAGATGAATCATTTGGTACACAATAGTCTGGTTGAGGGAGTTAGCTTGAAGAATTTTAAGCTGTCTGATATCTGTGTGTCTTGCAAGAAAGGAAAGCAATCTAAGCAGTCTCATAAGCTTAAAAAATTTCATTCAATCAATGTTCCTCTTGAGCTTCTCCACATGGACTTATTTGGTCCTGTAAATCGGAAGAGTATAGCTGGAGATCAATACTGTCTTGTCATCACTGATGAGTACTCCAGATACTCTTGGGTTTTCTTTTTGAAGGAGAAATCAGAAACGTTTGATTGCATTCAAGTTTTGGTTACCAAACTTGAATCACTTTATAAGCTCAAGATTCGTCAGTTTCGAACTGATAATGGAACGGAGTTCAAGAATCACAACTTGGAGAATTTTTGTAATGCAAGAGGCATTGTGCAACAATTTAGTGCTCCATACGTTCCACAAATGAATGGCGTTGCTGAACGCAAGAACAGGACATTGATTGAGGCTGCTAGAACCATGCTTGCTGATTCTTCCCTGCCGGTTCAATTCTGGAATGAAGCTGTAGCAAATGCTTGCTATACATTGAACCGGGTACTAATTGTAAAAAGACATGGGAAGACTTGTTTTGAACTGCTCCATAATAGAAAACCAAATCTTAAATATCTTGAACCGTTTGGTGCACCATGCACTATGCTTAAGAAACATGAGCAGGGCAAGTTCAACGAGAAGGTGGAAGAAGGGTACTTTCTTGGGTATAGCACTCCAAATAAACGAGTTTACAACATTGCAACTCATAATGTGGAGGAGTGGTACCATGTAGACGTTCAGAAATATTCAATGCCCCCGCCTGGAAAAGGACCAGATTGGATGTTTGATTATTCCAATCTCTTTGATTCATTCAATATGCCTCCCATGTATTCCGATGAAGATGTTGCTGTTCAGATGCTATATGATGCACAAAATGCACCTGATGAAACCTTTCAACCTTCATCTGCATCCGTTCCTACTACACAGATAAATGATGACAGCTCAGACACAGATGACAATCATACGCCTGCTCCTGAACCAGTTGTTGATAATATTGTACCGGGTCTTGAGGATTTGAATCTGAATAACTTAGATCCTGAGGTTGAGGTTCCCTCTCATCCTGTTGGAAGAATTAATCGTATTCATCCTCAAGATAACATTATTGGGAGTCCTTTGGATGGAGTGAAGACTCGAAGTCAGACTTCTTCAGGCGGTCTTGCTGACATTCTTGATTTTGCAGATGTAAGCTTTTGTGCTCATTCCTGCTTTATTTCTCAAGTTGAGCCGCGTACTGTCACTGAAGCTCTCAAGGAAGAGTCATGGGTTGATGCAATGCAAGAAGAACTTTTGCAGTTCAAAAAGTTAGGTGTCTGGCAATTGGTTGACAGACCCAAAGATGCAAAAGTCATTGGCACTCGATGGGTTCTTCGTTGCAAGAAAGATGATCACGGGATCATAGTGCGAAACAAGGCACGTCTGGTGGTTCAAGGTTTCAGACAGATAGAAGGATTGGACTACAATGAGGTGTTTGCTCCGGTTGCTAGACTTGAAGCAATTCGTATCTTCTTGGCTTATGCATCCTTTAAGAAGTTTAAAGTTTATCAAATGGATGTCAAGAGTGCGTTTCTTCATGGTGTGATCAGTGAAACAGTGTATGTCAGTCAACCTCCCGGGTTTGAGGATCCATTGCATCGTGACCAAGTCTACAAGCTAGACAAGGCCTTATATGGATTGCATCAAGCTCCGCGAGCGTGGTATGAGACACTTTCTACTCACCTTCTGAACAACGGGTTCAGAAGAGGTGTCATTGACTGCACATTATTCATTCGCGAAAAGGATGGAGACTTACTCTTGGTACAAGTATATGTGGACGACATCATCTTCGGTTCTACAAATGATGATCTGTGCAGAGATTTTGAAAAAGTAATGAAAGAGAAGTTCGAGATGAGCTCAATGGGAGAAATGAAATTTTTTCTGGGATTACAAGTAGATCAGTCTGCGGCAGGAATCTTCATTCATCAAACCAAGTATGTTGGGGATATACTGAGCCGGTTCAGTATGTCTGATGCAAAGCCTGCTGGTACCCCACTGGCTGTCAATCACGGGATTACACCAGATGAAAAGGGGGAGTTAATTGATGCTACTTTGTACCGAGGAATGATTGGATCTCTTATGTATCTTACTGCTTCTCGGCCAGACATCATGTTCGCAACATGCTTGTGTGCACGGTATCAATCAAAACCAAGAGTTTCCCACCTCATTGTTGTAAAAAGGATTATGCGTTATCTGAAGGGTACACCGGATCTTGGCTTATGGTACCCTAATGATGATAACTTTGAGCTTACTGCATACAGTGATTCAGATTATGGCAGATGCAAGAGAGATTTCAAATCAACATCTGCAGGATGTCAGTTCTTTGGAAACCGTTTAGTCACCTGGCAGTGCAAGAAGCAGACGTCGGTGTCTACTTCAACTTGTGAAGCTGAATATATTGCTGCTGCTAGTTGCTGTTCTCAAATCATCTGGATACAACAGCAACTCAGGGACTATGGGTTACATTTTTCTAACACTCCTATCTACGTTGATAATACTGCTGCCATAGCTGTCACTAAAAATCCTGTTCAGCATTCCAAAACAAAACACATCGAAATTAAATATCACTTCATACGTGATTGTTTTGAAAAGAAATTAATCGATGTTGTGAAAATTCACACCGATCACCAAAAAGCCGATCTTTTTACAAAAGAATTTTTGACAAACCCAGATTTCTATATCTGTTATCGGCTAATGGTGTTTTCCATAAGGATGAAGTTCAATCCTCATCTAAGTCTAACAAATGATCATCATTTTTCTTTACTAGTTCTTGCTTTGTTTATTTTAGTCTAGTTCTTAATTTTTTCCTGTATAGTTTATTTCCTTCATCAAACACTCAAAAAGATTTTCTGTTTTTAGGTTTTTAGGGGGAGATATTCTGTTATTTGAAAAACCAAAAACAATATAAAATTTGAAAAACAAAAAACAATTAAACAATTAAAAAATTAAAAAATTGAGATGGTCTTGTTTTATAAAGTAATACATTAATCTATCATGTCATAGAAACAAAAGTGAATGTATGAACTGAAATAACAAGAGAATTGTGATGGGATGTACTGATAGGCTGACTATACAAAATGAATGAACAACTTGTGATAACTTAGAAAGTTTGATTTGTGGGACCTATTTTATAAAACTATTTGAGTACAGTTTTTGACTCAAGTCAAGCATATACCTGTCATCATGGAATCAAATAAGGTTTCTTTCAAAGAAAAATAAAACTAGCTGGTATTAAGCTTGATAAAAAATAAAACAAGCTAGTATTAAGCTTGATGAAAAACAAAAACAAGCTGGTATTAAGCTTGAAGAAAACCTAATGCAAGCTGGTATTAAGCTTGAGAAATACTTAAACAAATTAAGTTCGATTCCATACATGTGCCATATTGCTGGGACGGACCTAGCTGAAGCCATCCATTTGGATAGAACAAGAAAAATTCAAAAAGACAATAAATGTTTGAATCTTATTGAATTCATGATGACTGGTTTTAAGATATGCAGAAATGAGTTTTGAACATGTTTTGATCTCTAAATGGTGAATTAAATTGGGTAACTCAATCAGAAAATATGAGTGATTATATAGTTTGTTTATTAGTTGTGTATTGTTCGGTTTAAGGTTGGACAAATATATCAGTAATCGTATCATAACAAAATTGTGTTTGAAGTAAAGCATTCATTGAAGATCATGTGATGTGATTAGAGAAATGTGTTATTTTATTAATGGACCTCTCACAAAAACATGTGCTTATTTGTTTTTAGTTATTGTTTGTACAGTTGTAGTGGTTGTTTCAGAAAAATACAAAAAGATTTTCTATTTTCAATTTTGTTTTAGATTATCATTTGTAGATTCGGATGTCTGTCATATCTGAATCCTGAACCATCCAGACATATCTTCATAACTGTCAAAAATTTTAAATGATTAAAATTAAAAATCTTGAAAAAGTTTGAGTTTTGAATGTTGAAAAATCCCATTCGCACGAATGAGGTGTGAGTTTCATTCATTCAGCCGAATGACCTCATTCTGCGAATGAGTCATTCGACCGAATCAATCAGACAAAGTAAAACTCATTCGGCGAATGAGTTGTTATGAATGTCTCATTCGACATTCTCATTCGGCGAATGAGTGATAACAAATGTCACATTCGTCAAATCACATTCGGCGAATGTGTTTTAAAGTCATCTAACCTTTCGCCTTTCTCATTCGGTGAATGAAAGGCCTTTATATGCAGTTCTTCGGGCGAATGAAACTCATTCGACTAAACACTCTCTTTCGCCCCTTAACTGTGTGTCTTTCGCCGAATCTTCTCTCTCCTTCGTTTGATTATTTCTAGTGCTTATCTTTAACCCTGCTTCTGACAACCACGTTCTATTTCATCTCAGGTATATGGAGAACGATTTACAAGCAATTTCAACCACGGATTTGTTGAAAACAGTTGGAAATTTTAGGATTTAGGGTTTTGTTTTTCGCCGTGTAAATAGGCCATCAAAACGAACTTAAAACCCAAAAAGTCATGTTTTAAACTTGTTAGTCGGTCGATTCTGAATGTGTATATGCAAATTTTATTGACTGATTTGATTTTTGGATGAACAATGGTTTAAAATTCAAATTTAAGCCGAATGACGCCATTCGGCGAATGTCTCATTCGGCGAATGACTCTCATTCGACGAATGACTCTCTTTCGTTGAAGTTCATTCGGCGAATGACTCACATTCGACGAATGTCTCATTCGATGACACTCATTCGGCGAATGACACTCATTCGACGAATGACTCTCATTCGAATGTCTCATTCGGCGAATGAATGCTATTTGCAACTCATTCGACAAATGACATTCGGCGAATGTGCTCATTCGCCAAAATTATCTGTCATTCGGCATACCAGACTGTTAAGATCTAAATTTCAGAAGTTCATCTGATTTCATCTTGTTATTATATCTGACTGGTTCTAACTTGTTTTAATTTGTTTTTCAGAATGGCTGGACTCAAATCAGTTACGAAGAACAACATCTGTGCACATCTGGACCTCGAGACCCCAAACGCCAGGCACTATACTGAGATCATTACATTTCTCAGGCGTTCGAGGATATTCACTGCTATCTCTACAGTTCATACTCCTTATCGTTCTCATCAGCAGGACTTCTGGGAGTCTGCTGATATTGACTGTGAGGCCGAGCCTACAGTTATTCGAGGCAAGGTTTTAGGTCGGGATGTGGTGATTTCTGCTGAGCACATCAGGAGGGTGTGTGGTTTCCAAGATGCTCCTGATCAGCCCTATCTCTTAGACCGTTACTTGGTCAGGGGCTGCTTCATGCGGTGCAAGTACGAGGGAGACCTTGGTCCCGGTATTCTGAACAAAGCTTTCATGTCACATCAGTTCAAATACCTGGCACATATGCTAATCCACTGCCTTGGTTCCCGGAGGGGTGGTTTTGATGACATGAGAGAGACGATCCAGTGTGCCTTCGTGGCTCTTGTGCTGAACAGGCCTTTCAACTTCTCAGAAATGGTCTTTACACACATGAAGGAGAACGTGACTCTCAAGGGAGACAAGAAGTTCCTTATGTATCCCAGGTTTTTGCAGCAGCTCATAGATGCTCAGTTACCTGATCTGCCGAAGATTGGTGCCGATGTGATCAAGCTGGAACATATGAATGACTTAACCCTCAACAGGGTGATGTCATATCGAGGCAAGGAGAGGAAGCCAGCCTCTAGATCTTTGTTTGGCCATCTTTCTAGGCCTGACTACCGTGCTCCTGCTGGTAGGAGATGGAGACACGACGAGTCAGACTCAGACGTTGAAGACATTGTTGTTCCAGATGATGGTGGAGAGGGTGATGATGGAGATGATGGGTTAGGTGGAGATGGTGCAGGTGTTAGTGGTGCTGCAGCTGGTGGGGTGATTGATAGCTCGGTTGGTGTGAGCTTGATTGATGATAGCACAACAGCTGTGACTGTTGGTGCAGGAGTTAGTACCACCGTAGCTGCAGAGGAGGATGTGAACATCGACTTGCTGATGGATTTAGATTTCTTGTCTACTACTACATCCTCAGTGACCGCTCCACTAGATGTTACAGTTTCACATTCCTCAGGAGATGGTGATGAGTCCGAGGACTCTAGTGATGGTGAAGATGGTGATGATGTTGGTCCTAGTTCTGATTCTGAAGAGACTCATGATGATGAGTTTGAAAAGGTGATGGAAGGAGGAAATATGGAGATGAGGAAGAGAAAGAGAAGTGAAGCGGAGATTGAGGAGATTACCCCTTCTTTTATTCCCGAGTTTGATTTCCCTCCTCCACCTCGGTCTTCCGTACCGGTTACAGTGACTGTGACTGTTGTTACTTCTCAGCCTACATCCTCCAGAGCAGGGAGAGGGAAGAGATCTAGGTTCTCTTTCTAGAGGAGGTCAGAACTGTCAACAGCTGCTGCAACTACTGTTACATCAGTAGCAGCTGTTGCAGTTTCTTCACTGGCCAGGTCAAGGGCAATTCACGTTCATGCCATTACTGCCCCTCTGACCACCTCTGTGTCCCTGGCTCCTGTATACACTGCTGCATCTTCCGGTCCCTCCATTTCACGTGCTGATTTTTCTATACCTACTGTGTCAGTTGTAGATCAGCTGAGTACACTGAACAGTATGGTCCTGAGATTGATGGAGAGGAGCATGGAGCAAGAAAGGAAGAATAAAGAGCAAGAGCTGGTTATAGCTCAGCTCACAAAGAGGGTTGAAGAGCAGGATACTCTGCTTCTTCAAGCAGCAGACCAGAGGGCTGATTTGAGGGCCAGGTCTGCTCAACAGGAGCAGCAGCTGCTAAAGTACATAGACGAACATCATCAGCTTGCCCTAACAGTCACTGACTTCAGTGAAAGGATACTGTCCTTAGAGACTGAGAACGCCAGACTGGCAGATCAGATTGACAGTCTCAAGGACAGTACTCCTAGAATTGAAGGCTCTATTGCTCCTTCCGATGATTCAGACAAAGAAGTAGAAGAAGAGTCTAATAAGGAACAGGTTGACTATGAAGAATCAGACAAAGATGATGAGTCTGATGATGATGATGATCATGATGATGAGGCCAAGGACGGATCTGGGAGTGGGTCTTCTGGTTCATCGAGTACTGATGACGATGATGACGATGATGATCAAGCCCCTCCCTCATCAGAGATTCGATCCAAAAAGCCAATGATAAGAAGAAAGCCTCTGCTCCACCTCCTCCTGCACAGACAGATGAACCAACAGCGGCCGAGGAAGTAGAAGCTGTGCCCTTGAGACGTCAGCTAGATGAGACGTTGACTATGATCTTGGACGCTCAGGGCATTATACAGCACTCGGTCAGCTATGACAAAGAGGAAGGGGAAATTATTCACTGCCTATCAAGAGAGCATATTGCTGAGCTGTTCAAGCTTAATTCGGACGAGGTGATCACTGATGATACCTCCGTTCCTATCGTTGATGAACCGGAGCCTGAAGTCTTTGATGACATTGACGAAGTTATCTTAGAAGATATCACAGAAGAAGAATACCCAAAGTATACATCCGCTGAGGCTGAGCTGCCGACATTTACTGATCAGTTTGATCAAGAGACTGAAGATCTATTGGTCCGATACTTAGAGGAACAAGTCGAAGCCAGCAAAGCCGAAGCTGATGACCAAAAGAAAAGAAAAGAGGAATGGCAGACCTATTGGGAGGTCTTAAAGAAGCAAAGCACCGAGAAGATGCCAGCAACGCACAAGAAAGTTTATAGAACCAAAGGCTACAAAGCTAGAGGTCAAATCCTGAGCTGGGCATATTTCCATGATCTCGGGTGCTATGCTGTGAAGAGAGAAAGGGGGATCGATTACTTCAAGCACCCTCATGACTTCAAGACGCTGCCGGGCTTTGAAGTAAATCAACTAGCACGTTTGAAGTTACTGTATAGTGAGGATTCTGGCATGTCTGCCTGGTTCTCTAGGCAGATACAGTATGAGTACACGAAAAGGTGGGTAAACTTCCAGCCCCAACAGCCGGAACGTTATTATTTGCCAGAAATTGATGGAGATACCCGCAAGCATAAAGTCATCCTGAAGTGGCTTTCTCCTAAAGTCATGAAGAAGATTCCATTACGGAAGATGCGACAGGACTTTATGGAGGGCTTCCGATGGTGGTACTATGATGGGAGAACTGGAGAGGCTGTGATAGTATTGTGCAAGGACAAGAAGTGGGAGACCATAAGGATATTCGAGCCCATGTGGTTGACAAATCTGTCCCACACTGATGTTCAAGCTCTTTTCAGGCACCAAATCTTCTTTGATGTTCAAGACATGGTGCAGGCACTACAATTCATGAGAGTGATCCGTCTCTGCAGCATTTTCAAAATACATGCTGTAGCAGACTGGAAAGCTATATCTGCCAAATACTTCAAGAAGGACGCTTCCACAAGCTGAACTAGGTCCAAGGGGGAGTATGTAGATGCAATTTATGTACCTAGTTCATTTTTGTATTTGATATCATGTAAAGTTCATATTATATTAATGGAAGTTGTCTTTCTACATTGTTCTTAATGTTTAATATTGGTTATATGTTTATGTTATTGGTTGATGTGATTGATTATGTAATTGAGTATGAGTCTGGTTCATTCGGCCTAAATGACTCTAACGTATGAAGTCATTCGGCGAATGAAACCAGAGTATGGCTCATTTCAGCGAATGAGTCATTCGCCGAATGACTCATTCGGTTGAATTATCATTCGACAGATGCCATTCGCCGAATGAGTTGCTTCGGCCTCTCATTGGCCGAATGTCGACTGCCTATATATACAAGTTCAAATCATTTCAACCCTAACTTCAGAAGAGCCCTCATTCGTCCCAACTCACTCCAGTGTCAAACCTTAGGGTTTTTGAGCGTTCCTCTTCTGTCCAAGTTCGAATCATAGCTAGTGGTGATCTATTTTCACTCAAACGTCCATCTTTCATCTTTGGATCACCACTTTTGCTGTTGTTCTCGATTAGAAAACCCTAGAATAGGATTCCGCACTATTCTAGTGGCTGTTGAGCAGGTAATCTATCAGATTGAGTTGTTTCTAGACTCGATCCAGGTCCAACAATTACAAAAACCAATTTCAGGTGAACAGTGAATAACAAAAGATACGAAGGGGAGGATGCACAACAAGATCACACATTAATTAGGAAACTTTTGTATATGGATGAACGTAACACAAATGTTGAAGCTTTAACATATCATGTAACATAACTTATGTTTAGAATGCCATGTATGTGTTTTGATACAACCACATCGGAAGTCACACCCATATCGGAGACTTTACCACCAAGCTTCCGCGACACGTTATGTCAGTTACCGACTTCATATACCATACATTGATTACATCAGGTGACAGTAGAGATGGGGTGTGACAGTTTTGCCCAAGTGGTACCCTTGCCTTTTGTCACAGCCCCAAATTTTCAACTAACGGAATCATACCGTTTGGGACGTGACAAACCAGGATCTCAAATCATTAGACATAACGAAGACCTCTATATGATTTTCAAACATACTGTAAATTACAATTCAAAGTCTCAAATGTTCAAATCCAAAATAACCGTAATGTAAGATATGCATGAGACTCGATCTCCTAGTCCATGCTTGCTTATTCTTGTACCTTAGCGTCCTGAGAAAACATGTAAATCAAGTCAACACAAAGGTTGGTGCATACACAGGTTTAGGTATTCATAAATGTTTGAAACAACTGTTTGAACAAAATGTTTGCAGATAACATAATCACACATGCATAGTCATGATAGCTAGTCATTTGTACTATTTACATAAACGGTTGACACCGAAGCCGACTGTTAGAATGTGATTCGCCTTTCCACAATTCTCTAGCACAAACAATAGTAATGTGAATTGGCTAGTCAAACACTTGCTTAGACCTACAATCTACCAAGTGAGGTTTGTGAAACCTAATAGATCTATTTTCAACTACCACGCTTTGCACTACGGCAAACTAAACGGTTCGATATGTAAGGATTTGTAATGCTATGTTTGCACTTAATGTAAACAGCTAACTCATGAAAGTGATATGTATCTAAAATGTTTGTTGCACATGTTTTCTCCCCCAAAACAGTTAAAATAAGAAAAGGGGCTGTGTACGCACCTTTGAATGTAGCAGAATGATCAAACACACGTGAACTCACGTAGATAATCCTCTACGAAGAATCTGTGTTTAAACAATAACGTTGTGTTATTCGAAATGTATTTTTTTGTTTGAAATCACATACGTGTCAACACACGCATGTTAGAGTGTCAGAATTGTGCATATATGAATATGCGTGACTTTGAAATCGTTTAATTTAATCATATAATTGTATACGATTTTATTTAAATAAGCGTAACTATACGCAATTATGTTTTCGGTCTAAAATGTTAATTTTATTATTTTATTTGGTTCGGGATCTCGTTACGGTTCCAACGCGACTTGAACCAATCAAAACGGAGTTATAATGAATAAGTTATGATTTAAAAATCAAAATGATTTTTAATTACTAAAACCGACAGAGGCAGGGTTCGAACACCTGACCTCCTGATCACACACACAAGCTCAAACCAGTAGTCCTTGCTCTACATTTGCAACAGATTCGGTTTACTGATTGTTTTAATCAAAGCCCACTTAGGTTCCTTTGGATTTTCTTTCAACCGAACACATAGAACTCCAATTGACTCTCAATTTTATCCCGATTAAGCTCAGAACCATGGGGTTATAGTTCCAGGGATCCAACCGAGTCTAGAAGTGGGTTTAATCTGATTTTAAAACCCTTTTGCATCAGAAGCCCCAATTCGTTCAACAAAAGGAACCCTAGAATTGGAATTCAATTAATTCGTTAATGAAACATCAATTTATCTTAGGGTTATTGTTAGTCGGGATTTTCTGAAACTATTAGTATCATTTAATTTGATTTTAGAATCCATCTCGATCAAAATCCCCAAAATCGTTTTATCATAAGAACCCTAGAATTGAAATCATTCAATTTGTTGTTGTTTTTAGAAATTGATAAAGGATATTCATTAGACAAGAGGTTCCGAATCCTTCTGTGTGATTTAATTCGATTAACATGTTCATTAGATTCAAAACCCCCAATTCGTTTTTTATCAAGAACCCTAGAACTCGATCTTTAACAATTCGTTAAAATGATATAAAATCAACATAGTTTTCTTCTTAATCGGGCTATTCTGAAACAAGTAGTAACATTTAATTTCATTTTTAACATCGTTATCTCGAAAACCCCCAAATTGGTTTATGAGATGAACCCTAGAATTAAAGATCGTTTAATTCGAGGTTTTGATATCAAATTGACGTGGGTTTTTCGTTCAACAACTGATCACGAAGCTATTGGTTTACGCCAATTTGATTTTCGAATTCATTTACAATGAAACCCCCAAAAAGTTAACAAGAATGAACCCTAGTTATTGTATTCATACAATTCGTTGTTGTTTCACGAAATAGGGTTAAGGTTTTGCTTAATCGGCTTATTTAGAGTATTTATGAATGAACACTTGCTTGATTTGATGTCGAATGAAGTAGATCGACTTCTAGGTTGAGTTTCGGCTAACCCCACGATCAAACTTGTCTTCCTCAACCTTTGTGATCGAATTGTTGGATTCAACAGAGCCTAATGATATCGATTTGTTGTTCTGAGAGTTCGATTGTGATAAGTGTAATCGAATTGTATGGTCTTGCTATTGAATAGTCACGGTTTTGACATTTTGTAACGTTTTTAGCTTAATTCGACCATAATGTTAGTAATAAACACTGAATTGATGACAGTAATCATCAATGTGACTGTTGTTACTGATTTAATTCGCCTAAAACTTGTGTTAGGATCAAATTTTAGTTTTTACTTTGATTAAAATCGAATTTTGACTTGTAAAAGTCAAAATTGTTGTTTATAATCCTTAACAAGTTTAATCTTTGCATTTTAAGCATATTAGAACTAATTTTGTTTAATTCAAATCCTTTTAATTTGATATTGTATGATTTCGTGTCATTTTCGTTAATTTTTGGTTAACGAAGTTAACCGCGAATTGCCGGATTGTCACATCATCCCCTTGTTGAAGGAATTTTCGTCCCGAAAATTGCTAAATGTTGAAAGCAGTTAGGAAAGTCCTTGTGAGTTCAAATCGTACGTGTTAGTGTGATGTCTGATCATTCTGTGTGCTTTGTGTGCTCACACACAAGGTTCAACGTTTGCAACATCACACCAGAGTGTGATCGTTTTATGTAACTGTTTGCGTGCACCCCAGTTAGTACACCTAACTGTGAATGTTTGTGTTTGATCATACTGTGCTATGTAACCTTGCACATAATAAGTGTTCGCAATTGTTTGCACTATGTATCCTCGCACATAGCAAATGTTTGAAACTAATCATGTATATACTACCATAACATGTAACATATGAAATGTAGCACATAAGATATAATGTAGCACAACGTTTGTGATGTGCTGCAAAACATATCTGTTTTTTTATTTGTTTTTTAATTGATTTTGTACAGTTTTATTCAACTTTAGAGTCGATTGATGTTGGTTCTTCACATTTCTACAAATTGTTTCTTGCAGGTAATAAACATGTTATTTTGGAATAAAAGATCAAGAAAACGAGCTCCCGGGTGGACGAGAAAGAACTGAAGATCAAAGGAACAAGAATTCTGGAAATTCTCTCTGTCGCGTAGCACGACAGGAGGAAAAGACATCTTTACCCTTTTTAGTGATTGCGGGTTTGACCCGACTAATTTGTCGGGTAGTGGGTAGTGTCGCGTAGCGCGAAGGGTTCCATGAAGCCTGTCGCGTAGCGCGACAGGGTTAAAAATCCAGAAATTCGAGTTTAAGGTTTTGGAAACGGCTGGATGCGGGGATATTCGATTTTGGATGGTCAGAGACGACCTGGGAGGCGACTAGAAGCAAGGATACAAGATTTGAGTCGAGTTGGACCATCGGGAAGCCCTAGATGAGTGATCCGAAGGGTGTAACATGATCGGTTCTTCTTTCTTTCTTGTTATTCCCATTTAACTGATGTTTGGGATGTGTTTTGACAGTGATTATTACTGTTTATCTAGTATGATTCGTGGCCAAACATTCTAGACCACCTAGGGTTTTACGAATATTCATGTTTGATGTTTATAACGATTGATTGTGGAACAAGTTTGGATTTTTAATGGTTTAATGATTTGGTTTAGATTCTTGGATATGTATGAATGTTTATGATGTTTGTGATTGAGTTATTGCTTCCTCATATGCTTTGGCGAATGTCTTTCGTATAATAGGCATGTGCTAGGTCATTTACTTGGTGTTTATGATTCGGGGATGTATGACTAGACGTAGTAATTCATAGAAACAATAATTAGGTCACAAATGAATTAAATGTTTAACCAAATTCAATAACCGTGAAGTGAGGGTTTGTTAGTATGTCTTGCATGTTTTAAGAACTAGTTAAAGTCTTTATGAAAAGACTAAGATTAGGATTAATAAAACATAGTCTTGTATGCTAAATTCAAGATGAATTTCCTTATTATCCCTTGCATTTGATGTATTGAGACTATCATTTCCATGAGGTAGATGGTTTTTAGGATATACCATTGATGGGTTGGTTAACTTGTGAGAGTAATTAACTTAAACCGGTGTTTAAGATACTTGTAAACATTTTAGTTGAAATCTTTAAGAATGGTTAAAGAATCTCTAATCTGTTGATAAGCTAATATTCAAAGATCCCGGTTCCACAACGAGTTCCATAATCAATCTAAACATTTTAGACATGTATAAAGTAAACCCTAGGTAGTCTTTTCATCATTAGTGAATTTTAGTTGCATTTTCTCACTTAAGTCGATTTGGTTTTCAGAATTTTACCAATTTCTGTTTATTTAGTTAATTACAAAACCCCCCTTTTTAAACAATTAATTTAATTTAAGTCTTTTGTATAGATAAGTCTTTGAGTCTATTTTTTCACTTTCTATAGGAGTCTGTGGGTTCGATATCCGGACTTTCTTTTTTTCTGTACTACTTGGTGATAGGTTCACTTGCATGTTAGTAGTTTAGTTTAGAGAGTCTAGAGTATTACTTAGTGTCTAGGTTAGTTTTGATTTTTATTAGTTTTAATTAAACTACTTCGCACGACATCAGTTTGTAACAAAACCAATTGTATAAAGCGTTTATGCTTACAGTTTGAAATCTGAAATGTTGATGTGTGAAGCATCACGTCATCCACTTGTTGAAGGAAATTTCGTCCCAAAATTTAACGTGCCTTCACAGTGTTTGCAGTTGTTGTTTTGAACAGATGAGGATACCTCTTCATCATTTGATCTTCCCTTTCCCATGTGAATTCAGGTCAACGTCTTGAATTCCACCGGACCTTGACTATTGGAATTTTGCTGTGTTTGAGCTGTTTGACCTCTCGGTCCATGATTTCAGCTGGTTCTTCAATGAACCGTAACTATTCGTCCACTTGTATTTCCTCAAGTGGTACAATCAATATCTCATCAGAAAGACATTTCTTTAAATTCGAAACGTGAAAGACATCATGAACTCCGCTGACCGGACCAATCCTTTTCAGGATCTCAAAAGGTCCTACGTATCGTGGACTAAGCTTTCCGCACTTGCCGAATCGTATCACACCTTTCCAATGTGATACCTTTAGAAGAACTCAGTCTCCTACTTGAAATTCCAACGGTTTACGACGTTTGTCAGCATAACTCTTTTGTCGATCCCGAGCCGCTGCCATACGGTTCCGGATTTGAACTATCTTCTCGGTCGTCTCGTGTACTAGTTCAGGTCCTATTATTTGACTGTCACCAATTTCAGCCCAGCAAACCGGTGAACGACATTTACGACCGAATAAAGCTTCAAACGGTGCCGCTTGAATACTTGTATGATAATTGTTGTTGTAAGAGAATTCCACTAACAGTAAGTGGTTTTCCCAGCTATCACCAAAACCAATGACACAAGCTCGTAACATATCCTCGAGTGTTTGAATTGTACGTTCACTCTGACCGTCGGTCTGTCGATGATAAGCGGTACTCATGTCTAAACGAGTTCCCAATGACTTATGGAGAGATTTCCAAAAGTTTGAAGTAAATCGGGCATCCCGATCTGATATGATAGAGATTGGCACGCCATGCCGCGCTACCACTTCCTTGATGTAAATACGAGTCAGTTTCTCCATTTTTTCAGTTTCTTTAATTGTCAAGAAATGCGCAGATTTCGTTAATCGTCGACAATTACCCATATCGTGTCACAACCACTTGGTGTACGGGGTAACTTAGTAATGAAATCCATCGAAATCTGTTCCTATTTCCACATAGGTATTTCTGGTTGTTGCAGCAAACCAGATGCTTTTTGATATTCAACTTTGACTTTTGAAGAAGTCAAACATTTGCTAACGTACTTAGCAATATCGGCTTTCATGTGAGGCCACCAATACAATGCCTTCAAATCATGATACATCTTGTCTGACCCCGGATGGACTGAATATTTGGATTTGTGCGCTTCATCCATCACGAGTTCCCTTAAACCACAATGCAAAGGTATCCAAAACCGATTAATGAAACAACGAGTTCCATCAGGCATGACATCCAATTGTTTTTCCATTCCTCGTAAGGATTCTTGTTCCAAGTTATCCTTTTCCAAGGCTTCAAGCTGAGCAATGCGTACCTTGTCAGGTAAGTCAGTATGTATCATCATCATAAGTGCGTGAACCCGTCTTGTTGAAGTGTCTTTTCTGCTTAAAGCATCAGCTACCACATTAGCTTTTCCCAGATGATAATTGATTGCGCATTCGTAATCATTCAACAACTTGACCCACCATCGCTGTCTCATATTGAGTTCCTTCTGATCAAAGATATGTTGCAAACTCTTATGATCAGTGTAAAGGGTACATTTGGTTCCATATAAGTAGTGCCTCCAAATTTTTAAAGCAAATACCACCGCTCCTAACTCCAAATCATGAGTAGTGTAATTCTTTTCGTGTGGTCGAAGTTGCCTTGAAGCGTAAGCAATCACTTTATCACGTTGCATCAACACAAATCCCAAACCCTGGGCAGATGCATCACAATACACCACAAAGTCTTTCGTCCCTTCCGGTAAAGACATAATCAGTGCACTACAGAGTTTCTGTTTCAATAGCTGAAATGCAGCTTCCTGTTTATCCGTCCAGTTGTACTTCGTTCCTTTGTGAGTAAGAGCTGTAAGTGGTTGAGCGATCTTTGAGAAACCCTCAATGAATCGTCGGTAGTAACCCGTCAAACCAAGGAATTGCCGTACCTCTGTAGGGGTCTTTGGTGCTTCCCAATTCTTAATCGCTTTAATTTTTGCTGGATCAACATGTATGCCCTTTTCATTGACTATATGACCCAGGAATTGTACTTCTCGCATCCAGAAGTCACATTTTGAGAACTTATCGTACAATTGTTCTTGTTTAAGTAATTCTAACAGCAATCGAAGATGTTCAGCGTGCTCCTCCTCACCCTGAGAATAAATGAGGATGTCATCAATGAAAACAATGACAAACTTATCAAGATAAGGTTTACAAACACGATTCATGAGATCCATGAATACTGCTAGAGCGTTTGTCAACCCAAATGGCATGACCAAGAACTCATAATGGCCATAGCGCGTTCTGAATGCTGTCTTCGGAATATCTTCTTCTTGAACTCTGAGTTGATGATAACCAGACCTAAGATCAATCTTCGAGTAGTAACTCGAAACTTGCAACTGATCGAACAGATCATCAATTCTAGTAACGGATACTGGTTTTTGATGATAACTTTGTTAAGTTCCCGGTAATTGATACACATACGGAAAGTCCCGTCCTTTTTCTTAACAAATAGGACTGGTTCTCCCCATGGTGAAAAACTAGGTTGTATAAAACCCTTATCCAACAACTCATGCAGTTGCGTAGATAACTCTTGTATCTCAGATGGTGGAAGTCGATACGGTGCCCTAGCTATCGGTGCTGCGTCTGGTGTAAGGTCGATCCGAAATTCCACTTGTCTGATAGGCGGTAATCCTGGTAGGTCTTCTGGAAATACTTCAGGAAATTCACAAACCACTGGGATGTCTTCGATCTTCTTCTCAGCTACCGGCTTCTCAGTTATAAGTGCTATAACTGTTGTATGACCTTCACGCAGACATTTGTATGCTTTCATACAAGATATGAGACGCAGTGGCGTACTGCTTTTCTCGCCTTGTACATACAGTGTCTCTCCATGTGAGAGAGGTATACGAACGACCTTTTAATGGCATACTCTTTCAGCCTGGTGTTTGGACAACCAGTACATGCCAATGACTATATCAAAACTGCCTAAAGTGATAGGCATCAGATCAATTTCCAGTGTTTGACCCATCAAGTCAAGCATGCATCCCTTAAGGATATGTTCAACTACAATTAACTTGCCGTCAGCTAGTTCTATAGTGTATGGGTTTTCTAAGGCAGTGGGACTAACATTTAGCAACTTAGAGAATGTACTAGATACAAAACTCCGGTCTGCACCAGTATCAAATAGCATAGAGGCATAGTGATTATTCAAGAGGAACGTACCCTTAACAATGTTGGGATCCTCCCTTGCTTTCCGTCCTCCAATCACAAACGCCATGCCCCTAGCACAATTGTTGTTGTTATTGTTGTTATTGGTGCCATTGATGTTGCCATTGCCATTGCCATTTGCATCATTAGTCCCGCCCTTCTTGAGTTGTGGGCAATCCTTTTTGAAAGGCCCGGCTTGCCACACTCATAGAACCCCTTTTGAGTTTTGTTCTTATTGGTGTTCTAATTGTTGGAATTATTCTGCAGTTCCCCACAGAAGTCTTTGGCTCCATGCCCTCCTTTACCACACCGTTGGCACCGGTACTTATCACACTGATTCCCGACATGATGGAATCCACACTTGTTGCACTTTGGGTATTTACCAATATACCCTCCTGATGATTGCTGACCACTATTCGAATTGTATTAAGTCTTGTTTGAATCCTGTTTGCGATTCTGCTGAAGCGACTGTTGGTTGTAATTCATGGAGTTGTTACCTTCCCACTTCCTCTTGTGGTCTCCTACCTTAGTAGCTGATGTTCGTTTAGGAAAAGTTCCTTGTAGCACTTCCTGATCAGTCAGTTGGTGCGCCAACCGAACAGCTTGTTGAATGGTGGTGGGATTTGCAGAAGTGACCAACCCTTGAATCTGAGGCACTAATCCCCCGATGTATCTCTCAATCCACTTGCTCGGTGGATTATCCCTGTGTGGTAGGAGTCTGGCTAACTCATGTGACCGAGTAGTGTACTCCTCAATATTTGACCCCTCTATCTTAAGATGCCAATATTCCTCTTCTAGCTTCTGTATCTCACTGCGAGGACAATTCTCCTCTTGCAGTAAGGTCTCAAACCCATTCCAGGTTAAGGCATTAGCTTTCCCTAATCCCAAAGTCTGAACATTTGAATTCCACCAGGTCAATGCTGGACCCTCCAACATACCCGTGGCATATTTTACTTTGTTGTCTTCAAGACAGTTACACATTTCGAATACCGATTCCGCCTTCTGAATCCATCGTAGGAGCCCAATAGCCCCTTCTGATCCTTTGAAATTATGAGGCTTGCAATCCAGAAACGTTTTGAATGTGCGTACCGGTGGATTCACTAATCCTCCTGCCGGACCATGTGGTCCCGTCATGTGTGTCTGGGTGTAGTTCGCGATTGCCTTCGCGACCCTTCTATTAATCAGCTCATTGAGCTAAGCGACAGACATATTGATGTTTTCACCGGCCATTATCTTCCTAGTTAAAAGAAATGTTAGAGTGTTAATAAGGTCCAATGTGAAATGTGTAAACAATACAACAAACAAATATGTAACTGTATGATTGAACACAACTGTTGGCAACAAGTAATAGCTTTCCAATAGATAATGATTTCAAATTGATTACAATACTTTCAAAATCAAAACATAAGTTTTCAAACAACTAATATAGGGACACAACCCGCCCCTTATAAGTGTAAAATAAATAAACTAAGCATCCTCAATAGTAGAATCAGCATTAGAATCAACATCATGTGCTGGTATCTCCTCCTCCTCATCTTCCTCCTCTGCGTCGGATACAAAAAAAAACTCCGCCAACGCAATCAATCTTCCCTCAACGACGTCAGCTCGATGTTCCTCCTCCTGCACTCGTGTAGTCAGATGTACGATATGAGACTCCATCCCCTGGACTACAGTACGAAGCTCTGCGTATTAAGCGTTCATATCTCTGAGCTTCTGTGCCATGTGCTCGATCCTATCATTTTCCCACTTTAACTCCCACGTCAATCGGGCGATATCATCAGACTCAAACCGTGGCCTCTTAGAAGCACGAAACCTAGGTGGCATACGATAAGAAGACTCCTCGGTGGGATCCTCCTCAGGAGCCTTCTGTGGGTCCCCCTGTGGTTCCTCCTGTGGATCCTCCTCAGGATCCTCTTGTGGATCCTCCTCCGGATCCACCTCTGGGTCGTCCTCTTCAGGATCCTCCTCTGGATCCTCATCCGAGTCCTCCACGGGATCTTCCACCGGATCCTCCTCATGATCCTGAAATGCTGGAGCCATCGGCTCCTCGTCATCAAGTACGATCACGTGTGGTGGTGATAGTGCTGACATATATGTTACATAAGATCATATGTAAATACTAGGCAAAAACAGTTGTGTAAACAAGTGGCTAATGTCTAACAGTTATAGTCTAAGTCTACTAATGCAAACCTAGTTCTCTATAACCAATGGCTCTGATACCAATCTGTCACACCCCCAAATTTTCAACTAACAGAATAATACCGTTTGGGACGTGACAAACGAGGATCTCAGATCATTAGACATAACGAAGACCTCTATGTGATTTTCAAACATACTTTGGTCTAAAACTGTAATATCAAAGTTCTAACGTTGCGGAAGCGTTTTCAAAACAATAACAAACATAACGGTATGAAAACTGTAAATTACAATTCAAAGTCTCAAATGTTCAAATCCAAAATAACTGTGATGTAAGATATGCATGAGACTCGATCTCCTAGTCCATGCTTGCTTATTCTTGTACCTTAGCGTCCTGAGAAAATATGTAAATCAAGTCAGCACAAAGGTTGGTGCATACACAGGTTTAAGTATTCATAAATGTTTGAAACAACTGCTTGAACAAAATGTTTGCAGATAACATAATTACACATGCATAGTCATGATAGCTAGTCATTTGTACTATTTACATAAGCGGTCGACACCGAAGCTTATTGTTAGAATGTGATTTGCCTTTCCACTATTGTCTAGCACAAACAATAGTAATGTGAATTGGCTAGTCAAACACTTGCGTAGACCTACAATCTACCAAGTGAGGTTTGTCAAACCTAATAGATCTATTTCCAACTACCACGCTTTGCACTACGGCAAACTAAACGGTTCGATATGTAAAGACTTGTAATCCTATGTTCACACTTAATGTAAACAGCTAACTCATGCAAGTGATATGTATCTAAAATGTTTGTTGCACATGTTTTCTCCCCCAAAACAGTTAAAATAAGAAAAGGGGTCGTGTACGCACCTTTGAATGTAGCAGAATGATCAAACACACATGAACTCGCGAAGATAATCCTCTACGAAGAATCTGTGTTTAAACAATAACGTTGTGTTATTCGGAATGTCGTTTTGTGTTTGAAATCACATACGTGTCAACACACGTATGTTAGAGTGTCAGAATTGTGCATATATGAATACGCGTGACTTTGAAATCGTTTAATTTAATCATATAATTGTATACGATTTTATTTAAATAAGCGTAACTATACACAATTATGTTTTCGGTCTAAAATGTGAATTTTATTATTTTATTTGGTTGGGGATCTCGTTACGGTTCCAACGCAACTTGAACCAATCGAAACGGAGTTATAATGAATATGTTATGATTTAAAAATCAAAATGATTTTTAATTACTAAAACCGACAGAGGCAGGGTTCAACACCAGACCTCCTGATCACACACACAAGCTCAAACCAATAGTCCTTGCTCTACATTTGCAACAAATTCGATTTACTGATTGTTTTAATCAAAGCTCACTTAGGTTCCTTTGGATTTTCTTTCAACCGAACACATAGAACTCCAATTGACTCTCAATTTGTCACACCCGAGCCGGCGGGATTGGATCGGAGTCCCCGTCGGGTGGAAGATTCCCGAGGCGCGATATCGAGAGTGATAATCGAAATGATCAGATTGCTACATTGCACATGATATTTAAATGAGAAACTTGCTAAAATAAAATAGAATTACAAATTTAAATTACATCAGTTAAGTTTATAATTTAACAATGTAAATCTATCATAAACATCATAAATCTCCAATCTTGTATCTGCACAAGATATACAAAATAACTGTATAATGATGCTTCAAAATATGCAGGTCCAAAAGCTAGGTCCTCTATCTGTAACCTAGTCCAAAGAAATGACTCTTCAATTGACCTGTTCGTCACCTAAGAAGTCATGCAAAAATAAAGTCAACACATGGTTGGTGAGTTCATATAGTTTTAGTAAATGATAATGTTTTGAAAACCTCCTTCGGTAAAGACCCTAACCTCATTAACACCACATGTAATATCCACATCGGTATGCTTATATATAGAGCTTATGTAAGGGACAAGCCCTAGCCAACATCCCACCACATACTAATATGCATATGACACAGTTGTTAATGATAATCAAGCATTTTTACCCTTAACACAATCCCATAAGTTATGCTGTTTGTTGTCCTTGGAATTACAATCATTTGAAATTCATGTTGATTTCATAAGTTCATCACACAATATGATCAACCACAAAAATTGTATAAACAGTTATAAATGCTTAATTAAATAAATAAATAAAAACTTAATAAAATCGAAGTCCTAATGATTGGGGCCTTGGTCAAACTCGAGTAGACTAGTCTGTCAATCTAGGTACTTAGTAGTTAGGGAATCTGTAAATATCATCAAACATATGACCTACAAATGAAACTTTCTAGCTAGGACTTCTACAAAATGTAGGGTTTTGTTTCGTTCTTGATTCGTTTTGGCATATGTTATCTTTGATATTTCCCAGGCTTTCCCCCTGAAAAGGATTTATTGATTCGTCCGATTCTGTTACAAGTTGTACTTGATTCGTTAATCATAGAATACTAGATTCATTGCTCAAATGTACACTTGATTCATTGTTCAACAAACATTTGGTTTATTGAACATTGAATATTACCTTTGCAAAGATTGTTTCATTTGATTCGTTGAAATCTCACACTTGTTTCATCAAATTGTTTCGTTTGATTCGTTGAACTCACATACTTGTTTTGTCAAAATGTTTCATTTGATTCGTTGAACTCACCCACTTGATTTGTCAAAATGTTTCGTTTGATTCCTTTGAAATGTTTTGATTTGTTTGAAATGTTTAGTTTAACCCGATTATTCACTTAATTTATAAGTAAATAAGCTTAGTAAAACCTGCATAAAATCTTCCTAGACATGGCCTAGGATAACATTTATATATGCAACATATAATTTCAAAAGCATTTAAGTAAACAATTTAAATAAAACAGTTTATGCATGCTTCTTAGCCCCGCGTTTTAAAACAAAAGGTTAGAAAAGGGGCAATGAACTCACCTGTGCTGCTATGTAAATGATCTAACACAAAATGCGCGCTCTTGTTGTAGCTTAGGTTTCTTCAATTCCTGATTTATTTTATAAGAATTCGAATATAATAAGTACACGTAATAGTCGTCGTATCTAAGTCTTTGTCTTGGTGTGTGTAACTAAATGTCCTAGTACTAAGTGTATCTATGATCTAATCTAACTTAGTTACCCTTTTTTTTGACCCCAAATCCCATGTTTAATTTCAATCACTTACTTCTAAATTTTACAAAAATTTAGGCAGAGTTTCCTTTGTTTTCTGTTAAAATCCAGACAATTATATTGTCTCTTTTACAATCAATTCCCAAACAATTTAAATCACAATAAGTCTTTAAACCAAACACTACAATTAACTTCCATTCTATCATAAAATCATTTAATGAAATTTAACAAGTTATAAATAGGTTCTTTTTTTATTAAAATCTCATTACTTGAGTTTAAGTAACATTTAATGTGTGATGGGCATTAATTAAACCCCATTGGGCCCACTTTGGCCCAAATTGATCCTCCTTGGTTTCTAATTGATTACAAGACTTGAACTTTTGATTCGCATGATCATATATAATATTATCCGCTTGTTGAGCCATCTTATGTCCACTAACAACTCATGTTGAGTTGTTATTGTATGTTAAGAATAACTTTGTTATAGTAATTCCTAACACATACACTCACACGTAAGCTAAGCGATTTTCCATTTATGCAACTTATAAGATTAAATTCTCATGGGAAGCTTAGTTTAGTGATCAACTAATCATTTCCTAAGTTATTAGCACTAGTTTTGTTAATCCTAGACCCACATTAACCTAGTTAGGCAACTTTTAGATTCAACCTTAGGACTAGGGCAGCAAACCTATTGCCCAAACCCCATAGGTTTGGATAAGTTGATCAAGAGACAACAGCTCAACGAGCCTTTAAGGTTCGTTTGCCATAAGAGGGTTCATGAGTTAATGGTTCATCACCCTAGTTTCGTGAGTTTGCATGGCCATGGTTCGGCCATGCAAGGGTTCGTTTCCTATGTGGTTCGGCTAATGGTCCTGAGTTCGTGAGGCTGCTAAGGGTTCGTGACTTACTTTGGTTCGTTGATGTTAGCAAAGTTTGGTCCTGCAAGGTTCGGTTAAACCAGACTCATGGGTTCGTGGGGCTTTAAGGTTCGCCATACACTAGCCATATAGGGTTCGTCTATTTCAAATGATTCGTGGTCAGTTCACAGGTTCGGCATTCAGAAGGCTACAGGTTCGTGTAGACCATGCAGGGTTCGTTGCAGATGTGTTCAGGGTTCGTGAGTCATGGTACAGGTTCGTCTAAAGAGAGATGCTAGGTTCGTTGCCTTATCTTCCCACCCAACCAAGGTTCGGCTGATGATGATTGCCACGAAACTACATTCATCTTCATGTTCCTCACGATCAACCTGTAAAATTCAGTTCCTATTCCTTCCTAATTGCTAACCATGCATAAATCTTAGGTTGTTAAGTGTTTAAATTTGATTATCATGGCATTAGCTACACAAACTCGTGAAACCCTCTAAAAAGGAAAATAAGATCGAGGTTTACCTCAAATTCGTCGGGTGAAAATCTAGATCCTTTGTACTTTCAACATCTACGTGATAAGAGGATCGTTTTGGCTCCAAGAACATTAAATTCTGTGAAGAATTGAGCAAGATGTTGTAGAGAGAAGGAGGAGAATTCTTGCCTAGAGAGAGAAAGAGTCTTGAACAAAAATGAGAGTAAAAGATGGGATGATGGAGGCTGGTTGGTGACATAAATGATGTCATTAAAGACTTAGATGATACCCTATTGCTCGGTCTCGTTCGGTTTCGCGTAAAATGCCGGTCCACGTAGTTTTTGCGGTGAAACGACACAATTTATAAAAATAGAATTTATTTAATCATTCTAAGTTGTGATTCCTAATAAATTAACTAATATCTTTTATTTATTTAAATTTTAACATTAACTAATATTTAAATCGAAACGTACGGTCGTCGCGCGTATTCGTTCGAATCGTCACTCGTACGAACACGGCGATAACTATACTTTTCAATCTTGTTTTCTAATTATAGAATATCATTCAGAACGTTAAACTTTCAGATATATTCCTACAGATCGTCACCTATACGAATAACTCGTCGATTTAGCATTCACATAACAATATTCGTGTGTTTTGTTCTGTAAGGCCTCACATACGTTTATACATAATAAGTCCTAACAAATAATCACATGATGGTTTTGTGTTGCCAGATAATTATCTGACTCAAAAACCATTGTTCGGAACTGTGTTTCTGTAAAATGTTTCTGTATTTGTTCTATGATAACCCAAAATGATAATAACAACTGATATGAATATGAGATGTACTGAAATGTATATGATTCGTACCTGTTTACTGTTCATGATACTGTTTAAGATCACTGTTCCGGTGACGGTTCCGGCACTGATGTTACTGTCTCCCCTTGTTAGAGATTTTGTCCCGAAATTTAAGAGTTGTTATCGGGTGCAGCTTCCTCTTCAAACAGTTGGGGATACTTTGACTTCATGTGATCTTCGCGTTCCCAAGTAAACTCGGGTCCACGTCTTGAATTCCATCGAACCTTTACAATCGGGATACGGCTTCGCCTTAATTGTTTAACTTTGCGATCCATAATCTCCAAAGGTTCTTCAACGAAGTGTAACTGTTCATCCACTTGAATTTCTTCGATCGGAATGATGAGAGACTCGTCAGCAAGACATTTCTTTAAATTTGAGACATGAAACACGTCGTGTACACCACTGAGTTCAGCTGGTAATCTCAATCGGTACGCGACAGGGCCGATACGTTCGATGATCTCGAACGGTCCCACGTATCGTGGTGCTAATTTGCCTTTCTTTCCAAAACGTACTACGCCCTTCCATGGGGATACCTTCAACATGACACGGTCTCCCACCTAGAATTCCAACGGCTTGCGCCGTTTGTCAGCGTAGCTCTTTTGTCTGCTCCTTGTTGCTTGTAGTCTTCTTTGAATTTGGACAATCTTATCAGTGGTTTCCTGAATAAGCTCTGGCCCAGTTATCCGATTATCTCCTACTTCAATCCAACAGATCGGTGATAGACATTTCCGGCCATAAAGAGCCTCGAATGGTGCACACCCAATACTGTTGTGGTAACTGTTATTGTAGGAGAACTCGATCAGTGGCAAATGGGAATCCCAATTTCCACCGAAGTCTAATACACAAGTTCTCAACATGTCCTCTAAGGTTTGAATAGTACGTTCGCTTTGTCCATCCGTTTGTGGGTGGTAAGTGATGCGAGCGGTCAGTATACTAAAAACTAGACTAAATTTAATCTAATTCACCTAAGCTAAAGACACCAAATCTAATCCTAGACCTATACTTAACCTAAACACCTAGTAATAATCGGAAAACCTAAACTAGACCGCTCCTAAGGCAAGTGTACCTGTCAGTGGCAGAATAGCTGACGGAAGTCCGGATATCGAACCAATGGACACTAGTATAACAAACTAAACCTAGACTGTGAACTTAACTAAGGTAAAAGAGGGGGGTTTTGGTGCTAACTGATAACCAGATCAGACTGAAACTGACTACGAAAACTAAACTAACAACTACACTAAACACAGCAAACTAAAACTAATAATGAAACTGGAATCTAACTGCAGTAAGGAAAACTGGTGTATCTAGGCTGGGATTCAAAAGTATGACAGATGCTGATTTGGACTAATCTATGAAGGATGAAGACTAGGATCTTAAGGAACAGACTAAGGAATACCTAATGGGACCCAGATCAGATACCAGGCAACTCCAATGGAATATCCTAAGGCTGTAATGTATGCACTTGTCTATCGGGTCACCTCCCAGATTTTCCCGATATGCAATTGCACTCAAACGGGTGAATCACCTCCCGGATTTCTCCACCCATTTGTATCCTACGATACTAGAGAACTATAAAGTTGACAACTTTGACATGGATTGACACTAACACTGAGTAGATCTAAGACAACGCCCTCCTGGGTCGTTTAACTCAAAAATACCAAGTGTAAGAGACCAATCATCTAACCTATCACCTCCCAGATTTCTAGGTTAGGTTACACATGCTAATAACTATACTTAATGAAGTCTAATCCTATGGAATGTGATCAACAACCCATAAACTAACCTAAAACACAAAGTAGTAGGCCTAACATGCATCTATGTGTGGAAAGACCTTCCTAAACACATGTGGATCAAACATACACCAAATATAATCATTCAACATCCATAAAAACCATCAAAGATTCAAACTTTACAGCTGATTAGAAAGCATATATCATCATTAAGCATAAATCAAGTCCAAAATCATCAAAGATCACAACTTTATCATCCCAAACCTAGATACAACACTAGATCTTGCCACAAATCATACTAACAGTAGCTAAACAAGTCTGAAATATGTCTAAATACATCAAAGATCAAAGCTTTAAACTAAGAACATGTAAAGTAAAGGAAAATACTCAAGAACAAGGTCCTTCTTCACTTCTACAAGCCCTAATCAAGCTCTTCCTTCCATGGTTAAGCTCCAGCAGCCTCCTAGCTTGATTAGGGTTCCAAAGTCGCAAAAGAAGACCCCTAAAACGGCTGGAATGTGATCCCTTTTATAGAGGGCTTGAAATTAGGGTTTTAGGCTAAAAATCCATCTGGGGCGCATAGCCTAGCGTGGTAAGCGTGAGGCTAGGCTATGCGCCCGGAAAACAAGCATAATTTCGTCTAATGATGCCAGGCGCATAGCCTGGGGCCAAGAGGCCACGCTAGGCTATGCTCCTAGGGTCAGTTTCCTTTATTTCTTTGTTATTTCGCCCGCACTTGATTCCGATGCCCGTTTGCCTTCATTTCCGCTCCTCCGGGACACATTCCTACACAAAAACACTAAAATGTAAAAAGCTAAAATCGACTCAAAATATTTACAAAACTAACGGAAACAGACTCGAATATGTACAAAAATGGATGTGTTAAACTAACACATCAGTAAGCTGTACTCAGATTTAACTGTGTCCCTAGAGAGTTCTGCAATAATTGCCAGAACCTTGATGTGAATATGCTGTCTCTATCAGAGATAATAGACAATGGCACACCATGGCGCACCACTATCTCGTTGATGTACAGTCTTGCCAGTCTATCCATCATGAAAGTCTCACGCATCGGCAAGAAATGAGCAGATTTTATTAAGCGGTCAATGATCACCCAAATAGTATCGTGACCACTGGAAGTGCGGGGTAGCTTGGTAATGAAATCCATAGCTATTTGTTCCCACTTCCAGAGTGGAATCTCAGGGTGTTCCAGTAAACCAGACGGTCTCTGGTGTTCCGCCTTTACCTTCGCACACGTTAGACATTGACCTACGTATTCGGCTGTCTTTCTTCATTCCAGGCCACCAATAGAATCCACGCAAGTCTTGGTACATTTTATCATCGCCTGGATGAACAGAGTATTTAGTCTTGTGTGCTTCATCAAAGATAAGTCTTCTTAATTCATCTACCGCCGGTATCCAAATACGTTCCCGGTAGTAGATTATTCCATCGGGCTTCGTGTCAAACTGTTTTCTCTGCTCCACAATCAAGTTCCTTTTTCAGATTACCTCGGTCAAGTGCTTCTTGTTGTGCTTGAATAATCTTGTCACTTAAACTGGTCTGCACGGTTATCCCCATTGCTCTAACACGTAGGGGTTTGACTCGTTCCTTCCGGCTCAAGGCATCAGCTACAACGTTCGCCTTTCCCAGATGGTACTTGATCACACAATCATAATCATTCAGAAGTTCAACCCAACGGCGTTGTCGCATGTTGAGCTCCTTCTGATCAAAGATGTGCTGTAGACTTTTGTGATCAGTGAATATGGTACACTCGGTGCCATATAAGTAATGTCTCCAAATCTTCAGTGCGAAGATTACAGCTCCCAGATCAAGATCATGAGTAGTGTAAAACTTCTCATGAACCTTTAACTGTCTTGAGGCATAAGCAATAACTTTGTCACGTTGCATTAGTACACAACCCAGTCCCTGATAGGAGGCATCACAGTATACAACAAAGTCATCACAGCCTTCTGGGAGTGATAGAATAGGAGCATTACATAATTTTTGTTTCAAAGTCTGGAAAGCGTCTTCTTGTTTCTGCTCCCAGATAAACGGTTCACTTTTCTGGGTTAATTTAGTGAGAGGCAAAGCTATCTTAGAAAAGTTTGAGATAAACCTTCTATAATAACCTGCTAATCCTAGAAAAGACCGTATCTCCGTCGGTGTCTTCGGAGTGTCCCAATTCTTTATCGCCTCGATCTTAACAGGATACATATGTATTCCCTCGCTGTTGAGTACATGTCCCAGAAATTGAACTTCTCTTATCCAAAATTCACATTTTGAGAATTTGGCATAAAGTTTCTTTTCTTTCAACAGCTCCAAGATCTTCCTGAGATGTTGCTCATGCTCTGTTTTGGTCTTGGAATAAATCAGTATGTCATCAATAAAGACAATGACAAACTGATCCAAGTACGGCTTACACACTCGATTCATGAGATCCATGAAAACCGCTGCTGCATTAGTCAATCCGAAAGGCATCACCATGAACTCGTAATGCCCGTATCTGGTTTGGAATGTCGTCTTGGGTATGTCTTCATCTTGAACTCTAAGCTGATGATATCCAGACCGCAAGTCAATCTTTGAAAAGTATTGAGCTCCTTGCAATTGGTCAAACAGATCATCAATCCTCAGCAAAGGATACTGATTCTTAATAGTCAGTTTGTTCAGCTCCCTGTAATCTATGCACATTCTGAATGATCCGTCTTTCTTCTTAACGAATAAGACCAGAGCTCCCCAAGGTGAGTAGCTCGGTCTAATGAAACCCTTGTCCAGTAATTCCTGCAACTGATTAGACAATTCCTGCATCTCGGAAGGTGCTAATCTGTAAGGAGATTTAGCAACAGGAGTTGGAATTAAGTCAATACGGAACTCTACCGGTCGCACAGGTGGCAAACCTGGTAGGTCTTTAGGAAATATTTCAGGATATTCTTTCACTACCGGTACATCTTGAATCTTTTTCTTATCCTTCCCTTTTTTCCACCACATGAGCCAAGAACGCCACGCATCGCTTCTGTAAACACTTACGTGCCTTTATGCAAGAGATGATCTTGACACTTTGTTTTGCTTGATCCCCTGTAACTTCCAATACGCGATCACTCGGCAATGGAATTCGAAGCAGCTTTTCAGAACAGATAACTTCCACTCGATTAGAAGAAAGCCAATCCATATCAACAATGATGTCGAAACTACCCAAATCCATCGGTATCAAATCGATGGTGAATGTATGACCACTAAGTGTCAATGGGCAGTTCCTATAAACTGTACTAACTGTGATTTGTTTCCCGTTAGCTACTTCTATAATGTAAGGAGAGTCTAACTGTTCCTCTATGAAATCTATTTGGCATGCAAAATCGGTAGAGATAAAACTCTGATCCGCACCAGTATCAAATAGAACAGATGCATAAAAGTCATGTAAGAGAAACGTACCAGTGACCACATTTGGGTCCTGGCGTGCAGCTAGTGCTCCTATGGCAAAGGCTCGTCCACGGGGTGCTTGAACTGCTGGTTGTGCCTTCTTCGGGCAGTTCTTCGCAAAGTGGCCTTGTTCGCCACAGTTATAGCATCCACCATTGTTCTGAATGGTGGAGGGAGAGTCAAAGCAGCATTGTTGACTGCTTGATTAAGTGTCATCCGGCAGTGTTGGACCCAATGGACCTTTCTTCCACATCCCGTGCATTGCTTGCAGGGAGTGTTAGCAATGTGATGATACTGACACTTGGCACACAGAGGAAACGTGCCAGTGTAGGGTTTGCGGTTAGGGTTTTGTGGTGCTGCTGCTACTTGCTGAAGAGGTGTAGCCACCGTGTAGTTCTTGATGGTCTTATGTTTCTTCTGATGATGATGGTGGGGTTTCTTTGAAGACTCAGCTTTGTTCTTGTTGGGTTCAGCCTCCTTCTTTAGGACTCTAGAGGCTACCATGAGGTCAGTGAGTTTCCCAGACAATCTCACTGCAGACTCAACAGTGGTAGGGTTGGCTGAAACAACCATGCCCTGAATGCAGGCTGGAAGTCCACCTACATAACGATCTATCCTCTTCTCTAAAGTTGGCACCATGTCTGGCACCAAAGCAACCAACTCGTGATAACGAGTGGTGTACCCCATGTGATCAGCCCCCTTCATCACATGGTTGAATAGTTCAACCTCCAGTTTCTGCAGCTCATTCTTGGGGCAGAATTCTATTCTCAGCAGTGTCTTGAAGTCCTCCCATGGCATCGCCATAGCTTCCTCTCTTCCTCGGGCATTGATCTGACCGTTCCACCATGTCAGAGCCCGTTTGTTGAATGTTCCAGCTGAGTAATGGACCTTGTGGTGTTCGGGGCAGCTGCAGAGATCCAAGGTTGTCTCTATCTTCTCCATCCATTGGATTAATCCAACGACTCCTTCAGACCCGCTAAAGCTGGTTGGTTTACATCCTACAAATGACTTGTAGGAGTAATGGGATGTACTTCCAGTATTTCCACTGGCTTCTCCTGATGAGTTGCCAGTGTTGTTGATTTCATTACGGAGACGAAGGAACATCTCCAGTATTGCTTCTTTCATCTAAGAGGTCATCTGGCTACTCAGTAACGTCACCATGGCGATAGTTGCAGGATCCAAAATAGGTGTTGTGCTCGAACAGGATGGTTGTGTGATCAAAGGAGGAGGATGTGGTGGAGGTTGTGACACCCAGCAATTTCAGGTAAATTGCAACTCTTACAACTTTACATTTCACATTCATACTCGTTGCATTTCATGTAATTATGGTTAATTAGATGAACTGCAACAAACACAAACACAATTGAATTGTGCATCACACGTTGATTAGGATTAATCAAGCGTGCAAACACTTCGTAAAACACGAACACAAACTATCGAAGATAATTCGATGAATTATCAAAACACACACACGAGTCTCACGAACGTTGGTGATCAATCAAACTTATGTGTTAAATATGTGTTAGACGTTTAGGATAAATGTTAGGAATCAAGTACGAGCGTAATCGAATCGAAGAAATCGAAAAACAATGAGATGAACCCGTCGCGGTACGCGGAGAGTCCCTCGGCGAACGGCTTCGCGGTACGCAAAGCAAACCGGGAGTCGAGACTCCCGGATTACATCGCGGTACGCGGTAAATGATTTTGATCGGCCTTCGCGGTACGCGAAGGCCATGCAGATCAAATTTCTTTTAAAAATCAATCCCATTCATTTCAATCGGTCTTCTCTCATTTTCTCCGACCTCTTCCTTATTCTCTCGACCAAAACCTACTGATATCAGCCTCTAATCCCCCTGGAATCATCAGTGAAGCCATTCATTGCAACTAGAAGTGTTCTTGGAGTCTTTGAAGCTTGGAAGAGGAACTAGGGAGCTAGAAACCATCACCAACAGTTAGATCATCATCATCAGGAGCTGTTCAACATCAATCCTAGCTGCTAAGGTAGTTTTAAACGTTTTCCTAGTGGTAGATCGTACATGCAAGGGCTAAAAACCCACATGCAACTCCGTTTAGTTATGGTGCTCGAATGTGTTGGTGATTCGTTGTTTAGATATCATAGATTTACTGATTTGATAGTATAAGAAGGTTAGATTTGAGCTTGGTTTAGTTATTGGTTGATTTGATGATGATTTTGGTACACTTGCCATAAAAGGAAACTTTTATGTGCAAGTCTTGGATTTGTGATGATCTAGACATGTTAGACATGTCTAGATGTTGTTAAATGTATATTGGAGTGTTTAGAAACACATTTGAATACTTGATTTTGTCAAAAACATGGTTTTATAGAAACTTACTAAATATGGAAACTTTTGTAAATCAAAAGAGGGCTTTTGATGTTTTTGAATGATTTGATGATTCGTGATATTTGAAATATGTTTAAAAATGATTTCTAAGCATATTGGAAACTTGGATTCGTGAAAACAATCTTTTAAACAAATACTTACTATTTTAGGAAACTTTGTTTGGGTAAAATGGCATAAATGGTATTTTATGTACAAACGACTTATTTTAAGTGATTACATACGTTTTTACAAACATACTAGAGTGATTTGTTTTATAAAATGGGATTTCATAACCACACTTTCCTAAATAGGAAACTTTCTAAAAATGGTAACTTATGTGATTGAAGTCATAGGAATGCATTTTGGTGTCTTATGTGCATTGAGGCACGTAAACACAACAATCGTGTCACCAACGATTCGTAGAGTCAGCACAAGTCAACACACACGCACTCGGTTGAGCACACCGACACTTGGAGTTGTATGGACTACAACGCACCACAGAACACATACTTACACCTATACGATTATAGGAGCTTACTAGCAGGACTGCTAGCTTTCACAGTCGTCAACACCGCATAAACCGGAACTACTTTACCAGGTGAGTTCACGGCCCCTTTTTATCTTTCTACCTTTGGGGGAGAAAACATTGCATACAACTGATTTTGATCAACATACATACTTTTGGGTACATTGGTACATACTTATATCGTATATACATATGTGTGGCATTCATCCACAAAACTGATAAGTCCTCATTAAACACATCTCGAACCGTTAATAGTGCGTAGCGCTTAGCGTGGTAATTCTGAATAGTACTATTTGGGCCTGACAAGCCCCACTGTTGTGCGCCGTATGGCCACCCCGACTGGAGGTTGGAACAGTGCATAATTGACCAATAAACATTGTCATTGTCTTGTTGGATGGACATGGCGGGAGGCAGCATGTTAGCTTCGGTTTCGAACCCGCATATGATATATATAAAACTGCAAAACATTTACTTTAAACATTTTGATGTTTACTGCTGATACAAACCTGTGCTCTCACCAACCTTTGTGTTGACCCTTTTACTCGCATGTTTTCTCAGGTAGCTAAGGCACGCACACAAGGATAGGATGCTAGGATGGAGTCCATGCATCAGCTTTAGTGTCTTAGGCAATTTGATAACGATTGACAATTGTTTTGTTATGTAATGTTAAATACTTAAACCGCTTCCGCATTACTACTTTTTAAGTTTTCAAAACTGACTAAACTTATGCTTCCGCAACTTATAATTACAATGTTGTTTTGACAACTTAACCTTTTTACTTCCGCAACTCTGATTTTACTAAACTGTTTTATCCAAGTTATGGGATGTACGTATGAAACCAGACATGTAGGTCTCGCAACATTGTGATCGGAGACTGCGATCCTGACAATCTGTTGTTGCTTGCGCCCCAGAAGGGACGGGATTTCTCGGGGTGCGACAGAGGTGGTGGTGGAGAATCATTTGGTGACGGTCTTGAGGAGTGTGGAGCCAAGTCTTGCGGTGGTAGAGGTAACAAGGTGGTTATCTTCGCGGCGGCATTCTGATCATAACCAATAAAGTTATCGGTTAGTGCAATGACCGAATACAGAAGACAACATGCAAAAAATCTTAATTCATATGTTCTCTATATGCAGGGTCCCTGGGTTATAGTCTAGGCCAAACCGTTTAAATAAGTGACCTATATTTCCCATAAATAGAGTAAGTTACGGTTTTGGACCTTGTGTTTCAAGCGTTTTAACTATTTTAACCCAAAATTGAATCTTTTATCATTACAGCCTATGTGATTTAAACAACTAACTGTTTTGGCCCTTAAACTTGACTATTCTAACGGTTTTGGCCCCAAAATTAACTATGGTTAGGGGCAGAGCCGTTAATATTTTAAACCACTGGGGCTTAATTGATACAAAATTTTATTTTGGGTTGATACAAATCAAGATAAATGTAAAAAATCCTCAACCAATCTCAAAGGTTTTCGAGCTGAATTGTAACTTTCTTACAGTGACTTACTCTTTTTTATTCATAATGATAATTATTAGATACTTATATTTTTATTCTTTGACCCGACTTGACCCGAATCATTAACTCGAACATTTAACCCGACTAACCGAGACATACCGATCGATTGAAATTTTTTATGTCACGTAAGTTTTCGTCGCCCCTAAGAATCATGTGAAGCTCTGCCACTCCTCACAAGCAAACTATTGCTTGTTCTCTTTAGTCTTTAATTTTGGACTAGGACCAAGAAACAAGGAGTTTGAAGCATTCAAGTAAGTTTTTTTCCATGTTTATAATCATGTTCTTATCCAATTCCTACTTGTTCATAAATTATTGCAATTGTTACAATATAACTTTCTTTAGAAGTTTTCACTGTTGATTTTGATTCATATAAGACAATGGTAATCTATGATCAAGCATCTCAATTGTAGCCAACTAGGGATCAAAAGCAAGGGTTCGAAACAAGAAAATAACATGGTGTATGTTATACCTTGACTGACGGTAGAATATGACGGGACGCAATTTGATTTTTCATTAGCTCATTATATGGTATATATTTGAAGTTTAAGCATTCTAACATTCACTAAACAATCAAATAACATTCATTACATAATTCAAAACAAAAACATTGCATAATTGAAGTCTAAACATTGTATAAAATTAAACTAAACCTCCAAGAAAGTGGTATAGTGGTTAAAGTGGAGGAGAAACAGCTTAGAGGTCTCAAGCTCAATCCCTACTTAGGGCAATTTTCCTTAGAGGTCACCTACCCGGTTGCTTACGGCCATGCTTTACATGTTTCTCTTGCTAGTCGGGTATTGGAGGGACCCGAGGGTTTATTGAGTAAGTGAGTTCCAACGGTCATTAGAAAAATTAAACTAAGTCCATTAAGCTTATCTTATGTCTTCACCATAGTATTCACCTAACCTGTTGCGTATGTAAAATAAAGTTTTAGGTCAACTATTTGTGTTGTTGGTTAGTATAACATAGAATTTAGGATGGGTGACCTTCCTGGGAAGTTTTCATCCTATAAACCAAAAGCAAATCCGTGAAATATAAATGTGTCATGTAGATAATATTGGTGCTAAACAAGGCACGATGTTCTAAAGTATCACAAACACTGCCGTGTCGTTCAGTATGGTGGGACAAACCTAATCGAAGGTAAGAATCCCCATAGGTGTTCAGATGGACACATTAGGCAAATACCATATTCAAGGAGGATGAGTCCAAAGTGGTGATTATAATACCCTAGGCAACTCCTATTTCAATTTTAAATATATATGAGAGATTTTTGGTTCATAAGAAATGTATGTCCTTTAATATCACCAATGTGTTTTAGGTACATTAGTTGTGGATGAAAGAAAAATTCTATAACTAAGCATGCTCGAGTGGAAGAAATTTAGGATAGGTGACCTCCTTAGGAATTTTTTTTCCCGAGCAACCAAAAGCAAATTTAAGAGCTTTATGTGGCAAAAACGGACAAAATAATGATGGTAAATGAGGCAAGTTTCAGGTTACATTCGACCAAAGTTACCTACGCAGTAGTGAAATCCTAACTTTTTATCCAACTAATCTCTAATATTATATTAAAGTTTTCTATCAACATAAAGTACATACATATACACGATAAAATAAAAACAAATAATGTTATGCTATATTTTTATGGGTTTCCTTAATTAACTCAAATGTGTTTTCAATTTAACCTTCTCATATATATATATATATATATATATATATATAGAGAGAGAGAGAGAGATGAAAGTATACATAACCCTCTTTATTATGTTAAACCGAAATAACCCGTCAAAATAAAGTCAAATCTTGGATTTTTTAACATTTTTGTAACACATTTAGATTACTTTCTTTTTTACAAGTCTGCGTAAATTATTCACCGTTTAAGAGTTAACATCGTTGTGAGTTTTGGGTTTAAAAAAATTACAGTGTTGTAAGTCAAAAACTTATAACGATGTTAACTCTCAAACGATTCAGAATTTACAAAAACTGATAAAATAAGAAAGCGTTCTAAATTTTTTATAGAGATGTTATATATTTAAGGTTAAGTTCAACAAAATAGTCTCCTTATTCTAAAAAGTTTAAGAATAATTATTAACTTTTAGATCATGGTATCAAATTTATGAGGAAAAATTCAAAATTTTAGAGAAAAAGGTTGTTGGAGTGTAATTTAGCCATGTGCACTTTCTCCACCTTTTTTAAACATTATGAATTTTACATACGATATTTTTTAAAATATATATCATAAAAATGATCATTTTTTATCTTTAAAATAAGTATAATGTTGCTATAAAAAGTGAATTTTTTCAGTTTATTATGTCTGATTATCGTCATTGTGCATTTCTTAATCATTTGTGTATTGTTTATCTTTTTTGTGTTTTTTACATGTAATTGTGTCTTTTTATAGGTTATTGTGTATTTTTTAAAGATAATTGTGTCATTCATACTCGTTATTGTGTCATCCTTGCTTAACATTATGTTTTCTACAACATTATTATGTCTTAAATTGTTCAAAATACATAACGTTATGCAAGAAGGACAAAAGACACAAATTACTAAAAAAAACATTTTTTTTTGAATAGCAACATTATATTAATTATGATTTTTATAAAAATGCTTGTTTTTTATATAATATCTTTTAGAAAAAAAATAATGCCGTATGTAAAAGTTATGAATGTTTAAAAAAGTGGGAAAACTTGATAAAAAGGTAACACAAGTGGTCACTACTAAAATATCCTACAATAACTTGATTTAATCATAGCTGTTTATTAATATTCTAATACCTCAAGATCCTTTTAAGACGTTTTAGCATAAGAAGCTTATTTATTTAACCTAAATATATGTTATATATATATATATATATATATAGGGAAGTGTTCAAATAATAACTCACTCTTAGTTTTCAAAATATAAAACGTCTTTTTAACATGATTTTTGCCTAGTTTTCAAAGTTTTAACACTAAAATGGGGTTTTTATTTTATTAATTCCCTATATATATATATATGGGGCAGTTAACATACAAAGAGAAAAACCGTGAGAAAAGTATGAAGTCACAAGAATTTGACATGTGTCATCTGGGTTATAAGGGATATTATCATTCATGTAAAATTACATTCCATGTTTTATGAAATTATAGACTGACATCTACACCCATAATCAACGACCATATGGATAATCACGGATAATATGGATAAACACGGATCACTAATTAAAGATCGCATTATAGAAAAATCACTGGTCATAATTTAACATACATAATCAAGGACCAACTACATAACCACGTACCACGTTATATGAAAATCAAGGACCGTCATTTAATATGCATGATCAAAAGATCAACTGCATAATCATATACCAATAATTACGTACAAAACGTGAAACCATAAGCCACGTAAAAAAATTGAGAAAAGCTTAAACATTAATATGCTCAAATTAAAGATAACTAAATTCTCAATTTTATGGTGTAATTTATTTAAAAAATAATTAAACCTTAAAAATTTATTTGATTTAAAAAAATGGTGGGACTAGATTTAGCCACAATAAAAGCCAATAAACGTAGGTTATTTCTTTTTTTGTCATTTCAACTTTAAAATCACACAAGTATTTAATAAAGGTAGGTTTTAACCCTTGATTAATTTAATCAAGGATCAAAATCCTTCATATCTTTCTCATGACAAAATCTTTTGTATTTGATATGTTTCCTATGTGTGTCTATATATATATATATATATATATATATATAGGGAGATGGTCAAATGTTATCTCTTTCTTATTGCGTTAACCGAATAACTACATCTTATTATTTTGAGACCCATACAAAAGTAAATCTAAAGGTTGTGTTTTTTTCTTTTTTTAATTAATGTAGGGTCCACTTACATTAATAAAAAAAACCTAAACCTTTAGATTTACTTTGGTGTGGGTCCAATGTAATAAGATATACTTATTCGCTTAACGCAATAAGGAAAGGTTAACAAATGAATCCATCCCCTATATATATACATAAAAGCAAGTTTATAAGAAAACTCCTTATATTAAAGAAAATTAAGAAAACTCATACTTAGTAATAAATTATTATTTTTTTTCATAATTTGTTATGAAAGATATGTGGATCACGAAGTTACGTATATGTAACACAAAATATTCGTATGTAACTCACAAAATTACATCAATGTAAGTAGTATTTTTGTAACATACAAGTTACATATATGTAATAGCATGAAACGCTTTTTTTTGTACACTTCTTACTTTATTATAATAAGAAATAAAAGTGAAAAAAAAAATTCGTAATAATTGTGATTAATTTTTTTAGTTTTTGGAAACTGATGATTTATTAGAAACGCTCCCTTATATATATATATATATATATATATATATATATATATATATATATATAGGGAATGGATCTAATACTAACTCTAAGATTCATCAATAACCCATTAACCCAACCATATTGAATGATCAAATTACAAGATGCTAATCCAATGGTTAATATTAAACTATAATATAATAATGTAATTGATTTGAAAGAAAAGGGAATAAGGGTATTAATGTAATTTGATATATTAAATGCTTTACCCCCTCTTTTTTTATACATCCATAACTTTTTTATGCTATATTATTTTTTTATAAAAATTGCACCATTTTACTCGTCTTTTTTTCTCTTTAATTCCGTTATAGTCTTGACTAGGTTTTTTTATTTTTTTTCGGATGTTCGTATTTACACCAATGTAACAAGTATAAAACTAACAAATTATTTGTAACAAGTTGTAACGAATTTGAGTTTACATTGTTGTATAATAAATAGGGGTTAAGTTTAAGAGTGTAAACGAGCCAAGCCGATCCTGAGCTCGTTAATTACGTTATATTCTTGACTAAGTTTTTTATTTTTTCTGGATGCTCGTTAATTACGGTATATTCTTGATTTTGTAACGAATTTTGGTTTTTTAAGTACTAAAATGTATTTACAATCTTGTAAATATAATTTTTAAATTATGAAAATGTATTTACAATCTTGTAGATATAACGAATTTTGGTTTTTATCAACAAAATGTTATATTATTTTTTTAAAGTATTAAAACATATTACAATCTAGTATATATAACGAATTTTAGTTTTTATCAACAAAATGTTATAGTATTTTTTTAAAGTATTAAAATGTATTTACAATCTTGTAGATATAACGAATTTTGGTTTTTATCAACAAAATGTTATATTATTTTTTTAAGTATTAAAATATATTTACAATCTTGTAGATATAATTTTTTTAAAGTATTAAAACGTATTTACAATCTTGTATATATAAAGAATTTTGTTTTTATCAACAAAATGTTATATTATTTTTTTAAAGTATTAAAATGTCTTTACAATCTTGTAGATATAATTTTTTTAAAGTATTAAAACGTATTTACAATCTTGTATATATAACGAATTTTGGTTTTTATCAACAAAATGTTGTATTATTTTTTTTAAAGTATTAAAATGTCTTTACAATCTTGTAGATATAATTTTTTTAAAGTATTAAAACGTATTTACAATCTTGTATATATAACGAATTTTGGTTTTTATCAACAAAATGTTGTATTATTTTTTTTAAAGTATTAAAATGTCTTTACAATCTTGTAGATATAATTTTTTTAAAGTATTAAAACGTATTTACAATCTAGTAGATATAACGAATTTTTGAGCATCCGGAAAAAATAAAAAAAACCTAGTCAAGAATATAACGTAATTAACTAGCTCGGGATCGGCTTTGGTCGTTTACACTCTTAAACGTAAACCGTATTTATTCTACAACAATGTAAACCGAAATTCGTTACAACTCGTTACAAATAATTTGTTATTTTTATACTTGTTACATTGGTGTAAATACGAACATACGAAAAAAAATAAAAAAACCTAGTCAAGACTATAACGGAATTAAAGAGAAAAATAAGACAAGTAAAATGGTGCAATTTTTATAAAAAAATATTATAGCATAAAAAAGTTATGGATGTATAAAAAAGAGGGGGTAAAGTATTTAATATAGCAAATTACTACTTTACCCTTATTAAATAATAAAAGAAAAAGCCATGTGTTCAATTATGATTGGTTTATGAGGGTTAATGGGTTAGTGCCATAAATGAGGGTTAACATTTGAACCCAATCCTATATATATATATATATATATATGTATGTATAATATTCATTAATTTTTTTTTCTTCACATTTACGTTATTTTATTATGTCTTACCATGATTGGAAGGTATAAGACCAGGGGTGCTTAGTGATTACGGACCCATCAAAAATAAACCGAATATATAATTCATCAAGTCAGAAACCACAAGACCGACCCGCGTTGTTTGAACGCACCATGAACTATATATTACTAATAATTACCGTACACCTTTTCAGATCTATATATATACTATACTTAACCTATAATTATAACTCAAACCAACAAATCTAAATTAACAAAGCACATAAAAAAAATGAGTGTTGAGCTATTAGATGGTGGCATCATTCTTGGCTTTATCGAAGACGATGAAGCATTCAACGGTTCGGTTCAAGACCGTTTCGCTTACTTAGATACCAACCATGATGGTCTCCTTTCATATTCAGAGATGTTAAAGGAACTACAGTCTTTAAGAATGATTGAAACCCATTTTGGGATTGATGTGAAACCTGATCCAGAAGAGCTTGCTCATGTGTATGATTCGTTGTTTGTGCAATTTGATCGCGTTTCCAATGGAGTGGTTGATTTGGAGGAGTTTAAAGCCGAGACAAAGAGGATGATGGTTGCTATGGCGAATGATCTTGGATTCTTGCCTGTTCAGATGATTTTGGATGAAGATAGTTTCTTAAAAAAAGCAGTTGATACAGAGTTTATGAAGTTGCAGTCTGATCATGTATATGCTTAATTGGCTACTTCATGCGTTACTTGATTTTTCATCTCCAAAATTTTGGTATTTGGTTTGGTGTTCTATGTATAAATTTTTATAGTTGTTTACTTGCTTACAATAAAGATAAATATGTGTATTTAAGAATTATATCACATTCATGTGAGTTAAAAATATCAGAGGGGTTTAAAGTGTGTTTGTTTAAACCAGCTAACACGGTTAGCTAACATATCGTGTTTGAATTAATCATTTTATTTTATACTAGTTTTTTTTTAAAAAAATGTGTTCTATGTTATAACTTAAATTGATGGGGTAATTTATGACATGATGGACCAAAGACAAATGACTACAAAAATTCAAATGCAATTATTTAATATATACTTTATCATTTGTGTTGTAAAGTTGTACTTTTAAAAATTAAAAAAGTAGATATAAAATAAGATTTATGATGAATGAACGTGTTTTTGTTAATATGTAAAAGAGTAAATTTCTCTTTTGCTCCCTATGGTTTGACAAAAGTAACCATTTTCAACCAAATTTTGAAATTTTGCAATTTTCCTCCATTAGTTTCAGAAAATTAACCATTTTCATCCAAAGTCAAATGGTTACTTTTGTCAAACCACAGGGACTAAAATGGTTAATTTTCTGAAACTAATGGAGGAAAATTGCAAAATTTCAAAATTTGGATGAAAATGGTTACTTTTGTCAAACCACATAGAGCAAAACAGAAGTTTACTCTATGTAAAAATTCATGTATTGTCGTGTTGTTGTGGTTCACTTGTCTAACATGATTTTAGTAAACATAAACAGAAATAAAAATATTTATAAAAGAAGTAATGTCAAAATTCAAAAAAAGAAACAAACATTTTATTTTATTATTTTTTATTTTTTAAACAGCTCCACCTAGACTACAAACATGGACGGACCTTTTTAAGAGCCCGGGGGCCCCTGGCCATTGTTTTTCCGGTCAGAAGGGTCGGTTTAATAATATTTTGTCGGAAAATCACTTGGTTTCCTTCGTTTCCTTTCTAATTCGGCTCACTCCGTTTTCTTCCTAAAATTCCTTCAGCCCCCTCTGTTTTCTTTCTAAAAATCATTCGGCTCCCACTGAGGTTTTTTTTAAGCTACGTCGCCCACTTCGTTTTCTTCCTAAAATTCCTTCGGCCCCCTCTGTTTTCTTTCTAAAAATCTTTCGGCCCCCTCTGAGGTTTTTTTAAGCTCCGTCAATGACTATAAACAGATAGAATGTTTTTCTATCGGTGAAAATCAAATGTGTGTAAAAAATTTAATCTTGAGATGCCATATTTATAAAATTACTTTACATTCAGACCTGATTTTTCGTAATGCCGATAACTAGACCTCGCAATCTTGAACATTAACAAGATAAATGGGTAGATGTGGGTAAACAATCAGTGTACTTTGTGTTGAAATGAGTAGCAATATGACATTGAATTAGTGGAGATATGTAGCACCTTAACACAATGCGGGTCAAGATGAGTAACTTAAGATATATGTGAATATAATTGATTTAAACGAGTAAAAATGATTAATTATATATTTGTTGAGAAAATCACAAAAAATTACTAAAATAAATTATTTGTTTCATTACGACTCATTTTAATTTAAGATAAGTTGATGTTTTAAAAAACAACTTATTTAGACCCAAATTGATTTTGCTTAAAACCGATCTTATCCCGCACCCATCCTGATCCGCACTTATCCTGACTCGTTACCCAACCTAACCCAACCCACTCATTTTGTCAGGCATACCGATAACATATACAAGACAATTGGTAAGTTTACTGTTGAGACTTTGAGTAAAAAATTAACAAGACCGATACTTCGTGGAGTATTTTCCAAAATAAGTTTTGGGAAAGATATTTGTTACAACTAAACTTGTGGGGTAAAATTTGTCAACGGGTGAAAGTTTAAGGTGTGCAAAGGAAATGCTGTCATGATGCCAAAAGGCCCAAAACGAAATGTGTAATGTGTCAACAGGCCAGACACGTTTTCTGCAAAGTGCGGAAACTTGTGATTAGTTTTTATTATTTTTTCAAGGGTTTTATATAAAATATAATTTTGTTATCAAATAACTTTTACCTCATAAGTTTTTATATAATTTATTAAGGGGTTGCACTATGTTTTTGCTTTGTAAATTGTAATATTGTATAAGAAATGGGTGGTATATTAATTAGAAAATTTAGAGTTTAACTCATTGTTTATAATTTACATCAAAATATAAATAATGGTATACATGTTGCATCTACGTATTTAAATGTATATAAAACATCATATGTCAAAAATTTTAAAGAATAAAAAAATAAATTATAAATTAAAACCTAAAAATAAAAAATAAAAAAAAAGAAAAGTAAAAAAAAAAAAAAACTTAAATTGTCAAAACCAATATATACAAAAGGTAATTTTAAAGGTGTCGATAAGAGAACTTTGATTTTGAGTATCATATGTATTGGCCTTATTGTTTGGCTATTAAAAATATAGACACAAACCGGCTTCCATTTGATTTATAACAAAATTGAAGAAAGTTTTGAAAAACTTTATAGGATTCATTGAAATTACTACAAGCCTGGGTTGGTGTCTCATTGACCTTTGGCCCTACAAATGGTGAAATTTTCTATTGACATGAGTATCTAATGTCCTTATTTTCTTGTATCATTTTGTACCGAATTTTTATTTTTTTATATATTTTCTTCGACTGTGTTCTTTTCTTCTTATGTATCTCTTTGTGTTGGGTTTTGATTTTCTGTATTGCATTTTTATTTTTTACTGAATTTTTGATTTTTTAAACTGGATTTTTTTGTACTGGATTTTTTCTCTATACAAGATTTTTGATTATATGTTTTTTATCATATCAAAAATCAAATTTTTATTGGTTACTAATATTTCTAGGTAAAAACTTTTCTTGTTGGATCCAACCCTGTAGATTATAATTCTTTGATGATTTACAATAGATCACCAACAATTTGTAGCAAACCACATTTTTTTGCAACAAGTGTAAGGGCGAAATACACTTTGGAGATTCTAGAAAGCAGCATAAGACCATCTGTAATACCAATCCCACTGATATCTCACCCTACTGAAATTTTCTACCATGTCATCACCATACTAAAAATATTAAAACCCAGTAATGATCACGTACTACACTGAAAAACTTTCCCCACTGAGTCACATCATCACCAATTTGTAATTTTATTTGTTATATTTTTTAAGTTATAAATTAATAAGTAAAATAAATAACAAAAAAAATACGTTTAACAATAAAATAAAAATAAAAACGTTACATTGCTAACTTAATTTTCTCTTAATTTAACAAATATTTTCTTTCTTAATTTTCTCATAATCTCTAGTTTTTGTCACCGAGTTCTTTGGGGGCACATTACCCACAACTTTGAGGTCGACTCTGAGAAGTCGGTCCTCGTGTTTTGTTTTTTGAAATTTCATTAACTCTTCAAGTTGATTAGCGAGTTCGTTTGTTGTCGGGATAGAGGAGGAGGTTTGACGACTCGAAGACGAAGCCCGTTTTGTTGTATCCCATCCAACCGGTTCCTGGATTTCGAATTCATCGTCTTGTTCCACGTTAACCGTATGTGCATCCGAACCCCCCGATGAATATTCATTCGTATCGGAATTTTTAGTTCTTTTTAAAGAACTTTGGCCCTCGTTAGCTTCTTGACAGAAACGTGGAACATTGGAGCGTCTTTTATCGCGGCCTAAACATGATAGTGGTTAAATGTATGGTCGTTCGACTTTAGTTTATATTCTTTTTCCGCCCATTTCAACACACCTTCGTCGTTCATAACGCTTTTGCGGTTGTTGGCACAGTTGTTGTAAATGCCAATAAACCGCATCAATTTCGCGTTCATATCCTTCCATTTTGAATTTAGTTGATGATATGTGTGGTATTCTTGATCAGTATAGCCCATTATCTCGTGCCAACTACCGGTTAATTTTTTCCAAAAGTTTTCGTGCTTTTGCGAATTACCTTTGGTCTTGTTTTCGGAATGATCGATGTAACATCTTCCGAGCGTGGTTTCTTCGTCATGAGTCCATGGTTTCGGTGCCATTGGACCGCTACTTCCGCCTGTTTCCATGTCTTTCGCTCGCTTCCCTTTTTTCTTCCTTTTTTGTGATTCTTGAGTCTCGCGCACGACATTGTTAGATACGAAATCCGGTTCATGTCGGAATTGAGGCGCACTTTGTTGAAAACCCGGTTGCTTGAAAATGAGAAACCCGTTGAAATCCCGGTTAAAGATGAAAACCTGGTTTGAGGATTCGGTTGTTGTCATTGAGTGTTCGGGTTTTGTTGCATTTGAAACAAACACCTTCTGATTGTATCATGGTCATTCAACAAGTTGAAATCGGGGTTGTTGATTTTAAGCTCGTGAGGGGATGCCCGCTTGGCCCCACCTCGCCTCTAAAGCCCGCCCATTCCACGGTGAAACCATTAGATGTGACAATTGCAGGTAAACATTACGTCATCAATAACACGAGCACGTTTGGTCGTTCTAGGAATCTGTGTTAAATTGATGATTTTAATCATTACAGGTTTAAAGTGTGCGAGAAATTGGGAACATGGGAGAAAACCGTGCGTGAAACCGAGTTACGGATTGTCCGGAATCGCGAAACGAAGAAAAATCTTGAAATTGGATCCCTCGCGGTACGCGACGACTCCTTGGAGTCTTGTCGCGGTACGCGACAAGTCAAGATATCAAATTTTATCCGGAATCCCTCGCGGTACGCGACGACATGTGGGCCACTCGTCGCGGTACGCGACGAGTAGGTCGGTCTGTTGAACCAGCTTGTTATATCGCAGAAGCATGCAGAAAATTCTATTTTCTTTCCTCTCGACTTTAAACCCTCTGTAACTCAAGATCTTGACCAATCTCCCACCAAAACTCATATTTGACACCACCAGAACGTCCAGCTCGAACCGGTGAACGTGTATACACGTCCTGATCGTGATTTTGTCCGTAGAATCGTCTGATTTGGGTAACTATCCTTTTTAGTCTTCTGACTTGATCTTCATTGATTAGATCGTGTTTTTGAATGTAATGATATAGTTAGGGTTGTTGATTATTGCTTAGATGATAGCTAGGAATGATTTTTGACGAATAACTTGTCTTGTTAACGGGTAAATGCCTGTTTTGATCCGTTATAATGCCCGGTTTTCACCAAACCATAACAATACTTCTAATGGTTTAAACCATTGGATTATGACAATGTAGGTGATTATTTTGGTTAATCTTTGAAATGCAAGGTTAATCCCAAGTGTTTCAAACTAATCACAATTATTACCCTACCAATTGGAATAACTGTCTGGTTTTATGATAACAGTCGGATTAATATGTTAAACATGATTGTTTAACCTATTCCAATGTCATATTGTTATGTTTTGTGATACATGGATAATTAGTGACAAGAATTAATCATTCCTAAGCCGAGATTTCATCTAGGGACTGTTTAAGTAATATAATCAACAGCATTACCTAACTAATTAGTCGGAGATTATCCCGGCTAATCCAATGAGTCATCAACTTAACACAAGGTACCTAAACGGGTATAGGTACCTACATTATAGTACATTGTATGATATTAGACTAAATAATTAATTAAACATCTAATGTTAGTTCGATGACTTTTCATTACAATGTCGGTGACATTGAACGTTCAAACAGATCTAATCAGCAAGTTAAAACACAAATAATTAATTATAAATAAACTAATGCAGATTAGCATTTTTAGCCACCGTTCGTGTGATTTTATCTTTTCATAAACTTCAGGTGAGTTTCATACAACCCCTTTTCTTTTACTGTTTTCTTAACATCGGGGTGACTATTATGAAATCTTTATCAAACGTGTGATATGTTTAGTAACAATTGCAATACCGGCTTGCATGTGGGTGTCATGGGATTATGACTATTTTCTGTGTACAACAAAAGTCCTCAAAACCAACTGTATCTGGTTAACCCATGTGGGGCCGAATGTGTGGACAAAGATAGTACTATCGGGCTGACAACCCCATTCATGGATAGATAGCGTCTACCCTTGTGTGAATGCTTGTCACCATTCCTGGTATCGACTTGATGTAGTGAGACATTGAGTTAGAGGCACGGATTTTGACTTCGGTTATTTTCTAGACTGGACTGTCAGAAAGGATCTGGATACGGGTCACATGATTATTCACTTATGTTAATGTGTACCATTGACTTTACTATCATATCATATTGTATCGAGTCTTATTTATGAACTCACCAGTTTTATACTGATATTTTTAAATTTTTAAATCTTTTACAGGTAATCAGTACCAACGGTGAGGAAACACCTGTGCACGCACCATGTAGTTAGGACTTGGGATGTAATAGAAGGAACTTAAGTTGTAAACGGATACTCAGGACATGTAACAAATATTTGTCGTGATTTGTAATTAGTGCTTTTCTTAACTATGTGTGTTATGATACCGGATCAAGTAAGTCACCCCTCACCTTCGAGACTTCGCCGCTATGCTTCCGCTACCTTTAAAAATGACGTCGTCTGGTGACGTGGAGGTGGGGGTGTGACAGGGTGGTATCAGAGCCACAGGTTATAGAATTTAGGCGGACTTAGAAACCTAGATTATAACCATAGGCTCGAATAGTTACACTGAGAGCACCGAACATAGTTAACAAATATAAACACTCAAATAAATGTTGTTGTTATTTATTTATTTTATGTTACTAATACGAACTTGTGTGTCGATACAGCAATGTCAGACTCAGAAAGTGATTCATTTGGCACGGAAACAAGTTCAGGATCAACACAGACAGTGCCGTCATCTCAAATGTCCCACCAGACTTTACCATCAATACCACCTACACCACCTATACCTCAGCATCTGTTAGATGCTGACTCACCAGCTATCGGGAGGGCACAAAGCCCTACACCACCACAGCAAGTACCAGTATTTACAGGGTTTGGAGGAAGGCGGGGACGAGCCCGCATCTCGACAGGTCCTATTCCGAGAGGACCACTAGCACCCCGGGATGTACCTCATTCCATACATGAGGAAGGCGAGTCATCTCAGCAGGCTGAGATGAGAGTTCAGCTGCGACGGGTTACATTGGATCTTCAGTTATCGCGTGTTTCATTGCAGGAAACACGTGACACTCTGTGGGAAACTCGCACGGCCTATGAGAGTTTAGCTGAACATGTTGTTGTCCTGGAGGCAGGTGCCAGGGCATGGAGGGAGGTGATTGAGGGTAGACTCCAGTGGACTTTAGGTGGTATGTGTAGGAGTGGGGTAGAGAGAGTTAGGGGATGGATGGTAGGGTTAGGCAATATGAGGATGGAGCTACGACTGTTGGACGCAGCAATAGTGATGGCAGCGGTGGCCATCATTATCACATGTTTACTGTATTTACTACGGTAAAGGAATCGAATAGGCTGGACTGTACTACTCCGAGGAAGTTTTGACTTGTAAAATAGGCCTCGGACGGTTAGGTTGTAATAGTGGGTACAACTGCATTAGGATATTTTCTTGCATATGTACTAATCCTAATGTACAACTGTGACAGTTATAATAAAAGTTTTCTTTTAACATTGTATGTGCAACATTGTGTCTTTACATTATAGCCGGTGCTAACTTTTCAAGTCATATAAAAAGAAAACTTGTGCGAAAACATAACAATATCGGTGTTACATTGCGGTGAAGTAATGTAATACTAGTACATAACAAGACTCATGTGGAGTCATAACAATATCGGTGGTATATTGCAGTGAAGTAATGTAATACTAGTACGTAACAAAATTTGTGATAGGGTCATATCAATATCGGTGTTACATTATAGTGAAATAATGTAATACTAGTACATAACAAACACGTGTAGAAACATATTAATATCGGTACTACATTATAGTGAAATAATGTAATACTAGTACATATCAGTGTAGTAACATGTCTAAATCGGTGTCATTTTGGTAGACTATAAAATGATACTAGTATACGCTTGGCAAGACAAACAGACGTACTAGTATAACTGCAACTATGAACATGACTTAGTGGTGTACAATATAACTGTGAAAAACTCGAAGTAGTTATACAACATTTGCCTTTATTGCGACTATGGATTCTTGTTCTGACTTTACTTTATCTGTGTGTGATCAGACTATGGCCCCTAGAAGAGGTCGTTCTGCTAAAAATCCTCAAACTCAAGAATCCATTCAGGATCCACCTGTGAATGGACCCAGTCTAAATGAAGCGGACGTTGCTCGTATAGCAGGTGACCAATTATCCGCTGTTCTTACGGGCATGTTGGCCCAATATCAAACAAATCGTGCTTCTGGCTCGGGTAGAGTCCATACGGAGCATAATGCTACAGGCGGACATGTTGAAACCCGCCATACGACTAGTACCAACACCATCAATCCGGATCCTCCACAACGAGGATGCACTTATAAGTACTTCGCTTCTTGCAATCCCCCTACTTTTACGGGGAAGGAAGGAGCGTCAGGACTTTTGAAATGGATTGAGAGCATGGAGACTAAGCTCAAGATCAGCCAGTGTTTGGCTGAACACAAAGTGTCTTATGCAGCTTGTTCACTGACAGACTCAGCATTGACCTGGTGGAATACCCAGGCAAAAACCTTGACCACGGCTGTTGTGGATGCTATGACTTGGGACGAGTTTAAAACTTTGATTCTGTCAGAATATTGTCCCATCACTGAAATCCAAAAGCTCCAAGAGGAATTTTGGAACCATTCTATGATCGGTGCTGATTGTTTGAAATATACCGATCGATTTCACGAATTAACATGTCTGCTGCCAAACATGTTTCCAACTGAGCAGGCTTTGATAGAAAAATATATCAAAGGTCTGGTACCTCAAATCAAGGGAATGGTCACGGCAGCTGAACCACGTACTTTGAAACATGCTATCACCTTAACCACCAGGCTTACCGATGTTGCAGTAAGAAGTGGTACCTTGACAGTGAAAGGTGAGTCAAGCAGCAGTCTGGCAACCACTACCCCCAGCACTGTTAAAGGGGTGAAACGAAAATGGGTTGGGAAAGGCAAACCAGGGGCTCCGGTGGAACCCAGCCGGAATGTGCAAATGGCAAAGGGATACATTGCCACAACTTTGGAGAGAAAAGCCTATGTAGGGCAAGCACCTAAATGTCCTAAGTGCCCATTTCATCATGTGGGACCCTGCCCTGTTTGTAACAATTGTAACAAGGTCGGGCATTTCTCCAAATATTGCAATCTCCCTGTTCGCCGATCAAACCAAGGAACTCAACAACAACAACCACAACAATTCAACCGGTCGTGCTTCAGATGTGGAAGCCCGGATCACTTCATGAAAAACTGCCCTACCAACAACACCAACCAGGGCAATGAAGCAAGAGGAAGAGCCTTCCAGATAGGGGCGGAAGAGGCTCGACGTGATAACAACACCGTTACCGGTACGTTTCTTCTTAACAATCACTATGTATCTGTTCTTTTTGACACCGGAGCGGACAAAAGTTTTGTTTCCTCTGATTTTGCTTCACTACTCGGATTGGCCGTTGATAACCTAACAAACCCTTACGTCATTGAACTTGCTAATGGCAAGTCAATTATGACTAACAATGTGATTCAAGGGTGTTTATTGAATCTAAACGATCATCTTTTTAATATTGATCTTCTTCCTATTGAATTGGGAAGCTTTGATGTTGTTATTGGTATGGACTGGCTTTCAGAAAATCGAGTGGAAGTCATATGTCAAAATAAGATGATTCGTATTTCATTACCAAATGGTGATACACTTATGATACAAGGTGAAAGGGCTGGCAGGAAACTGAGTATCATATCATGTATGCAAGCTCGAAAGTGCTTAAGAAAGGGCTGTCAAGCCTTTTTAGCTTACGTGACTGAAAACAAACCACATCAAAAACGTATTGAAGACATTCCTGTAGTTCGAGAATATCCTGAAGTTTTTCCTGACGATATATCAGGATTACCCCCAGTGAGACAAGTTGAGTTTCGTATTGACTTAGTACCAGGAGCAGCACCTATAGCTAAAGCTCCTTACCGATTGGCTCCATCGGAAATGCAAGAACTATCGAGTCAATTACAGGAACTTTTAGACAAAGGTTTCATTAGACCGAGTTACTCACCTTGGGGCGCACCTATCCTTTTTGTGAAAAAGAAGGACGGTACTCTCAGGATGTGTATCGACTATCGGGAACTCAATAAATTGACAATCAAAAATCGTTATCCACTACCCCGTATAGATGATCTATTCGATCAATTGCAAGGTGCTATCTATTTTTCAAAAATCGATCTCAGATCTGGATATCATCAACTACGAATCCATGATGATGATGTTTCTAAAACAGCTTTTCGAACTCGATATGGGCATTATGAGTTTTTAGTAATGCCCTTCGGGCTGACTAATGCGCCTGCAGTGTTTATGGATCTGATGAATCGTGTGTGTAGACCTTACTTGGATAAATTCGTGATTGTTTTTATTGATGACATTCTCATTTACTCCCGCAGTCAACAAGAACATGTGCAACACTTAAAACTGATCTTGGAACTTTTAGCACATGAGAAACTTTATGCCAAATTTTCCAAATGTGAGTTCTGGTTACGGGAAGTCCAGTTTCTTGGGCATGTAGTAAATGAAAATGGTATACAAGTGGATCCCAGCAAGATTGAAGCGGTAAAGCAATGGGAGACACCAAAACCCCAACAGAGATTCGTCAATTCTTAGGGTTAGCGGGCTATTACAGAAGATTCATCAAGAACTTTTCAAAGATAGCCTTGCCTTTAACTACTCTAACCCAGAAAGATCAAAAGTTCATATGGGACTCTCAACAGGAGGAGGCATTTCAACTGTTGAAGCATAAACTCTGCAATGCACCTATTCTGGCACTACCAGAAGGCACAGAGAATTTCATAGTCTTCTGTGATGCCTCACGTCAAGGACTCGGGTGTGTGCTGATGCAGAACAACAAGGTGATTGCCTATGCTTCTCGGCAGCTAAAAGTGCACGAGAAGAATTACACCACTCATGATCTAGAACTTGGTGCAGTAGTGTTTGCACTCAAGATATGGAGACATTACTTGTACGGGACGAAGTGTACGGTCTATACAGATCACAAAAGTCTTCAACACATTCTAGATCAGAAAATGCTAAATATGCGACAAAGGCGATGGGTGGAACTTCTGAACGACTATGACTGCGAAATCCGTTACCACCCAGGTAAAGCAAATGTTGTAGCCGATGCTTTAAGTCGCAAAGAGAGAGTCAAACCCATACGTGTGAAAGCGCTGGAAATGACGATTCAAACTAGTCTAAACCCTCAAATACGTGAAACTCAACGGCAGGCCTTGCAAGCAACAAATTACACCGTTGAGAAATTACGAGGGTTAGATAAACAACTTGAAACCAAAACGGATGGAATATTATATTTCAAAAACCGAGCATGGATCCCAGTACTTGGTAATATCAGACCAATTATCTTGGACGAAGCTCACAAATCCAAATATTCTATTCATCCAGGTACTAACAAGATGTATAAAGATCTCAAAGACTTCTACTGGTGGCCTGGTATGAAGAAACAAATAGCAGAATATGTGAATAAATGCTTAACGTGCCTTAAGGTTAAGGCAGAACATCAAAGACCATCTGGGCTATTGCAACAACCAGAAATCCCTATGTGGAAATGGGAACAAATTTCCATGGATTTCATCACTAAATTACCCAGAACGGCGCATAACCATGATGCTATTTGGGTCATCGTAGATCGCCTTACCAAATCAGCACATTTCTTACCAATTCGGGAAGACTATTCCATGGACCGTTTAGCTAAACTCTACATCAACGAAATCGTAATGCGACATGGAGTGCCAATCTCTATTATTTCTGATAGAGATAGTCGATTTATGTCACGTTTTTGGCAAACTCTTCAACATGCCTTGGGTACACAGATCAACATGAGCACAACTTATCATCCACAAACGGATGGGCAGACTGAACGTACAAATCAAACATTAGAAGACATGCTTCGAAGCTGTGTAATTGATTTTGGAGGTAGCTGGGATACTCATCTGCCATTGGTTGAATTTTCTTATAATAACAGCTATCATACTAGTATCCAATGTGCTCCATTTGAAGCTTTGTACGGGCGCAAATGTCGATCTCCTGTGTGTTGGTCAGAAGTAGGCGAAAGTCAGATTGTTGGCCCGGAACTGATCCAGGAAACGACTGATAAGATCGCGCTCATTTAGGAACGAATTAAAGCAGCATGCGATCGACAGAAGAGTTATGCTGATAATCGACGTAGACCACTCGAATTCCAGATTGGTGATAAAGTGATGCTAAAAGTCTCTCCCTGGAAAGGTATTTTCAGATTCGGAAAACGAGGAAAACTCTCACCAAGATTTGTAGGACCATTTACAATTCTTGAAAGGATTGGAATGGTAGCATACAGATTAGAGTTACCCTCAGAACTTAGTAACATACATGATGTGTTTCATGTCTCGAACCTGAAAAAGTGCTTATTGGACGAGTCACTAGTCATACCTCTTGATGAGATACACATTGCCGAAAACCTACAATTCACGGAAGAACCAGTCGAAGTAATGGATCGAGATGAAAAGACCCTCAAACGAAGTCGAATACCAATTGTGAAAGTCAAATGGAATTCTAAACGAGGGCCAGAGTACACTTGGGAACGTGAAGACCGCATGAAACAGAAGTATCCTCATTTGTTTACATAGGCGATCAAACTGTAGGAGTTAAAGCAAATTTCGGGACGAAATTTCTGTAACAGGAGGAGACTGTGACAATTGCAGGTAAACATTACGTCATCAATAACACGAGCACGTTTGGTCGTTCTAGGAATCTGTGTTAAATTGATGATTTTAATCATTACAGGTTTAAAGTGTGCGAGAAATTGGGAACATGGGAGAAAACCGTGCGTGAAACCGAGTTACGGATTGTCCGGAATCGCGAAACGAAGAAAAATCTTGAAATTGGATCCCTCGCGGTACGCGACGACTCCTTGGAGTCTTGTCGCGGTACGCGACAAGTCAAGATATCAAATTTTATCCGGAATCCCTCGCGGTACGCGACGACATGTGGGCCACTCGTCGCGGTACGCGACGAGTAGGTCGGTCTGTTGAACCAGCTTGTTATATCGCAGAAGCATGCAGAAAATTCTATTTTCTTTCCTCTCGACTTTAAACCCTCTGTAACTCAAGATCTTGACCAATCTCCCACCAAAACTCATATTTGACACCACCAGAACGTCCAGCTCGAACCGGTGAACGTGTATACACGTCCTGATCGTGATTTTGTCCGTAGAATCGTCTGATTTGGGTAACTATCCTTTTTAATCTTCTGACTTGATCTTCATTGATTAGATCGTGTTTTTGAATGTAATGATATAGTTAGGGTTGTTGATTATTGCTTAGATGATAGCTAGGAATGATTTTTGACGAATAACTTGTCTTGTTAACGGGTAAATGCCTGTTTTGATCCGTTATAATGCCCGGTTTTCACCAAACCATAACAATACTTCTAATGGTTTAAACCATTGGATTATGACAATGTAGGTGATTATTTTGGTTAATCTTTGAAATGCAAGGTTAATCCCAAGTGTTTCAAACTAATCACAATTATTACCCTACCAATTGGAATAACTGTCTGGTTTTATGATAACAGTCGGATTAATATGTTAAACATGATTGTTTAACCTATTCCAATGTCATATTGTTATGTTTTGTGATACATGGATAATTAGTGACAAGAATTAATCATTCCTAAGCCGAGATTTCATCTAGGGACTGTTTAAGTAATATAATCAACAGCATTACCTAACTAATTAGTCGGAGATTATCCCGGCTAATCCAATGAGTCATCAACTTAACACAAGGTACCTAAACGGGTATAGGTACCTACATTATAGTACATTGTATGATATTAGACTAAATAATTAATTAAACATCTAATGTTAGTTCGATGACTTTTCATTACAATGTCGGTGACATTGAACGTTCAAACAGATCTAATCAGCAAGTTAAAACACAAATAATTAATTATAAATAAACTAATGCAGATTAGCATTTTTAGCCACCGTTCGTGTGATTTTATCTTTTCATAAACTTCAGGTGAGTTTCATACAACCCCTTTTCTTTTACTGTTTTCTTAACATCGGGGTGACTATTATGAAATCTTTATCAAACGTGTGATATGTTTAGTAACAATTGCAATACCGGCTTGCATGTGGGTGTCATGGGATTATGACTATTTTCTGTGTACAACAAAAGTCCTCAAAACCAACTGTATCTGGTTAACCCATGTGGGGCCGAATGTGTGGACAAAGATAGTACTATCGGGCTGACAACCCCATTCATGGATAGATAGCGTCTACCCTTGTGTGAATGCTTGTCACCATTCCTGGTATCGACTTGATGTAGTGAGACATTGAGTTAGAGGCACGGATTTTGACTTCGGTTATTTTCTAGACTGGACTGTCAGAAAGGATCTGGATACGGGTCACATGATTATTCACTTATGTTAATGTGTACCATTGACTTTACTATCATATCATATTGTATCGAGTCTTATTTATGAACTCACCAGTTTTATACTGATATTTTTAAATTTTTAAATCTTTTACAGGTAATCAGTACCAACGGTGAGGAAACACCTGTGCACGCACCATGTAGTTAGGACTTGGGATGTAATAGAAGGAACTTAAGTTGTAAACGGATACTCAGGACATGTAACAAATATTTGTCGTGATTTGTAATTAGTGCTTTTCTTAACTATGTGTGTTATGATACCGGATCAAGTAAGTCACCCCTCACCTTCGAGACTTCGCCGCTATGCTTCCGCTACCTTTAAAAATGACGTCGTCTGGTGACGCGGAGGTGGGGGTGTGACATTAGACCACACGGAGTCGAAGCCGGGAAGGTCACGGGGAGGCAATTGCCGGATCGGGACAAAACGGGAACACCGCCCCCCGGAAATGGGGTGGGGCAAATCGGGGAACACTCACCGATTGAAGCCGAAGTGGGAGAGGATGGGTGTCGACCGTTGGGAAGTATATTTCGACCGTTGGGGTTTAAAAAAAATCTAATTTTTTTCTATTTAAACATCTCCAAAACAATCACAACTCACACTCTTTATCATTTTATTCTTTCATTCTAGACTCAAATTTTATAAAGTTTAAAACAATGAATCCGTTTACGTTTGAGCTTCCCCCATTTGAAAGTAAATCGTCAAGTTCAGAAGAAGACGAGATCAATATCAAACAACGAAACTTTCAGTTTTTGTCAAACATCGTGGCCACGAGTTTAAACGAGTCTGCATCCACCGCATCCTCTTCGAGAAGGTATACACAAATTTTTTAGTATAGTTGTTTTTTATATTTTTTTATTATGTTTTTTACAATATCTATGTTACAATATTTTTAAAAGGTATATATATCGGGATGATCGTGCCAAATCACACCAATTTATTTTAACAGTCAACAGACGTTAAAAAACAAACACTTTTCTTTTTGCAGATTGCAGGCATTTGGTTCATCTCTTCTTTTGCAGATGCTTGCAGATGTGCTCCACAGACTGCAAACATTTTACCTCTTAAAAAACAAATAACACCTTAGTATGTTTGTATGTATGACTTTTGTCATGTGATAACTTAACCTTCAAACCTATTTCTGTTTATTCATTTTAAATCCTAAAAAATATATGATCTCCGTTAAAGCTAATTTTTTTTTATTTTAAACTAATTTTATCGTTAACTTTAATACAAATACATTCAACACACATTGTTTTTTATTATTTAAAATGAATGAAATAAATTAGTTTAATGGTTATTGGTTAAGTCTCTAATGATCGGTTATTTTTTATAAATCACCAACGTAATTTTAGAAACCACAATTTTTTGTTGTCAAATAATATGTGTAGTGGCATATTACTTTACCCAAGTCAATACATGAATCTGACAATAAAAAAAGGAGAAATCATAACACTTTATTGCGAAAATACATGGCAAAGATTCAAGAAAGCAGCATAGGAATTCAGGGAACCAGCACATCGATTATGAATAGAGCAAAAGGTTTTTAGCGCAAAACTTGATGCGATTTATCTATAGCTTAAGACAATTAGACTAGAGATAATAATTTAAAAAAAAAAAAGTCAACTTCTCTTTTGTTTCCTACGGTTTGATAGTTTTAACCATTTTGCTCCAAACTTTTCAAAATAACCATTATACTACTTGACTTTGTCAATGTGTCTTCATTATACTCCCTGACTTTGTCAATCTGTCTCCATTATACTTCATTTTTCTCGAAAAGTTTCGGGCAAAAGAGTTAAACCTATTAAACCATAGGGAGCAGAATAATTATTATATTGTCAAATCATAAAGAGTATAATAAACATTTTGAAAAGTTTGAAGTAAAACAATTATAACTGTCAAATCATATGAAACAATAGAGAAGTTTACTCTATAAAAAATGAAATAAATTGACCTATTACACTCAAACAAAATGTAATTGAAAGGATAATATGTTTAATGTCAGTTATTTGCATATAGTTAATGAATCCACTATCCAGATGTTTTCATTAGGAGCTCTTTATTCACACATATACCTTTTTAATTTAACACCTCACTGATAAATATATGTTTCATATAGGCCTATACATGGCATATAATCATTCTAACACACATTAATACTGACAATCTTTTATGCTGAGATATTTGACAATTAATGATTGATCATCTTATATGTCTAACGTCTCATATAGACCTATAGGAGGCATAAAAAGGTTGTAAAATTTGACCATTAGGTGTGTGTACAACAAAACCCTTTCATTATCTCTTTAATGTCATGCTTCTTCATTCCTCTCTTCTCGTTTCCTTCATGCCTCACAAGCAAACTATTGCTTGTTCTCTTTAATTTTGGCCAACGACCAAGAAACAAGGAGTTTGAAGCATTCAAGGAAGTTTTCTTCCATGTTTATAATCATGTTCTTATCCAATACTTGTTTATAAATTCTTGCAATTGTTACAATATCACTTTCTTTAGAAGCTTTAACTGATGCTTTTGATTCGTATACAATGGTAATCTATGATCAAGCATCTCAATTGTAGCAAACTAAGGAGCTGATTCGAAACAAGAAAATAATATGGTGTAAATATGTCAAACCCGACCGACAGCAGAATACAATAGCGCGAGAGTTTAATTGTTCATTAGCTCTGTAAGATCGGGTTGCTTAATCTTAACAACACTAAGCAAGTATTTCTTACTTAACTCTAACAAATACGGAATGTTCTGTTGGAGTAATCTCACAATCACACTCAAAATGACAAAGTAATAATCTTTGAACGATAGTAAGAACACGAGAATAATTTCAAGCTCAAGGATATATTTCTCTCAAAGTAGAAGTGTACAAGCACACTTTAAGCATACATACAATGGGAGGTTATATAGCCGAGGCTACAACCGTATACACTTAGGAATACAAGTTGGGTATACTAGACAATACATAAAGTAAAGCTTATTCTAGTATGTTGAGTGTCTTAACAGGCTAAGACACTCAGTCATCATCATTACATTAATAGACATTGACTTTACAAAGTACTAATAAATACAAAAGACATTTAATGTTGTTGATCTTCAAGGCTTCAGATGATCTTTTGCATTTAATGCAGCATGGGAGAAGTAAGGCATTTGTCTGACTCATTACATGTTGTCTTTGTCTTTACTCAGACCAGCATGTCTTGTGTCAGTCCCTTTTTTACTTTGAAAGTATTCAGCTACAGTCTTTGATTAAGGAATATTTTCGGAAGTCTTTGTTTGCAGAGGAATGTCTTCGGAAGCTTTTGTTCTTCAGAAGCACCAAGTCTTCTGAAGCTTTGAATCTACTAAGTGTTGATCCTTCCGAAGCAGTTGTCTTGTACACCTTTCGGTAGGAGTAAGTTATCCTTCGGAAGCAATGTTGCTTCCGAAGAGTAACTTCTTCCTTCCGAAGAGTGTTAGTCTTTGTAGCACTTATACTTAGACAAAATAGGAAGTTTGGTGAGCATCAGCCTTTATTAGTCTTTACAGTCTCCCCCTAGGCTGATGCTACCAAAACTTCTTTATGGTACTCTTTTAACAACATTTTCTCCCCTTAGGACCTGAGCCTTCCCTTTACCCATCTGAGTGCTTGCCTCCCTTCTTGTCCATTGTCTGGATTTTCAAGAGGGAGGTTTTCCAGATCAAAGACAAAGGGTGCAGCCAATACAAACAGTTGTACCAAATTCAAAACCTTTATTCCCCCATTAAGCAGAGAGAGTGAACTCTTTGTGGAGTCTACTGTATCTCCACTTAACAACAGGAACATAGGTGTGAATATGATGTAGATCATATAAATCTTTTGAATGATCTTTGGGTATTGAAGCTCCTGGCTTGCCCTTTGGTCCTTGGGGAGGTGAATCTGGCTAAGAGTCAGATGAGATGGCAGATGTTCTCTTTTCCTTCTTGCTATGCTCTTCCTTCTTCTGAATCTTGGTTTGTCTTGAGCAGTAGCCTGACTCCTCTGAGTTCTGACCTGTTGTTCTTCCACATTGGATCCTATTGTTGCACCTGTTGTTGCAGTGGGCTGTGAACCAGCATCCTCTGCTCTTGATGGTTCTGTTCTCCTCTCATCAGCATGTGTTTGTCTCTCAGGATCAGGGTTTGGTGATGATTGTTTCCTTGTAGTCTTCTTACCCTTTTTGATCTTGATCACTGAAGAGATTGGCATGTTATCCATAGATGGACTTGACGGAGGAGATATTGGTTCTTCTTTAGGGTTTGGAGGGAACATGTTGGGGAATATTGCTTTTGTTACCTCCCCACACATGACTTCTTCTCCCTCTCTGATTCCTGCACCATAGAGGGGAATCTCTATTCTTACTCCTCCCCCTAAACCCAAGCCTCTCATTAGGCTTGCCTTTTGATTCCTTATCTGCTCTGTGACAATCCGACTTTTCACACTAACCTTGTTAATGGGAGTTGGTGCTATCACAGGCCCAACAAGGCTAATCAAGGCCCAATAAGACCAATGAAGGTCCAACAGGCCCAACAAGGCCAATCAAGGCCCAATAATACCAATGAAGGCCCAACAAAATCAAGGAAGGCCCGGTAAGACTCAATGGAGCCTATGAAGGCCCAACAAAGTCTAGTAGGCCCAATAAGACTAATTTAGGCTCAGGGAAAACAAGGAAGGCCCAATTAGATCAAACAAGGTTAAAGTAGGCCCATTAAGGCCCAATGTAAACAAAGTAGGCCCAGGGAAGGCCAAGGTAGGCCCAGGAAGGCCCAGTGAGGCCCAATTATATTTGAGAAGTCTAATTAGCTTAATTTAACACCACAATGTTCTAATTTGGCCTATGTAGTGGTAATTAGGGATTTTTAAAGTAGCTTTGTAAATCGAAAACAATATGTGATTGATCCGGATTAGTATATAGAAGTAAGAATTAAGCAAAACAAATCTAGAACGCTTGGAATTGTAAGAATTTAACTAGTGATTTGTCAAAACACACAATTTTGACTCCTAAAAGTCAAAATTCGTTCATGTACACAAGTGGGAGTTATGGATTTCAAAGGAATATGAGGTAATGGTCGAATTAATGCTTCATAAAACGTCTAATGATGATAATAAGCGGTTATCATCAGTTATTACAATCATAAAGGTTGAATTAAACCTAAATGGCGATTTAATTTATTAGAACCGTTACTAGCATATTCAATCCCTATAAATTCGACAAAAATTCACTCAATTGAGTTTCCAGAACTGTTAATCGGTACCTTTAGAGTGTTTCTCACACAACAATTCGATCTAAGGAGCTTGGAATTGAAGAAACCGATTGAGACTCGACCGAAATTCAACTCAAAGTCGAAGTATATCAATTCGATATCAAACCAGGTATGTAATCACTACAACATCTTCTAATATAGCCGATTAAGGTTAAACATAAGCCAATTTTGATTTATAACAACGAATGTTTGGAATTCGAGTTCTAGGGTTTAGCTTATAAACTGTTTTGGGGATTTTGTATTAAATGGATTTGATATTCAAATTAAACTATATGGTTAGTTTCAGAAAAGGCCGACTAAGGTTATTCTTATAACAATTTCGATTGTTGATAGCAAATTGATGGAGCTCTAGTAACTAGGGTTCTTACTAAAACGGTTTTGGGGGTTTTGATTGTTAAGAGGTTAATAATCGAATTGAATTACATAGAAAGTTTCAGAATGAGCCGATTGAACTAAAGCCTAGGTTAATTTGATGTTACAATCGTGAACCAGAAGGTTTTGGATTGAATGAGAATTCGGTTGAAAACCGAACTTATTTGGGATCAATTAGAACATATTGATTATATTTTGATCGAATTAGAACCACCATTAGGTACGCATAAATGGTTAGAATGAAAATCTTGTGTGGATGAGTGCAATCGGATTCGAAATGGTGGTCAATCGAGGGAAATTTGCTTCGGCTATAATATGGGATATGAATTAGGCTGGATGAAGGTTTAAAAGAATTGTTTTTCAGAGAGTTAACGCGATACCCTAGCGGGCGTAATGGTTAGAGGCTTGTGTGTTGGAGTTGTGGGTCGCGGGTTCGAGTCCCGGCCCAACCATATTTTTGGGTTTTAATGTTTAGTTTGTATTTTGAGCATAACTTGTTCGTTTTAAGTCCGTTTTCATCCGTTCAAGTTGCGTTGGAACCGTAACGAGAATACGAACGTGTTGAAATGATAAAATTCATATTTTAATCCGAACACGAAATCGCGTATAATTACGATTAATTGAATAAAATCAAATATGATTTTATTTAATCGATTTCAGTGGCACGCGTACTTTCGTATGCACAACTTTAGCAAATTCAACATACGTGTGTTGACACGTATGTGATTTTAAGCACAAAACGATTATTCGAATAACAATAGGTTATTGTTTAAATCACAGATTCTTCGTAGAGGATTTCTACGCAAGTTCACACGTACTTGATCTTTCTACTATTATCAAAGGTGCGTACACGGCCCCTTTCTTATTTTAACTGTTTTGGGGGAGAAAACATGTGCAACAAACTATTTTAGATACATATCACTTGCATGAGTTAGCTGTTTACATTATGTGACAACATTATCAACTTGAAAGTCCTTACACACCTCGAACCGTTTAGTTTGCTGTAATGCAAAGCGTGGTAGTTGGAAATAGATCTATTAGGTTTGACAAACCTCACCTGGTAGATGGGATCTACGCAGGTGTTTGACTGACCAAACACATTTTTACTATTGTTGCGATAGACAATAGTGGCAAGGCGAAAACATGCTATAGCATGGCAACTAGTCAGCTTCGGTGTCGAACACGTATGTAAATAGTTTATATGACTAGCTATCATGACTGTGCATTTGTGATTATGTTATCTACAAACTTGTTATTCAAACTGATGTTTTGAACACTATGATTATTTAAAACCTGTGTTATGCACCAACCTTTGTGTTGACTTGAATTGCATGTTTTCTCAGGACGCTAAGGCGCGCGTAACAGCTGGCATGGACTAGGAAGATAGAGTCTCATGCATTATAAGCACTTTGAACATTTAAATTTGAATATTTCAGTATTTTGATTTGTAATGTTTTACTTATCAACAGTTTATTGGTTTTGATTTGAAACGCTTCCGCAACTTTTGTAAACTCTGAATGTTATGTTTTAAAAGACCAAAGTATGTTTTGAAATTCATATAGAGGTCTTCGCTATGTCTAATGATCTGAGATCCTGGTTTGTCACGTTCTCAAACGGTATGATTCCGTTAGTTGAAATTGGGGGTGTGACAGATTGGTATCAGAGCCATTGGTTATAGCGAACTAGGTTTGCATTTGTAGGCCTAGACTATGACTGCTAGACATTAGACACATCTGTTAATACGTATTGCTTAGAAATTACATATGACACTATGTAATTGACATGTTTACGTATTCCATGGCACTGTACTTACATATGGTATTATGTAACAGGCATGGCTTCATCATCAGTCCCATATATCATTATTGATGATTCCGAGGGCGAGGAGCCGATAGTTCCGGTACCACCATCATCACCACCACCACCTATTCCATCACCTCCACCGTATGAAATGGAGGACTCCGATCCAGAGGAGGATCCGGACGAGGATCCAGACGAGGATCCAGACGAGGATCCAGAGGAGGACCCGGATGAGGATCCGGAGGAGGAGGAGGAGGGCACTCAGCAGATTCCTGCTAAGGGACCTTCTACACATTCACCACCAGCACTAGATGCTCCTGAGCCTAAGAGGCGAAGGACGGACGCGGAGGAGATCGCCAAGTTGCGCGAGGACTTGGATGAGACAGAAGACAAGCTTATACAGAGATCTCAGGAGTTATGGGATGCCATTGAGAGGCAAGATGAACTTGCCCATCTAGTTCATGACATGCGGGATGAGATGGTGAACATGATTGGTCGTCTCGACGCTGCAGAGAACCGAGCTTTGTTCTTGGAGGGTAGAGTAGAAGCTTTGGAGGATTTGGTGGCCTCTGAGAATGAGGAGGAGGATGAGGAGGAAGAAGGGGAGGAACCAGCACCAGTTGCTGAGTCCGATCCTGAATCCACCGTTGAGGACGATTGATTGTTTTTATTTTATTTCTGTTTTGTTTAAACTTATTAGGAACGGGTTGTGTTCCTACATTAGTAGTTGGAAATTTTGTATTTCATTTCAAAAGTATTGTACTCAAAGAAAGTTTCTATTTATGGAAGAATTATTGTTTGTTTCCAACAACTGTGTTGATTATATTACATGTTGTGTTTGTTGTTTTACTTACACATGTCACATTAGATTTTGACTTCGTGCTAACACTTCTTGTAAATAGGAACTAATGGCTGAGGGAAATGTTCATATGACTGTTGCTGAGCTCAATGAGCTAATCAACAACAGAGTTGCAGAGGCAATCGCACAGTATGCTCAGACTCACAACACAGGGCCACAGGGTCCAGCTGGGGGATTGATTAACCCACAAGTCTGCACGTTCAAGATGTTTTTGGACTGCAAACCTCACAATTTCAAAGGGTCGGAGGGGGCCATAGGACTTCTCCGATGGATTGAAAAGGCAGAGTCTGTGTTCGAAATGTGCAACTGCCCTGATGACAGCAAGGTGAAATTTGCTACTGGAACGTTGGAGGGTCCAGCACTGACTTGGTGGAACTCCAATGTTCAGACCCTGGGATTGGGAGAAGCAAATGCATTGACCTGGAACAACTTCAAAACTTTACTACAAGAGGAGTATTGTCCTCGTAGTGAAATGCAGAAGTTGGAGGAGGAGTATTGGCACCTCAAGATGGAGGGGTCAAATATTGAGGAATACACGACCAGATCGCATGAACTGGCCAGACTGCTACCACACATGGCTACTCCAGCCAGTAAGTGGATTGAAAGGTACATTGGAGGACTAGTGCCTCAGATTCAGGGGATGGTTACTTCAGCAAATCCCACCACCATCCAACAAGCTGTTCGTCTAGCGCATCAGCTTACTGATCAGGCAGTGTTACAGGGAACTCTGCCTAAGCGAACATCTGCTACCAAGGTAGGAGATCACAAGAGGAAGTGGGAAAGTAACAACTTCAAGGGTAACAACCAACAGCAGAACAGGAAGCAGGACTCAAACAAGTCCTATCATAATTCCAACAGTGGTCAACAATCATCATCATCGGGGGGCTATATTGGTAAGCACCCCAAGTGCAACAGGTGTGGTTACCATCATGCGGGTAACCAGTGTGACAAAGCAAAGTGCCAGAGGTGTGGCAAGGTTGGGCATGCGGCTAAGGATTGTCGCGGAGAGCTGCAGAACAACAATAACAACCATAATAACAATCAGAACAACGCACAGAAGGGTTGTTTCGAGTGCGGCAAGATGGGGCATTTCAAGAAAGATTGCCCACAACTTAAGAAAGGCGGGGACAACAATGGTAATGGTAATGGAAATGGCAACGGTAATGGAAATGGCACCAACAATAACAACAACAATACCAATAACAACAACAACAACGGTGCTAGAGGCAGGACGTTTGTGATAGGAGGACGTCAAGCGCGGGAGGATCCCAACATTGTCACGGGTACGTTCCTCTTAAATAATCACTATGCCTCTATGTTATTTGACACTGGTGCCGATCGGAGCTTTGTATCTAGTTCACTTGCTAAGTTGCTAAATGTTAGTCCCACTGCCTTAGATAGTCCCTATACTGTGGAATTAGCTGATGGTAAGTTGATTGTAGTAGAAAACATTTATAAGGGATGTATCCTTGATTTGATGGGTCAGATATTAGAGATTGATTTGATGCCTATTGCCTTAGGCAGTTTTGATGTAGTTATTGGCATGGACTGGTTGTCCAAAAACCAGGCTGAAATTGTATGCCATGAAAAGATTGTTCGCATACCTCTTCCGCAGGGAGAGACATTATATGTACAAGGCGAGAAGAGCAGTACGCCACTGCGTCTCATATCTTGTATGAAAGCACACAAATGTCTGCGGAAAGGTCATACGGCAGTTATAGCACTTATAACTGAAAAGCCGGTAACTGAGAAGAAGATTGAAGATATACCAATAGTTTGTGAATTTCCAGAGGTGTTTCCAGAAGACTTACCGGGATTACCTCCTATCAGACAGGTGGAATTCCGAATCGACCTTACACCAGATGCAGCACCGATAGCTAGGGCGCCTTATCGACTTGCACCGTCAGAGATGCAAGAGTTATCCACACAATTGCAAGAGTTGTTGGATAAGGGTTTCATACGACCTAGTTTTTCACCATGGGGAGCTCCAGTATTGTTTGTCAAGAAGAAGGACGGGACTTTCCGTATGTGTATCGATTACCGGGAATTGAATAAGGTTACTATCAAGAACCGGTATCCGTTACCCAGGATTGACGATCTGTTCGATCAGTTGCAAGGTTCGAGTTATTACTCGAAGATTGATCTCAGGTCGGGTTATCATCAACTAAGAGTCCAGGAGGAGGATATCCCGAAGACAGCATTCAGGACGCGCTATGGCCATTATGAGTTCTTGGTCATGCCATTTGGGTTGACAAACGCTCCAGCTGTATTCATGGATCTCATGAATCGTGTTTGTAAACCTTATCTTGATAAGTTTGTCATTGTTTTCATCGATGACATTCTCATCTATTCAAAGTCTGAGGAGGAACACGCTGAACATCTTCGATTACTGTTAGAGCTATTGAAGCAAGAACAACTGTACGCTAAGTTCTCGAAATGTGATTTCTGGATGCGAGAAGTACAGTTCTTGGGTCATATAGTTAATGAAAAGGGTATACATGTTGATCCAGCAAAGATTGAAGCGATTAAGAATTGGGAAGCGCCAAAGACCCCTACCGAGGTACGACAATTCCTTGGTTTGGCGGGTTATTATCGACGATTCATTGAAGGTTTCTCAAAGATCGCTCAACCACTTACAGCTCTGACGCACAAGGGAACAAAGTATAACTGGACGGATAAACAGGAAGCTGCATTCCAGTTATTGAAACAGAAGCTCTGCAGTGCACCGATTCTGTCCTTACCGGAAGGAACGGAAGACTTTGCGGTGTATTGTGACGCATCTGGACAGGGTTTGGGATGTGTGTTGATGCAACGGGATAAAGTCATCGCTTATGCTTCTAGACAACTAAGAACACACGAAAAGAATTACACTACTCATGACTTGGAGTTAGGAGCAGTGGTTTTTGCTTTAAAGATTTGGAGGCATTACTTGTATGGAACTAAGTGTACTATTTATACTGATCATAAGAGTTTGCAACATATCTTTGATCAGAAGGAGCTTAACATGAGGCAACGACGATGGGTTGAGTTGTTGAACGATTATGAGTGTGCGATTAAGTATCACCCGGGAAAGGCTAATGTAGTAGCCGATGCTTTAAGCAGAAAGGATACTTCAACAAGACGGGTTCGTGCACTTATGATGACAATACACACTGACTTACCTGATAAGGTACGCAGTGCTCAGATCGAGGCCTTGAAAAAGGAAAACTTGGTACAGGAATCTTTACGGGGAATGGAAGAACAGTTGGATACGAATGCTGATGGAATTCGTTATTTCATTAACCGAATGTGGATACCTTTGTATGGAGGTTTAAGGGAACTCGTGATGGACGAAGCACACAAGTCCAGATATTCAGTCCATCCGGGATCAGACAAGATGTACCATGACTTGAAGGCACTGTATTGGTGGCCTCATATGAAAGCTGATATTGCTAAGTACGTTAGCAAATGTTTGACTTGTTCGAAAGTCAAAGTTGAATATCAGAAACCATCTGGTTTACTGCAACAACCAGAGATACCGATGTGGAAGTGGGAACAGATTTCGATGGATTTCATTACTAAGTTACCCCGTACACCGAGTGGTTGTGATACGATATGGGTAATTGTCGATCGATTAACGAAATCTGCACACTTCTTAGCAATCAAAGAAACTGACAAGATGGAGAAATTGACTCGCATTTACATTAAGGAAGTAGTAGCACGGCATGGTGTGCCAATTTCTATCATATCAGATCGGGATGCCCGGTTTACTTCCAACTTTTGGAAATCTCTTCATAAGTCATTGGGGACTCGCTTGGATATGAGTACCGCTTATCACCCACAGACCGACGGTCAAAGTGAACGAACGATTCAAACGCTCGAGGATATGTTACGAGCTTGTGTAATTGATTTTGGTGATAGTTGGGAGAATCATTTACCGTTGGTGGAATTCTCTTACAATAATAGTTATCATACAAGCATTCAAGCAGCACCGTTTGAAGCTTTGTATGGTCGCAAATGTCGTTCACCAGTTTGCTGGGCTGAAATTGGTGACAGTCAGTTAACAGGTCCTGAACTGGTGCACGAAACGACAGAGAAGATAGTTCAAATCCGGAACCGTATGGCAGCGGCTCGGGATCGACAGAAGAGTTATGCAGACAAACGTCGTAAGCCGTTGGAATTCCAAGTAGGAGACCGAGTTCTTCTAAAGGTATCACCTTGGAAAGGTGTGATACGATTCGGCAAGCGCGGGAAGCTTAGTCCACGTTACGTAGGACCTTTTGAGATTTTGAAAAGGATTGGTCCGGTTGCGTACCAACTCAAACTACCGGATGAACTCAGTGGAGTTCATGATGTTTTTCATGTGTCAAACTTAAAGAAATGTCTTTCTGACGAGACATTGATTGTACCGTTGGAAGAAATACAAGTAGATGAACAGCTGCGATTCATTGAAGAACCGGCGGAAATCATGGATCGAGAGGTCAAACAACTGAAGCAAAGCAAGATTCCGATAGTCAAAGTCCGATGGAATTCAAGACGGGGTCCTGAATTCACATGGGAACGGGAAGATCAAATGATGAAGAAATATCCTCATTTATTCAAGATAGCTACTGCTAACACTGAGAGCGCACGTTAAATTTCGGGACGAAATTTCCTTCAACAAGGGGATGATGTGATGCTTTCACACATCAACACTGCAAATTTCAAACTGTAAGCACAAACGTTTTATTTATTCAATTGATTTTGTTACAGATATTTGTGCTACATTACATTTTATATGTTTTATGTGCTACATTTCATATGTTACATGTTATGGTAGTACATACACGATTGGTTACATACATTTTGCTATGTGCGGGGTTGCATAGTACATTGGTTACATACATTTTGCTATGTGCGGGGTTGCATAGTACATTGGTTACATACACTTTGCTATGTGCGGGGTTGCATAGTACAAACAGTTTCAGACACTCACTATGTGTGAGGTTACACAACACAGTATGATCAAACACAAACAGTCACAGTTAGGTGAACTAACTAGTGTACACACAAAACAGTTACATTGAAAGATCACAATTAAGTTGTGATGTTGCAAGCATTAGACTTTGTGTGTGAGTACACACAAGCACACAGAATGATCAAATCACACTAACACGTACGATTTAAACTCGTAAGTAGTTTCCTAACTACTCTTAACACTTGCTAATTTTCGGGACGAAAATTCCTTCAACAAGGGATGATGTGACAATCCGACTTTTCACACTAACCTTGTTAATGGGAGTTGGTGCTATCACAGGCCCAACAAGGCTAATCAAGGCCCAATAAGACCAATGAAGGTCCAACAGGCCCAACAAGGCCAATCAAGGCCCAATAATACCAATGAAGGCCCAACAAAATCAAGGAAGGCCCGGTAAGACTCAATGGAGCCTATGAAGGCCCAACAAAGTCTAGTAGGCCCAATAAGACTAATTTAGGCTCAGGGAAAACAAGGAAGGCCCAATTAGACCAAACAAGGTTAAAGTAGGCCCATTAAGGCCCAATGTAAACAAAGTAGGCCCAGGGAAGGCCAAGGTAGGCCCAGGAAGGCCCAGTGAGGCCCAATTATATTTGAGAAGTCTAATTAGCTTAATTTAACACCACAATGTTCTAATTTGGCCTATGTAGTGGTAATTAGGGATTTTTAAAGTAGCTTTGTAAATCGAAAACAATATGTGATTGATCCGGATTAGTATATAGAAGTAAGAATTAAGCAAAACAAATCTAGAACGCTTGGAATTGTAAGAATTTAACTAGTGATTTGTCAAAACACACAATTTTGACTCCTAAAAGTCAAAATTCGTTCATGTACACAAGTGGGAGTTATGGATTTCAAAGGAATATGAGGTAATGGTCGAATTAATGCTTCATAAAACGTCTAATGATGATAATAAGCGGTTATCATCAGTTATTACAATCATAAAGGTTGAATTAAACCTAAATGGCGATTTAATTTATTAGAACCGTTACTAGCATATTCAATCCCTATAAATTCGACAAAAATTCACTCAATTGAGTTTCCAGAACTGTTAATCGGTACCTTTAGAGTGTTTCTCACACAACAATTCGATCTAAGGAGCTTGGAATTGAAGAAACCGATTGAGACTCGACCGAAATTCAACTCAAAGTCGAAGTATATCAATTCGATATCAAACCAGGTATGTAATCACTACAACATCTTCTAATATAGCCGATTAAGGTTAAACATAAGCCAATTTTGATTTATAACAACGAATGTTTGGAATTCGAGTTCTAGGGTTTAGCTTATAAACTGTTTTGGGGATTTTGTATTAAATGGATTTGATATTCAAATTAAACTATATGGTTAGTTTCAGAAAAGGCCGACTAAGGTTATTCTTATAACAATTTCGATTGTTGATAGCAAATTGATGGAGCTCTAGTAACTAGGGTTCTTACTAAAACGGTTTTGGGGGTTTTGATTGTTAAGAGGTTAATAATCGAATTGAATTACATAGAAAGTTTCAGAATGAGCCGATTGAACTAAAGCCTAGGTTAATTTGATGTTACAATCGTGAACCAGAAGGTTTTGGATTGAATGAGAATTCGGTTGAAAAACGAACTTATTTGGGATCAATTAGAACATATTGATTATATTTTGATCGAATTAGAACCACCATTAGGTACGCATAAATGGTTAGAATGAAAATCTTGTGTGGATGAGTGCAATCGGATTCGAAATGGTGGTCAATCGAGGGAAATTTGCTTCGGCTATAATATGGGATATGAATTAGGCTGGATGAAGGTTTAAAAGAATTGTTTTTCAGAGAGTTAACGCGATACCCTAGCGGGCGTAATGGTTAGAGGCTTGTGTGTTGGAGTTGTGGGTCGCGGGTTCGAGTCCCGGCCCAACCATATTTTTGGGTTTTAATGTTTAGTTTGTATTTTGAGCATAACTTGTTCGTTTTAAGTCCGTTTTCATCCGTTCAAGTTGCGTTGGAACCGTAACGAGAATACGAACGTGTTGAAATGATAAAATTCATATTTTAATCCGAACACGAAATCGCGTATAATTACGATTAATTGAATAAAATCAAATATGATTTTATTTAATCGATTTCAGTGGCACGCGTACTTTCGTATGCACAACTTTAGCAAATTCAACATACGTGTGTTGACACGTATGTGATTTTAAGCACAAAACGATTATTCGAATAACAATAGGTTATTGTTTAAATCACAGATTCTTCATAGAGGATTTCTACGCAAGTTCACACGTACTTGATCATTCTACTATTATCAAAGGTGCGTACACGGCCCCTTTCTTATTTTAACTGTTTTGGGGGAGAAAACATGTGCAACAAACTATTTTAGATACATATCACTTGCATGAGTTAGCTGTTTACATTATGTGACAACATTATCAACTTGAAAGTCCTTACACACCTCGAACCGTTTAGTTTGCTGTAATGCAAAGCGTGGTAGTTGGAAATAGATCTATTAGGTTTGACAAACCTCACCTGGTAGATGGGATCTACGCAGGTGTTTGACTGACCAAACACATTTTTACTATTGTTGCGATAGACAATAGTGGCAAGGCGAAAACATGCTATAGCATGGCAACTAGTCAGCTTCGGTGTCGAACACGTATGTAAATAGTTTATATGACTAGCTATCATGACTGTGCATTTGTGATTATGTTATCTACAAACTTGTTATTCAAACTGATGTTTTGAACACTATGATTATTTAAAACCTGTGTTATGCACCAACCTTTGTGTTGACTTGAATTGCATGTTTTCTCAGGACGCTAAGGCGCGCGTAACAGCTGGCATGGACTAGGAAGATAGAGTCTCATGCATTATAAGCACTTTGAACATTTAAATTTGAATATTTCAGTATTTTGATTTGTAATGTTTTACTTATCAACAGTTTATTGGTTTTGATTTGAAACGCTTCCGCAACTTTTGTAAACTCTGAATGTTATGTTTTAAAAGACCAAAGTATGTTTTGAAATTCATATAGAGGTCTTCGCTATGTCTAATGATCTGAGATCCTGGTTTGTCACGTTCTCAAACGGTATGATTCCGTTAGTTGAAATTGGGGGTGTGACATGCTCAATTGAAGGTAACTCACCTCTGGCAACTTTAGCCTTAATGTCTCTGATATGCATATCCATGGTTGAGTTCTTCATTGGGCCTAGCCGCCGAGCATGGAAGCCATATTCTAGTAGGTAGGCTTTCACACTGTCTCTGTAAGCCTTATCCTTTTGTGCCTTAGTTAGCTTCTTTTGGACTTTGGTTGTAGCAGCTGCCTGTTCTTGCTGTTGCACCTTTTCCAGCTCGGCAGCTAATCTAGGCACCGACCAGAGAAATACCTCATCAAAATTATATCCTTTTTCTTCAAGAAGAGCACAGAGTCTGATGTGCTCTTCATTTACAGAAGTGTCTGGTCGGCCCTTCATCCTTTTGGGAATCCTCTCCTCTTGTTCTGCTTCCTACTATGGGGTTAGCTTCCTTTTTCCTTTGTCATCAGCAGTTAATTTTACCCCAGAGGCAGTGTCTCCTGTTGCCTCACCAGCTGGTTCATTGGAACTTAGCTCCTCTATGGAGGAATCATCAATAATGACTGGGCCTTCGGAAACAGCTGCAGCTTTGGAGTTAACCTCAGCATTCATTGTCTCCTCCAGTTGACCAATCACCTTAGATGATTCCTTATTAGTTTCCACAAGGGGCTCAGGAGAGGAGGAGAGGTCTTCAGCAGCCTTTTTCCCAGAAGGGGACACAGGTTCCATGAATATTGGTTCTTCTTGTGTAGCTTCTTCCATGGCAACCTGGGCTGCAGTCTCAGAAGGAGACTGAGTCCCAGTAGGGGACCGATGAGTCTCAGTTGGAGACTTAGTCCCAGAAGGGGACCGAGGTTCCAAAGAGACATTTGTTGTTTGCTTTTCAGTCTCTTTGGCAACCTCCCTAGTATCCTCAGAAGAAGAAGAAGAGGAAGTAGAAGAAACTTGAAAGTAAGTTCCCAAGAAGTCATCCCATTCAGCAGTCAAAGTGACTATGGATGGGTTAACCTCCTGTGCACCTTCCTCTTCTCTTGCTTATGGTCCTGACCCTGCAGATGGTGCATTCTCCCCATTTTTGGTAGCATCAGGGGAGGTGAAAGTGGTTGTAGCAGGATCAGGATGAAATGGATGTAGAATAACCGGGGGACGCCTTTTGAGTCCAGAATAGTAGCATCTTTGTTCTGGATCTCAAGTTGTAGGGTAGCAACCTCAGCTTCTAAGGTGGCCACCCTGGCTTGGAGTGTTGCAACTGTGGCCGTCAATTCCTGTTCTCTGGTGCCCTCATCCACATGAGTGGAATCCTTGGGCGATGGAGTACTGAGCCTAGCTCCTGCACCTCCACCACCAGAATTGGTTTCTTGGCTCCCTGGATTCCCTTCATTGAGAAGGGCTTCAAAGAAGTCCTCCCCAACGTAGGTTGCCGCAGGTGAGGTCCTATTGCCTGTACCACTGTCCTGTGGATCTTGATTAAGATCAACAGTAGTGGCAGCCTCACCTACATTGACCCCTTCAAAACTACTGGGGCCAACCTCTGAGAAAATGGGCTCTGGGTCAGGAAATCTTGCCTGTAACTGTGTCACCAGTCTCATCAAGGTTTGGGTAGTGGGAGAGAGTGGTTCCTCCACAGTTGCTGCAGAAGCTCCTTGAGCCTGGGTAATTTGCTGCAGAAGCTCCTTGAGCCTGGGTAATAGTATGGGTGGGGGGCATATCTGGATGGTAAGAACTTGGAGACTTGGGAGCCAGTCTCTGATCTAATGGAGTTGCTTCATCAGAAGCAGACTCAATTATGGGTGCCTCCTTTGAATATTCTCAGATATGTTTTGTGACATAAGCTGAGGGCTTTCAGGCTGGTTAAGGGCAGCCACAGGTTCCAGAGGAAGAACATGTGGATCAACAAGGGGTGTGGCTTTCACCTTAGGTAGGACTATGCCCTGAGCAATCCTTTTCACCTTTTTCTTTTTGGTTTCAGTAGAAGTAGCCTGAGCAACTGTAGAGAGTTGCACAGGGATTCGTTTGCGTTTGTAAGTGATTTTTATGGGGTGAGGAATAGAAGTGGAAGGTGTGAGTTCAGCATCTGTGGGGTTAACAGAGCTGTCACCTTCAGGAGTATGTGACTCCATAGATGGAAGAAGGGGAGTGAATTTCCCAGAAAACTGAGTACCCTTCTTCTTTAGTTGTACAAAAATCTTGGAAGAGACCAAGGGAATTTTGTATGTATTCCCAGTTAGAGTGAGGGACGTGCCCAATTCCTCATTAAATATCGTTGCAAAAACCTGGGGTACATACAAAATTTCTTTGGTGACGAAATATTGTCAACCAAATTATTAAAAATAAAAGCAGAGAAGTTAAACAGTTGGTTGGAGACCAAACCATGAATAGCGGAAGCTAAGTCAGATGGAATTTGATCCCAACCACCAGCTTTATTGGAAAGACAGTGAAGGAACAAATGTACGAGGTACTTGTAATTATAGGACACTCTACCCTTCAAATAGGTTGTTGAAGGGAGAGGACCTTCGTACCCCATCGACTGAAAGGTCGATGCTACCTCATCCTTTGTGAATGAGACCTTTCCACCGGCATCATTTAGTCTGAGATGCCGAAAGATGGTCTCCACATTGATAGAAACAAGTTGAGCATCAACGGTGGAATTGAGAGTCCGACCATTGGAAGAAGAAGAAACAGAACAGGATGCTCAAAACTGTTGGTGATGAGATTCATACACCAAGGGCTGAACCGTAAGAGCAAAGAAATACCTGCTTCTTTGAAGAAAGGAGACGATTGGGGCGAAGTCCGCATCATGTTCTGCTGATAACTCCGCAGGTACGTTGTGAGCAGGTTTGAATGCAAGAAGATCCATGGCAATTGGTGGTTTTTAAGTCACGATTTGAGAGAAAGAAGAAAGGAAATTTTGAAGTGAACCGGTGAGAGAGAATGAACAAGCGGGAGACCTTTTATACCTTCGGATTTCAGCATTTAATATATAGACACATTAAATTTGAGATCCAAATGTCAGAGAAAGGTCTTTCGATGACAGCTGGTTTCACAATAAATGTATGAATTTTCTCTAAGTACTGAGTTGCTTCCAAAGAAGTGGCTTTCGGAAGGAGTTTAGCAGATCAAAAAGTTTTTCAGAAGAGATTTGCTTCCAAAGTATAAAATTTATACTATCTTGGTGAAAAGATCAGCCAAGTTATTAAATACCTGAATCTTCCTTCATCAAATGCCTTGGTGAAAAGATCAGCCAAGTTGTGTTCTGAATCAACTTTGACTAGATGTATTAACTTCTTCTCTGCACAATCTCTTATGAAATGATATCTGATGTCAATGTGCTTGGTCTTGGAATGTTTGATAGAATTATTGGTGATGGAGATTGCACTGAAATTGTCTATCTGAATAGGAGTATTGAACAGATCTACTCCATAATCCTTCATCTGATTTTGAATCCAGATGACCTGTGCACAGCAGTTAGAAGCAGCAATGTATTCTGCAGTAGAAGTAGAAACACATGACTGTTTCTTGCATTGCCAAGACACAATCCTGGATCCAAGAAATTGACATCCTCCTGATGTGGATTTCTTGCTGATGTTGCAACCTCCATAATCACTGTCTGTGTAAGCCATGAACTGGAAGTCTTCATTTCTAGGATACCATAATCCTAGACTTGATGCTCTTTTGAGGTATCTAAAGATTTTTTTCACAGCTAGCATATGTGAGACTTTGGGATTAGCCTGAAATCTTGCACACACACAAGTTGCAAACATGATATCTGGCATGCTTGCTGTGAGATACATCAAAGAGCCTATCATTGCTCTGTACTGGTGTTGATCAACATCCTCCCCCTCAAGATCAGGGCTAAGAGATGTAGTCTTGGACATAGGAGTTCCTAGTGCTTTGCAATCAGAGAGCTTGAATCTTTCAAAAATGTCCTTGACATATTTTGATTGACTAATGAAAATCCCTGTAGAAGTTTGTTTCACTTGTAGTCCAAGAAAGAATGTGAGTTCTCCCATTGAACTCATCTCAAATTTGGACTTCATTAGTGATTCAAAATCCTTGCAGAGAGATTCATTAGTAGAACCAAAGATAATATCATCAACATAGATTTGAACTAGCATGATATGTTGATCAGACTTCTTGAAAAAGAGAGTTTTGTCAATTGTTCCTCTTTTGAAGTTGTTAGCCAGTAGAAAAGAAGATAAGGTTTCATACCATTTTCTGGGAGCTTGATGCAGCCCATAGAGAGCCTTATCAAGCTTACACACATGATCAGGAAACTTTGGATCTTCAAATCTTGGAGGCTGGCACACATAAACTTCTTCATCTAATTTTCCATACAGGAAAGCACTCTTAACATCCATCTGAAAAACTTTGAAATCTTTTGCAGCTGCAATGCTAAAAAGATTCTGATAGCTTCAATTCTGGCAACAGGTGCGAAGACTTCATCATAGTCTATGTCTTCCTCTTGAGTGTATCCCTGAACAACCAATCTTGTTTTGTTCTTGATGACAACACCTTTGTCATCCTTCTTGTTTCTGAACACCCATTTGGTTGCAATGGCATACTTTCCCCTAGGCAAAGGGCAAGTCTTCCAAACTCCTTGTCTTTGAAACTGAAGAAGCTCCTCTTGCATAGCTTCTACCCAACTATTATCTTTTAATGCCTCAGTAACCTTCTTTGGTTCTGTTTGGGATAGAAAGCAGGAAAACAAGCAAACGTTTGCCTCATGCATAGAGCTTCTTGTTCTTACACCTTCTTCAACATTACCAATGATGTTCTCAACTGGATGAGTGTTGTGGATTTGAGTTCTTGGAATCACATCCAGTTGAGAAGCCTCATCCATATTGAGTGACTCAAGGTTAGGCAGTACTACTTCAAGCTGAATTTCTGGCAGATGTTTTGGATTCTGAAGTTGGACTGTGGTGAATTGGTTTTCTCTGGGAATGTTGTTCTCCTGAGGATTTGCCTCTGCTGAAGGACTTCCTACTTCTTCTTGATGTTGCAAATCAGAAGTGATTCAATTGATGGACCTGCCTGAGATTTGTTTATTGTCTCAGACTGTGACACACCATTTTGTGCTGAAGTGGATTCTGCCAAGATTTGTCTTAAAGCTATTGGCAGTTCAACACGAAAGTCATCTTCTCTTGTGCCTTTAGAGGTGTCTGTGGTAGCTGACTGTGAAACTGGAACATACTCTTTCACCAGATTAAATGTAGATGTAAAGCTATCAAGATCAAATAACCAATCAGGGCATGTTTCAGGTTTATTAGGAGTATGCTCATTGAACTGAACATTTGCAGATTCTTCAATAACTCTGGAAGCTTTGATGTATACTCTATAAGCCTTAGCATGTGAAGAGTACCCAACAAAGTAGCCCTCTGCTGATTCTCAGCAAACTTGGCTAAGTAATCTTTAGTACTCAAGATGGTGCACTGACATCCAAATGGTTTGAGAAATCCAATGAATGGCTTTCTCTTATGCCAAATTTAATAAGGAGTCATACCATGTGTCTTAACTGCCAATATTCTGTTTTGGACATAACAGGCGGTGTTGACTGCTTCTGCCCAAAAAGTTATTGGAAGTTTGGCATCAGACAACATGGTCCTTGCAGCCTCAATTAGTGTCCTATTCCTTCTCTCAGCAACACCATTTTGTTGTGGAGTCCTAGGAGCACTAAATTGTCTTGTGATACCCTTAGATTCACAAAAAAATTTAAAATCTGATTCTTGAATTCTGTTCCCTGATCTGACCTGATTATTTTTACATGATGATCACTTTCATTCTCCACCCTAAGTATAAATGACTTTAGGATCTCAGCAGTTTCATCCTTGGTATTTAAGAAAAATACCCAGGTATACCGAGAGAAATCATCAGTGATCACCAAGCAATATGACTTTCTACCAAGACTTTTAACACTTATGGGACCAAACAAGTCCAAATGCAGTAAATGCAGGACTGTTGTAATAGAATTTACTTCTTGGCATGATGATGAGATGACTTGTGTTGCTTACCTTTAAGCATGCAACACATTTATCAACACAAATGAATTCCTTTGTTGGTAAACAGGTTACTAAATTATTTTTGACAAGTTTATTCATATTTTTGAGGTTTGCAGGACAAAGTCTTCTATGCCAAAGAGATGATTCATCAAGTGAAGCTTTTGAGACAAAGCAGCTTATATTACTAAGAGGTGCAGTTGTGCTCATATCTAGCATATACATGTTGTTTCTTCTTGGAGCTCTAAGCAGAATTTGATCATTTGGTACCACAAATCCTGGTTTCAGGACAATGCATTCATGCTCAGTAAACAACATGTTGTGCTTTTGATCACACACCTGTGATACACTCAGTAAATTGTAATTAAGTTCTTTTACAAAATGCACATTCTCAAAGCTTACCTTGCCATTACTGATTGTGCCCCTACCTGTTATGTAACCTCCCACTGGATCACTTCCAAAAGCAACAGACCCTCCAAAGAATTGTTCATATTTGTGTATGTGAGTCTTGTTGCTTGTCATGTGCCTGGAGCAGCCACTGTCAACTATCCACAAGTTGCCTTTTGATTCCTGCTGTCCATGCACATGACCAAAAGTGAGTTAGTTTCTGATGGGAACCCAAGCCCATGTGGTCTTGGGTTTGCCATTTGCATCATTGTAAGTAACTTTCTTTGACATCATCTTAGGTGGAACAGATGATGTGCTAGCTTCTGATAAGAGGGATGGTTTATCAGTTAATTCCTTCTTCTTCCATACTTGTTGGATTTGTGAGTTGTTGGAAGACTCTGTTTCTTTTGATAGTCATCGGAAGCTACTTTTCCTTTTCTTCCGATGGTTTTCTACCGAAGGGAAATGGTTTCTTTTGTTTGTTGGAAACCTTCTTTTCATGAGCTTCCGAGGTTCCTTTTCTATCGGAAGCTTCCTTTGTCTTTGCTTCTGATGCTTTCTTTCCGGAAGCCTTTTGGTTTTGTTTCTTCCGATTGTCATAAGTGTTAGCTTCCGATGCTTTCTTGAATGGATTTCTTCCCCGATCATCCCAAGAGGTAGATGACTTACTCCAGCTATTCTTTCTTCCTTGTGACAATTCGGCATTTCGGTTAACTCCGTTAAACCGAAACTAACAGAAATCATATGAAATCATATACAATTAAATGAGAAGGACTGGTATTAACCAAAACAAGTCTACAAACACTTAAATCATAAAGGTTAAACTTGCAATACATAAAAAACCAAATTTTGACTTTTACAAGTCAAAATTCGTATGGATTAACAAATGAAATTCAAATTTCGTATTAATACAATGTTAATAGCCGAATTAATCACTCAATCAGTACACAATAATGATGATTAACCGTTATCATTAGTTATTGAGGACATTAAACCTCGAATTTAACTCGATGGTTAATCAAGAGTCGAAACCGCACTTTATACTATCAAATTCGTATACATCGACTATAATTCGAGAAATTGGAACTCCAGAATCTTTGGTCGGCATTATTAGGCTCTGTTGCATACAAGAATTCGAATCAATAAGCCACAGGAAGAAGTTTGATTCAAAAGCTTGGCCGAACATCAACCCATTAGTCGATCTCCTTCGATTCAAGACCAAATCAAGTAAGTTACCACTTTTACATAACCTAAACAGGCCGACTAATCTTAGCCCCATGACAATTGATGATTCTAGTATCGAGTTATAGATGTTCGAATTCTAGGGTTCATAATAACATGCGGTTTGGGGGTTAGTAGTGTAAACGAAGTTAACAATCAAATTAAACCATATGGGTAGTTTCAGAAACCTCCGATTGATAACATCCCAATGTCAATTTCATGAAATTATAACGAATTCGTGGGTCTCTAGTTCTAGGGTTCCTAGCCAAAAACGATTTGGGGGTTTAATTCATATGAGTTTTAAAACCGAATTAAAAGGGACAGAGAGATTCGTAATGATGGCTTTAATGAGAAAACCCAGGTTAATTTCATATTTCACCGTGAATTAAACAATTTTAATTTCTAGGGTTCATCTAAGAAACGAATTTGGGGGGGGAATTGTTTATGTGTTTGAACATCAAATTAATTGATACTCCTAGCTTCAGAAAGATTTCGTTTAAGGATTAAACCATATCAATTTCTTAGTGAAGTAACGAATTGAATGAGTTCGACAAATTGGGTTCTTGAAGTAAAAAGTTTTGGGGTTCTCAATTTAAATGATCATAAAACTCGAATTAATCTATACAGAGAGAATCGAAATTTTTGGTTTAAGGAAAACCCATGAATTTATACATTAATATAAGCGAATTTTACGAATTCACATCAAAGGGGGAATGGGGATGGGTTCGAAACTGTTTGAGGGGTAAAAACCATATGTTTTTGGTTGATGATGATCAATTAAACACACACATGTGCTCTATTTGAATCTTAGAACAAAACCCCTAAGGTTTGATGATCGATTGGGGGTTGAAACCTGGTCAATCGAGACCTGTTTTGGTTCGGTTGGTAAAGGGTTAAACAAAGGGAACCAGTTAAGTTGTGTTTAAAATCATTTAAACATGAACCCATTAACGAAAGTGAAAGCAGATCAGATGGTTTGGGCACGAGCGTGTGATCCGGGAGGTCGCGGGTTCAAACCGGCCCAACCGGTTTTTGTAATTAAAAACCAATTTTTGGTTTTTAACCCGTAACTTACTCGTTCTAACTCCGTTTCGACTCGTTCGAATTTCGTTGGAACCAGAATTTCATCCCAAACCAAATAAAATAATAAAATTCACATTTTAGACCGAAAACGTAATCGCGTATAATTACGCTTGTTTAAATAAAATCATAAACGATGATATGATTTTATTAAACGATTTCAAAGTTACGCATACATACGTATGTACATTCTAACACTCTAACATACGTGTGTTGACACGTATGTGATTTCAAGCACAAAACGACATCCCGAATAACACAACGTAATTGTTTAAACACAGATTCTTCGTAGAGGATTTTCTACGCGAGTTCATGTGTTTGACCATTCTGCTACATCAAAGGTGCGTACACGGCCCCTTTCTTATCTTAACTGTTTTGGGGGAGAAAACATGTGCAACAAACACTTTTAGATACATATCACTTGCATGAGTTAGCTGTTTACATTAAGTGCAAACATAGCATTACAAGTCCTTACATTTCGAACCGTTTAGTTTGCCGTAGTGCAAAGCGTGGTAGTTGGAAATAGATCTATTAGGTTTGATAAACCTCACTTGGTAGATGGGATCTACGCAGGTGTTTGACGGACCAAACACACATTACTATTGTTTATGCTAGACAATAGTGGCAAGGAAAAACATGCGATAGCATGCAATAGTCAGCTTCGGTGTCGACCACTTATGTAAATAGTATAAATGACTAGCTATCATGACTATGCATGTGTGATTATGTTATCTGCAAACATTATATTCAAACTGTTGTTTCAAACATTTGTGAATGCTTAAACCTGTGTAATGCACCAACCTTTATGTTGACTTGATTTACATGTTTTCTCAGGATGCTAAGGTACACTAAAGAAAACTGGCATGGACTAGGAGATCGAGTCGCATGCATGTTTTACATTCTGTTATTTGGATTTGAACATTTGAACTTTGCATTGTAATTTACAGTTTTCAAACCGTTATGTTTGTTTTGTTTTAAAACGCTTCCGCAACGTAGAACTTTGAAATTACAGTTTTAGACCAAAGTATGTTTTGAAAATCATATAGAGGTCTTCGTTATGTCTAATGATCTGAGATCCTGGTTTGTCACGTCCCAAACGGTATGATTCCGTTAGTTGAAAATTGGGGGTTTGACAGATTGGTATCAGAGCATTGGTTATAGCGAACTAGGTTTGCATTGGTAGACTTAGACTATAACTGTTAGACATTAGACACACTTGCTTACACAATAGTTTGCATAGAAATTACATATGGTATTATGTAACAGACATGACATTATCATCCACACCTACTAGTGACATGGAACAACGAGTCGTATCATCATCAGCATCCGAAGAGAGAAGAGGAGACTTGAGCCAGTGGATGGTACGATTCACTACGATGTGGGGATACTTGTACAACTGAGGGAGAACGGCCAGTATTGGCAGTGGATCCCTGATCTCATTCGCAGCTGGGTGCGTGAGGTCCGAGTACTTCTGCCACTACTTCTGGCACTGTCACTAGCAGTTGGACATTATCTACTCTAAGATACCCACCAGAGCATTTGCAGCTTTTGTTGCACGTACGAATCGGGGGATTCACAACATGTGAGAGGCAGCTGAATAGAGTATTAGAGGGATGAAATAGGCTCCATGAATCACTAAAACAAGTCAAGGGATGAAATAGGCTCTTTGACTCACTAAAACAAGTCAAGAGTTGAAATAGGCTCTCTGACTCACTAAAACAAGTAAGTCAAGGGATGAAATAGGCCCTGTGACTCACTAAAACAAGTCAAGGATGAATTAGGCCCTATGACTCACTTGAACAAGTCAAGGGATGAAATAGACCCTATGGCTCACTTGATCAAGTCAGGGGATGAAATAGGCCCTATGGCTCACTCAACGAGTCAGCCGATGAAATAAACTCAATGACTCAAACAATACCATTCCTTAGCTTGGGACTATATCTACTGGTTCCACTAAATTTTTAGTTTTGACAAATGATTTGTCACTCTTTACAACACTGACGACAGGTAATAAGGTTGTACATCAGCCTTGATAAGAAAACATCAATTTTCTTTCTAACTTCTCGACACATTCTTGTAGCTCTTTGTACTTCCACATGAACGGTTTACAAGAACCACATTCTGAATTCATCAACTGTAAGATGAGAATTCAAACCTAATGTCTTGTTACACTTGAAGTGCCACCAAACGGACACTGTCACTCGAGATAAGAAAAACTAAAGTGATCGTGCGGGAAAGTTTTCCGTTACGGTGCATACGTAAAGACAAATCACATTATTTGAAAACCTTGGTGACCTCTATTGAGAGTTAACTATCAACTTGGGCACTTATAGGAGATACAATGACTGTAAGGCGGTCAACTCCAAACAGCTACACTAACACTCACACAATGAATGTCTTGACATCAGGTTACATAAGAAAAGCACACTCAAGCCGAATAGCTATTCTTGAAGGATCTACACTAGACCCTATATTAGCATTCAACTCAAGTAACATCTCTATGTATTCTTTTGGATAGACTATCCAATTACATCATGTGACTATTGTCTAAATTCTGATGTCCTGAATAAAACTCTGAATCCCACAAAACCAAATAGCTCAAGGTAGGAGGAACTAGAATCCTTATGTAAGGTAAATTGACGATCATGGTGCGCAACGTAATCGTGAATTTACAGGTACGCATGAATTCTGGCAAATTCTATTGTGAGCCTATTTTCGAAATACATACATAAAACATTCGCCTATCCTTCATTCAGGTGACTGTAAAGAATTCTGTTAACATATCGAAATTCTAACATAACATTCATCAAATTTCCAGCCGTAGTTCTGGTTACTCTGTGTTTGAGAAACACTCATAGTGAAATTTTGCACTTCACCTGGATAACTTCAAAGTATGTCAAAACATCTACTTGTGAACATCTGTAAGATTCCCTATCAAGCGAAGAATGAAGTCTGATCATGTGTCTACCGAGCAGAGTTCTCAATGACCACAACAACAACAAGAAACACTCAAAGGATGATTTGGATGCAAGAAGCCAGGGCATTTCAATTGAACCGCACTGGTAGTAACAACAAAAGGAACGAAAACAATGGTCTGAGGGGACGAGCCTTCATGATCATAAGAAGCATAGAGAAAGCTCGGCCTCGCTGCAATTACATATGTGATAAACAAATGTTATAATCCGTGTTGTTGGATACTGGAACATAAACGAGCTTTAGAACTAATGAAATTAGTGAAATATTTACCATACCCCAACACCAGTAGAGGTTGAATATACTGTAGAACTAGCTGATGACAAGTTAATCACAGTAGAACATATCCTTAAGGGATGTATCCTTGATTTGATGGGTCAAACACTGGAAATTGATTTTATGCCTATCACTTTAGGCAGTTTGATTAGTCATTGGCATTGGACTGGTTGTCCAAACACCCAGGCTAAAATAGTATGCCATGAAAAGATCGTTCGTACACCTCTTTCACATGGAGAGACATTGTATGTACAAGGCGAGAAGAGCAGTACGCCACTGCGTCTCATAACTTGTATGAAAGCACACAAATGTCTGCGTAAAGGTCATACAGCAGTTATAGCGCTTATAACTTAGAAGCCGGTAGCTGAGAAGAAGATCGAAGACATCCCAGTGGTTAGTGAAATTTCCTGAAGTATTTCCAGAAGAACCTACCGGGATTACCGCCTATCAGACAGGTGGAATTTCGAATCGACCTTACACCAGACGTAGCACCGATAGCTAGGGCGCCTTATCGACTTGCACCATCTGAGATGCAAGAGTTATCTACACAACTACAAGAGTTGATTGGATAAGGGTTTATACGACCTAGTTTTTCACCGTGGGGAGCTCCAGTCTTATTGTCAAGAAGAAGGATGTGACTTTTCCGTATGTGTATCGATTACCGGGAACTGAACAAGGTTACCATCAAAACCGTATCCGTTTACCTCGGATTGACGATCTGTTCGATCAGTTGCACAGGTTCGAGTTACTACTCGAAGATTGATCTCAGGTCTGGTTATCGTCAACTCAGAGTTCAAGAAGAAGATATTCCGAAGACAACATTCAGAATGCGCTATGGTCATTATAAGTTCTTGGTCATGCCATTTGGGTTGACAAACGCTCCAGCTGTATTCATGGATCTCATGAATCGGTTTGTAAACCTTATCTTGACAAGTTTGGTCATTGTTTTCATTGATGAAATTCTAATCTATTCTCAGACTGAGGAGGACACTGCTGAAACATCTTCGACTGCTGTTGGAATTATTGAAACAAGAACAACTGTTACGCGAATTCTCGAAATGTGACTTTCGATGCGAGAAGTTCAATTTCTGGGTCATATAGTCAATGAAAAGGGTATACATGTTGATCCAGCAAAGATTGAAGCGATTAAGAATTGGGAAGCACCAAAGACCCCTACTGAGGTACGACAATTCCTTGGTTTGGCGGGTTATTACCGACGATTCATGAGGTTTCTCAGAAGATCGCTCAACCACTTACAGCTTTACACACAAGGGAACGAAGTATGACTGGACGATAACAAGAAGCTGCATTCCAGTTATTGAAACAGAAACTCTGTAGTGCACTGATTATGTCCTTACCGGAAGAAACAGAAGCTTTGTGGTGTATTGTGACGCATCTGCACAGGGTTTGGGATGTGTTGTTGATGCAACGTGATAAAGTGATTGCATATGCTTCCAAGGCACTACGACCACACGAAAAGAATTACAACTACTCATGACTGGAATTAGGAGCCGCGGTGTTTTGCTTTGAAGATTTGGAGGCATTACCTATATGGAATCAAATGTATCATTTACACTGTCATAAGAGTTTACAACATATCTTTGATCAGAAGGAGCTTAATATGAGACATCGACGGTGGGTTGAGTTGTTGAATGACTACGAATGCGCAATCAAGTATCATCCGGGAAAAGCTAATGTGGTAGCTGACGCTCTAAGCAGAAAAGACACAACAGGAACAAGACGTGTTTCGCGCACTTATGATGACAATACATACTGACTTACCTGACAGGTACGCAGTGCTCAGCTCGAAGCCTTGAAAAAGGAAAACTTGGTACAGGA